>JAPFBL010000038.1:3150000-3723519 GCA_026182355.1 Hermatobates lingyangjiaoensis | reverse complement strand
ATGATTGATTTTCTTACAGTAAAGTAATCAACATATTGCTGAATAGAGTATTCTCCAAAAAATATGATTATTTAATGATATTCTTGCTAGCATTATTACTGAATCTCCATTGATTCTTTGAAACACATTAAAACTACAGATGATTTGAAAAGCGTTGCAATTCAAACAATTCTTTAAACAATGGTATTATTGATAAAAATAAAGAAGTTAACCAATATAACTAAAGTTAAATAAATAAATATTTATAAAATATTGTATTTGAATTGTATATTATTTGAAAGAGATCTTCTATTTTAAAAAAAAAAACAAATAAACAAAAAAAACACCAAATCAAGGCTATTATAGAGTTTCTGTGCTTTCTAGAAAAACCTCAATTGAAAAAGTGGAGCATTTATATACACAGTTCTTGATTAATTGATATAGTTTTAAAATAAAACCTTTGAAAAAAATTGACCATATGTTGGAATATTCATCACCGAAAGAGTAAAATGAAATTAATATCTGCTTCGAACCACAGAGCAATTGACAGTAAATACAATTTCTAATAGTATTCAATGACAAAAAGCTAACTACAGTAATGGTATTTAAAACCTGTGTTTCAGTATGCTTCGAATTATTCATTATTGATACTAATTTATCTTCTACAACAGCAATGAAATTAAATTATCAAGTCATAAACATTTAGTGATTGTTTTGCAAGAAAAATAAGGATACCCTAAGAATAAATTCAACTTTACTGATTATATTTTATGAAAGAAAATATCCGTACAAACCTAAAACGTCATGTCAACTTTTTATTGAAAACTTTCATCAAGACCTTACACAGAAAAAACATGAAACATTATAAATGTATTATCAGATAAGCAAGAGATTACTAGTGTTTAGGTAGATAAATCATTCATGATAAAGATGATTTACGATGATGCTTTCCTACCTCTTATTCTCTAGGCAATTTCAGTATGAACTAGAGCGCTATAGAAATGACCAAACTAAAATAATAAATGCTGCAATTTTCATAAATCACTTTCTGAAAGTGTGCAATACTATTTCAAATAAGAATAGTTGTATAATTACTGGAGTAGATAGTATATGTTCAATTAAAAAAAATATTTAAGAAAATGAATTTAAATATAAATCAAGCACAAAGATTTTATAGGAAAAATTTAGAATACTCTTTGCATTATGTAGAACTATATACTAGCACTAGTAATCCCACCTGTCTTTGAAGAAATCAAAAATTTTAAGATACTTGCTGTTCAAAAATATCATTATAAATTATAGAAAAGTAGAAAATATCATTATTAGTATAGTTTTAAGCAAAAGCCTCTGTATACCCCATAGCTGTCTGTCCTTCAGGTTCATAGAAGAAAAAAGAGTTGGAACATCTATCTCTTAAGAAAAGCAAACTACAGTTGACCATGTGATAAAAACTTGGTCTCGCCCACTTCAATTCCTGAGGTAGATAGAGTTTCCCCTTGCGTCTTAGTTACCGTCATTGCAAAACAGACGCTGACGGGACATCGCAATCATTGTGGCTCGGAATCAATGTTATTCTTGGTATACACACTGACTCCCTGGTACCACACCCAGTCATGATGTCCACCTCTAAGGCGTGTCTGAGCAGATCACGAACTCAGAGTCGTATCCCGTTGCACATTTTTAGGCACTCAAGTTTCGTAATATGAAATTTGTTACTGATACAAATGCCAAATGGCAGCATAATTGGTGATTCTACTTTAAGTTTTTACTCATAAGCAGACAGCCCAGGAGCAGTCACGGAGTCAAGAAATTCATTTGGAAAATGAACTGCTTCCTCATCACTAATCACTCTGTTAACTGACTTGTTAGTTCTTTCTTCGACTTGATGTGGCCTAAGAACTTGTTTGTTGATTATTCTGCCTGTTCATTAGTAGGGGTTGAAAATTGCTCATTCAGAAAGCCATTTATTTTGAATTGATAATAGATATTGAACTCTGAGAAACACATTGTCAATACGTTCTTGTTGGTAGCTTAAAGGTAAATGCAATTAAAATCAACTAACAATACCTACTAGCTACATCTGTATATTTTCAAAATAAACATGTCTGTGTAGTTAACCAAACTTCGCTAAAAGTCCATAACTTTGCTTCTATGTTGAATTTTCAATTCATTCAAATCTTAGATTTTAAGTTAGACATAAGAAATCCAGTGTCAATGTTTCAGCTTGCTTTGTATCATCGTGGCTGAGTTTATTTTTGACAAAATTTTGTGGACAAACCAACGAACCAACAAGCCAACAAACAGACAGAGAGAAATATTTTTAAGGGTGGATTTGGTTTTTCTAATGTATGAAAAGTAAAGATAACTTAAAAAGAGTTAGTTCTAAACAATGTACAGACAAAACCTTTCTTTTATTTATATAAATGATTCAAAGGTAAAATTTCAGTGAGTATAACTGGTTTTATTTAAAAAATGTAAATGTTGGAGAAAAAAGGTTTTAACTTAAACTTTTATGCATCAACAACCAGGTAAAACAATTGGCTAAACTGAACTGTGTTTAATAATTACTTTAAGGACTCCCAGAAGACCTTGCAGTACATTTAAACGCTGACAGTAAGGCATTTAAAAATTTAGCTTTCTCCAATTAAAGCCATTAGACAAAGTATAAGGCTAATTTAATATTACCTTTCTTTTGTGTAAATGACTTAAGATTTAATTTTTTTTTTGTAGATAGACAAGAACAAAAAATAATACAAAGCCGTTAATGAAAAACAATGTTTAGTGCTAATTTAAAAAAAAATACGTTTAATTATATCTTGAGGAAGTATGTGTTAAGTACAAAATGATCCAAATACACATGCGTTTATTCATTGAAATACTCGTATTCATACCTAAATACTCGTATGTTTCATTTAATGTATATTACCTTTTATAAATGTTCAGTTTTGACTCTGACAGCTTGTTACAGTTGAAAGATTTTAGTATTTTTGCTTTAGTATTTTAGTATTATTAGTATGTTTGACATGAAGATTTTACTTTAATAAAACAATTTAAATTGCAAAGATTAACCTTATTTTTCTAATAAGTAAAACAACATTTTTCTAAAATATTAAACAAAAAAATAAAATCATTTCTTTTTAAAATACTATAAAAGCTTCAGTTTGTTTTACAAAATTGTTGCTGTGCATTTTTGGAATAAACCTTAATTGACAGGCTTATCTTACACTGAAACAAAGTTCGTATTTACTTCCTTACTTAGTTTTCTTAACAAAATGGTACATTTCACTCTATATTTTCAGTGTTTATATATCCTTTGTTAGCAAAATAGTACTATGTAAATTTAAATTAGTTAAATTAAAGTAGGATTTGAAGAAGAGACACAAATTCTTTATGAAAACAGTTATAGTTTGGAATATTGAGAAGATGAGGAAAAAGTAAACTTAATATTATAACTTTACTTTGCCTAGATCATAGTAATCGTTACATTATTATGTCTGAAAAATATTGTCTGAGAAGTTTCAGCATAAAAAGAATATTAGGATTTTTATAAGAAATGTTCTTCTTATATTTTCGTGATTTTGAACATGAGAAATGGATGGAAAGGTGCCTATGTGTAGGTACTGATCCTTGATTACTTGGTAAGCATTTCCTCGTTTACTTTGGTTTATTCAGATTTTCTACTTTGTATAGATAATTTATATTCTATTTATATTTTTTTGCAAACACTGGATTGACAGAAAATCAATTTAAAAGCTGTCTATAAATTTCATTTTAATCATTATAGTTCTAAAGTTACGGAAATGATGACAAATATGTTTGTAATATTTGAAATAAAGCAACATTGTTTACCAAATATGAAATAAAATGTATAATTTTGCACACATTGTGTTTTCTTTTTGTAAAATTTTGACAAACCAAAACAAATAGCTATATTTAAAACTCTTTTATAAGATCATGTTTAGTTACGCTGTAGGAAAAAAAAACTTTCATAGCAATCTTCTAGTAGAAATATTTGATAGGGAATTAACCGCAAAATGGGTTAAACTCCTGCATATGAATTATGAAGCTAATAGTAAAAAACTATCTAAAAATAAACAACAACAGATATTTCATTAAATACTTCATAATCAATTTTGTTATATATATTACACTATTTTTCTTTTTTATCGAGATTTGGTATAACTTCAATAATACAACACCTTTAAGCCGACGTTTCGTCTATATTTGTAGACATCTTCAGGGATACATCAATACAGAATTTAATTACATAATATAATTAAAGCATCTAAGAAAGAATGTAATTAAATTCTGTATTGATGGAGCCCTGAAGATGTCTACAAATATAGACGAAACGTCGGCTTATCACGAAATGTTAAACAAATTATTTAATACTTAAATGTTCAGTAAGGATGGAAAAAATGAATTACTTTCTGAATTAGATTGAAATTTTATGAAACACTTACTTCAGATTAAATTTTTTTCCAAAAATGTGTACAGGCATTTTGCTGTTAATGAATTTTCTAACGGTTGTTCATAAAGGTAACCTTTTTCTTTACTCAAAAATTTTGGACACACATCTATCAATCTACTCATAAACACATTTACACATACACACAACAAACATACACACACACCTCCATAAAAAATAGGTTTTTAGTTATGTTAATTTTTTGCTTAGTAACTCAGAGTGTTGACCTTTACTAAAATAGCTTATTGCACGCATGTAAACTTTAATACTCAAAAGTCCTAAGAACTCAATACTTCTTTCTATGAATGGCATTACCCTAACTATTGTGTCATATTATAAAATTTATTAAAACCATTACAAAAAAAAATTATTTGATCAAAAATAACTAGGCTCAAAAAATAACTAGACCACATTGATATCTCTAGGTAACAACTGGTGATATCAATTAAATTTTCTGGTCTGGAGATCACTTCATTATATTTCTTTTGTTCGATTATACTGCCAAATGAAACAATTACACGAAAAAAATTTATAATCTAACAATAAATACCCTTATAGCAAATCAATAACCTTTCTTTTTTTTGGAATATATATTTTTTTCGAAATAGAATCATTTAAAATTAAAAAAAATCTTAAAATTTACTGTTGTCTATTAATAGAATGCTTCAGTTTATTAGCATTTAAACTGAAGGTTTAAGGTTTTAACATGCTATGAACAAGATATTAATCTTAATTAACCTTAATTTATTATTAAGATTAATTTATTAATCTTAATATATGAATAGAGATATAGAAAACATTTTTATGAATGTCCTATGGGAAATCTTCCCAAACTTACTATACTTTTTACTTAAAACAAAGGGAAATATGCAGTAATGCAAATGAATAATGTAAAGAAATAATGCAATGGGACAATGTTGCTTCTTGAGGTTTAATTACACAGAATGCTGTCCTGGGATTAAAATGAGTTTGACAGTCGTTATCCAGGGCAGGGATTGCTCTCTGCCACGACCCTGTTTGCTGTCTGTGGTATCTTTTCCCGTCTCATTTCATTAAAACATCAAAGAGAAATGATTATTTTGCTTCTTTATAGTTACATAAATACTTTAAAGCGTTGCAAAGATTAGCAATTACTTTACACCGTTATTTAAATGCTTCCATTTTATCTTAATGCTTCTTATAGAATCCATTAAAGTCCCTAGAATCATATATTCATTCAGTAGTAAAAAAGACGAGAATATCTGGTCTCTATCAGCAAATAGGTCTATTGGCATATAAATAAAAACCTATTGTAAATATTTCTATATTTAAATTACTCCCAGAATACTAAAGATTTGTGAATAGTCACGTTTGTGGCTATTGATGGTTGTATGGAAATTGATGCTTGTATGTTTTATGTGCAAAAATTATATAATTTATTGCTACACTATTAGAAAGTTAACTTATAAATATATTCATTGATATTGTTGTAAATGAAAACAAAAAGCTAGGTAGTAATAGTTCAGATTAAACCTATCACATTCTTTTAGGAGGGCTTTACTCATCTTCCCAACCCTCGTGCAGTCCTATTTCATCTGTTCAGTGGCTCCTCTATAATAGCTGAGGTTCACATACATACTCGTATAAGCTGTTTAAAAGCTTTTTGAGGTTTAACAGTGTTGGATTAATGATATTAGAATCCACTTTTAATGACTTTATACTATCATTTTCCTACTTTTCCTCTAGTTAAACTGTAAGTGTTGCTGTTGTAAGAATATGTTATATGTTTAAAGGGCAGAAGTCATAAACATTTTCTGATTGAGCACATATTAGAAAATATGTTAAAACAGAATTTAAATATTTTATTTTGATGCCTGGATTTTATGTACAGATATTATACAAATTACTGATTGGCTTTACGTCAAAAAAAAAAATACGTTCTATATCAAAACAGAATTGTAATTGTTTTACATTGATGCTTAAGTATATGTAATACTAACAGTGGAATAGGCAAAAATAAAGAAATTATAATCATATACGCATACAAACACACACACACACATACACATTATATATAAGAACAACATAATAAAGATAAATTAACAGCTCGGAAGGTCTCATTTAATGATAACTCATGGAAACATTTAAATTGATTTTTTTCCTTTTTTTCTCTGAAGATTAACTAATGGTATTATTTCGACAACATGTGTCTCTTTGAATGTTGACTTATTGAAATGAAAAGATAACTTTTAAAATATATTAAATAACTGATTCTAAATAGTAATAAAAATGTACTCATTGAAAAGAAAATACTATTATTTCGAAAACAGATGCAAAGGATCAAACATATTATACTTATATTTAGAAAATCCAAAGGCAGTTCAAGACTCAATAAATTATCTTTATGTTGACTAAATGAATCAATTTACAAAATAAATTTATTGAAAATAAAAAAAAAGTTTCAGAAAATTACTTTTTTCATAAAAAATTTAGTTGATATTTTTTCTTACTTTTGCTATTCACTTCTATTTTTTAAAAATTTTTAAATTAAAATATTACAGATCATTTACAGATATAAAAGAATTGCAAACATTTTAACTAGAATTTGGATAATTTTGATGTAAAGGAATTACATAAAGAAGTTAAATAGTAAAATAACTTATATTCATTAAAGAAAACTTTTCAGTTCAGAGTAATGAATCAATATTAATTAGTTATTTATGATTTGATTTAAATGCTTAACAATTCGTTGAAGCCACAATTCTAAATTAAGAACTGTTTTGAATTAAACATTTTATAATTGAGTTTTGAACAATTTTAATATCAGTTAGCTCTACTAGCCTCAGAAGATGTCCATATTTGGCGGCTCATTAGGACTAGTTCACCGGTCTTACTCTAAAGAGATAATGCTTCAATTAACCAATTGGTCCATTGTCATTGCATGTTGTTTTTATAGTATTTGCTATTTAATTTTGTAATATCTAATACACTTATTTATCATTTCTGATTTAATATTTATATTATAATTTGTTTTAACATTAATATTATATTATATTAACTTTTATAATAATATATTATAATATTATATAATTATTATACATAATATATATAATATAATATAATTATAAATTATATAATATTATAATAATATTATATAATAATATAATATATTATATTAAGTTTTATTTGATTATATTTTTATTAAATCTTAGTCTGTTACTGTGATTTATGTATCACTTCCTTTATTCATATCACAGTTTTTCTTTTAGTTATTTTTTTGTCGTATTTCCTGTAATATACTTAATTTTAAATTGACTCTTTTCTACGTTATTCACTGTAACCAGCCGCGTATGTGGCAACATTGTTGGTCTCCAACCGTCTCTGCACCAGACTGCTTGGTTTTCCTCACTTATCTCTCAACCCAAAAATTATAGACTCCAAGTTTGTGTTTTTAATTTCTCTGTGTTTCTTTAACTATATTGATTTTTATATGTATAACATGATTCACAATGTACACGAGAAAGAAATACCAATCTTTCCAATTTCTATATCCCTGGCAAGTTTGTTGTGGCAGTTACCACTCGCACTGCACAGAAGTGCTATAAAATTTGAGGTAACCAACAAGAAGGTAATCTTTCTAGAAACATCCGTGGGCAATAGTACAATATGCTTAAGAGAAGGAAGGTTCACTACCATCATACACTTATATAATGATATATATATATATATATATATATATAATATATATATATATATATATAATTAAATAAAACGGCCCAGGACGCTTTTAAATAAAAACTAATTAAAGAAAAGGCATCAAATAATTAAACAAAGGAATTACTCAGTTCAATATTTGGACCATCATTGTTATCAGGAGGCGAAGAGTCCCGCAGGAAGGCTGAGTCACCGCTCTGATGACGATGATGGTCGAAATATTGAACTGAGTTATTCCTTTGTCTGTCTGTGTGCTATCTTCTTTTTAACTGGTTTTATATATTTTTGAATGAACTTGCAATGTAGGTTTATCAATTTAATTTTCACCTTTTCAGTTTTATTAATAAACTGCCTATTTTGTTTATTAGTTATTTGTACCTACTTATCCATGTTTCATTCGATATATTATTTGCCCTAACACAATATTAAACTAAATATTGAATAACTATCATCCGATTAATTGTTATTATTCAAATGTATTTACTTATGCTTTATATGTTCAATCACCTCTGTCATCGTCGTTCTTTTAGTGTGTCTCTTTTGACCTTTTTCTAACGTCAATGTACATTATTGGCTTATGTAATTCATCTGTTTCTAGATAGTTTATTCGTTTATAATGGCTTTGAGAGTACTCCTTGAAGAGGTCAGTAATGGGCAACAGTTAGAGTGCAAACAATTTTCAAGCTAACATTATTCATTCTTCTTATAATCGTAATAGCAACCTCTGTGTGACACACATTCCCACAAATATACAGAAACCTTGACGACTTAAAAATAGATTTCAGATTGATTCAGGTACTGACCAGACATGGTGAACTGGATACCTAACAAGATTTCATACCATTCAAAAATCAAATTGTATACGTGACGGACTGACTGACAAAACATGAAACAATTTCAACTATAATTGTTCAAAGTTATATCCTTACCGGCAAAGGTTAATGCAGGCAGTAAATACTACAGGATATGATTTGCCATCAACGAAAATAAATTAATAACAGAACAATTTGTGCACGACTTCCAAAATTTTTTATCCAATATTCTATTAAAAGTGTCTTGAGTGAAATTAGAAATTGTAAATCAGTGTAAATATTTTAGGCACATATTGGTCTTTTTTTTTATTTATATTAAGTTCATGCTATTATATTATATTTACTCCTAGAGTGTGTAATATTTGATTTATATATTTTAGTTATATTTCGTATGTTATATGTAATTGTATGCTCGTTGTACTAGTGTGATACGTGCGGTTAGAAACAAACTACCTCAGAACATAAAAAATATACATGCAGAGGTTGTATTTATATAATGTTGAATTTTTCAAAAATCTATATCAATAAGGTGACATTAATCAGTACCTTTAGTATATATCCTTTGTTTTATTTCTTAAAAGTGTAGAAGACATTTTGTGTACCACTATATTAATGGTATGCCAAAAATACTACATCAGGACAATATTTATTTAATTTATTATCGTTATAGAGCATAGAGTTACATTTGATCTTACTATTAGGAAAATTGACAAAGTGAGTAGTGGCGAGAAAGTTAAATTGTGTGCACTACTGGAGAGGCTGAGGTCGTAATGTTGTTGAGGTTAGCAGTAGGTACTAATCTCCTTAGGCTCCAATCTCCTGACCCAGTTGTCACAACTTCAGGCTCACCTAACTCTCATGCACTGACACTCTGACTCAATCTAACACCTCCAACATATTTCAGTCTAATCCCATCACTCCCTCACCCAACAGTCGTAAGTGAATTCCACCAACTGTTCTAGCCATTCCTTCAATCAACCTCAAACTAAAAATAGAACTTTCTTTTCAGTTTAGTTCGCAAACTTGCTTAGAAAAATATATTACATATGTCGTTAAAGTCACTTCTGCATTGTCACTTTTATCACCCTTTGTACTATTTGTACGTTTAAAATTTTTAACTTAATATTTAATGTTCAATTCATTTCAGCAATTTACATAAATAAGTTTTTTTTTTAATTACTAAAATAACATAACTCCAAAAGCAACTTTGTGTAAAGCTTACACCAACTAATGAATATTAAATCATGTTTCTCTAAAGTTGTTGATTTTATAAAGGTAAAATAATAAAACTTTAGTTCCTCAACAAACTAATTTGATTTTCAATATATTTCATCCAACTATATAGGCATACATAAGCAACAACTTAAATAATCTGCATAAATTTTAAATATAGTGTTATTTTCATAAATTAACACATTAAGCAATTTTGAATTCCGTCTAAAGTTATCTTAACAATAATAAAACTTGTAAAGTCAAAACATATATATGCTTTTAACCTAAAATATTATTATGATGAGGTTACTTACTGGAGGAATAATTTATTGAAAACTTAAAAGCTTTCACTCGAATTTGTACTAAAATAATAAAGCGTATCTACCTGATTGGATAATAATTTTATGGGATAACATTAATGCACTGGACTGGTCATCGTAACATCATGTGTCTAAATGTAGGTACAACACACCCAGTTACTCCAGCCACCTACACAACACACATACACACACACATACATACATATATAGGAGTAGGTATCGCACATGGTATTCATCGATTAAAAGATTTCACATAAACACGTGAAATAACAATCAATGATCAAACCACAAAAAGAAATGGGAAAACAAGACTAAGATCTTTCATCCGTAACAAGCGGTCTTCGTCAGAGTCAAAAACCCAACTGATGGGTTTTTCAGTTCAGTTGGGTTTTTGACTCTGACAAAGACCGCTTGTTACGGTTGAAAGATCTTAGTCTTGTTTTCCCATTTCTTTTTGTGGTTTGATCATTTATACATATATAATGTATATATGTATATTCGTCTTATATCTCATATAAGTTAATAACTTATGTAAAATTTTCCATTATACTTCTAAACATCAACTTTATTTCAGAGGATTCACTCAAAAATGTTTTAAGTCAATGTAAACAGTGTAAATAAATATCAATAAATTAGAGAAGTATAATTGGTATATATATATATACCAACTAACACTAATATGTAATAATATATTTATTACGTAATTCAAATAACACCCCTGAAATTTAAAAAAAAATGTTAATATTAAATGAGTTCTATAATCTTAAAATAACATCTCAACCAACTTTTCGAGATGCTAGTAATCCAACATGAATCAATGACTATAATACTGCGCTATTCTTTGAATATTCGTTTCTAGTATATACCAACATTTTTATTCATAAAAAAAAGTAATATCTTTACAAAATGATCAACTTGACATAACATTTTTTCTTACTTATGCTTTATATTTTCCATTACCTCTGTCATGGTCGCTCTTGTCATGTCTGATTTCATCTTTTTCCTAACGTCAATGTGGCTGGTGTAAGTCAATACTGTTCGTTGGTAGTTTGTTTGTTAATAATGGTCTTGAAGGTGTTCCGCAAAGATGTCAGTAATTTGGGAAGAGGTCCATGGATATGATTAGTTTACAAGTTAGAATTATGATTAGAAATATTATCTTCTTTATTTAAGTTTAAAGAAACGTGTATCTGAATTATTTAATAAATAATATATTTATATAATTATTTTTTAATAAAGAAAATAAAATGATAACTTGACCTCTAAACTCTCAATTACTCTGCTAATATGGTAGATCTCAAAAGTAGTGGTAACAGAGACAATAGTTAAAAAAAATCTGGAGCTTTACTCCAGCTTTACTATATGTAAATATAACATAATATTTCTTATATATAATATAATATTTATTATATAATATATAATATCCAATTTAGGCAAATATAAATACATGCATGTTGTTAATTCCACTGAGGTTATTATGATTTTTATTAGAAATAGGTAAAACCGTCATACCTCAGTAGGTTTGTTGCTATCGAAGACGGACAACGTCCGAAAGCGCTCCAACTCCAGGATCATCTTCCGAGGTATGACGGTTTTACCTATTTCTAATAAAAAATAACATAAATGTCCAAATGGGAGATGTTTATTAGTCTTTCCACTTATCAATATATATCAAATGCTTTTTACTATATGACACCACTTATGCATATAATATCATTAGTATAACTAAAGCAGTAATGACATTTCTGAAAAGCAAAAGTATCGATTTCGTTTATTCGCGAAATATTTTACATGTAAAAATGTTATTCCTCTTATATCCCATATACGTTAATAACTTATAAAACATTTCCATGATACTTCTAAACATCAATTTTATTTCAGAGGATTTACTGACAAAATTTTTAAGCCAATGTAAAAAGTGTAAATAAATATCAATAAATTCGAGAAGTATAGCAGGTGATCCGTTAGTATAAGATAAACTTTCAGTTTTTATACCGTTATTGCTCTTTGCCGTAATTAAAATTAAGTTATTTTTTTTATAAATTATTAATTTTTTTTTAATTTTTTGGAAATTTTTTATGGTTCTTTAACGAGCCGTTTAGCTTCAATAAACATTTACTGAAAACAGAAAATGTACTACAACGCAATATTGGTGAATATAATTTTGAAAAAATTATTACAACTCATCGTTCTCAGAATATTCTATTTTTAGGGATAGTTTCATTTTGATCATTTAAACGGTATGGCTTGTGTCGTTCTCAGAAGCTTTTAGATTGAATTATTATATTATAGAAAAGCAAATATCATTATGTTTATAGCAATTAACGATTTAGAAAAGACTACTAGCATAGCAGGAAGTAATTTAATAAATGTGAAACAAAACTAAAATCCTTAAAGAAGTAGATAGAAACACAAGTCTCAATTATTTTTGGAGAATTACATACATGTTCACTGCTGCTAAATCAAAACCAATACTAGAACACTTCTAATAATTAATAGTTGATTATCCTTCATATGGCTTTGGTATAAAAAAATATTACAATCAGAAAACGACGATAAATATAAATATTGATAAAAGTATCGACCGTGAAATAGAAACAAAATTAAAATGTATCAGAACTGACCGAGTCCTGATTAATTTTAATTTTGATAAATATAAAGATATCAGAAGAACTTTGATTGAAACAGTAAGTTAATCAAAGTGGTTATTGCATAATGTAAATATTGCAAAGTGGAAACTTGCATATGGAGAAGACTGGGCTGGAAGTAAAATTAACCACGAAGTAGTAAAAAATCTGAACAAACACAAAATCTATATCAACCAAGGTATTTTCTCTTAATGCTTAAAGGAATTCACCTTTAAAAGTATTGAAACGAGAAATTACTTAATTTATCATTAGAATGAACTTCCCATCAGTAAAGGACATATAGAAATCTGCACTCATCATTTTGACATTAATTGTCTTTTCAACCCGCCTAATAAACTATTGTAATTACTTTATTTAATTATTATAGCTAACTATCAAACATCTTATCAAACGCAATGGAGTTTGATCAAATAAACTCAGCAGCATTAAGATGTTTAAATGCATGGAATATGGAATATTACTGAATCAAATATATTTATGATTGATTTTCTTACAGTAAAGTAAACGACATATTTCTGAATAGAGTATTCTCCAAAAAATATTATTATTTAATGATATTCTTGCTAGCATTATTACTGAATCTCCATTGATTCTTTGAAACACATTAAAACTACAGATGATTTGAAAAGCGTTGCAATTCAAACAATTCTTTAAACAATGGTATTATTGATAAAAATAAAGAAGTTAACTAGTATAACTAAAGTTAAATAAATAAATATTTATAAAATATTGTATTTGAATTGTATATTATTTGAAAGAGATCTTTTATTTTAAAACAAAAAAAACACCAAATCAAGGCTATTATAGAGTTTTTGTGCTTTCTAGAAAAACCTCAATTGAAAAAGTGGAGCATTTATATACACAGTTTTTGATTAATTAATATAGTTTTAAAATAAAACCTTTGAAAAAAATTGCCCATATGTTGGAATATTCATCACCAAAAGAGTAAAATGAAATTAATATCTGCTACGAAACACAGAGCAATTGACAGTAAATACAATTTCTAATAGTATTCAATGACAAAAAGTTAACTACAGTCATAGTATTTAAAACCTGAGTTTCAGGACAAACTAACGAACCAACAAGCCAGCAAACAGACAGAGAGAAATTTTTTTAAGGGTGGATTTGGTTTTTCTAATGTATGAAAAGTAAATATAACTTAAAAAGAGTTAGTTCTAAACAATGTACAGACAAAACCTTTCTTTTATTTATATAAATGATTCAAAGGTAAAATTTCAGTGAGTATAACTGGTTTTATTTAAAAAATGTAAATGTTGGAGAAAAAAGGTTTTAACTTAAACTTTTATACATCAACAACCAGGTAGAACAATTGGCTAAACTGAACTGTGTTTAATAATTACTTTAAGGACTCCCAGAAGACCTTGCAGTACATTTAAACGCTGACAGTAAGGCATTTAAAAATTTAGCTTTCTCCAATTAAAGCCATTAGACAAAGTATAAGGCTAATTTAATATTACCTTTCTTTTGTGTAAACGACTTGTAAAAAAATAGCAGAAATAAATAGTACAAATAGGCTTTCACAATTACATTTGTTATAATAAACTATGACCAAGATTTAATTTTTTTTTTGTAGATAGACAAGAACAAAAAATAATACAAAGCCGTTAATGAAAAACAATGTTTAGTGCTAATTTTAAAAAAAATACGTTTAATTATATCTTGAGGAAGTATGTGCTAAGTACAAAATGATCCAAATACACATGCGTTTATTCATTGAAATTAACTATAAAAAATCGATATGCCATTTCATTTATGTGGTACAAACCAAAAAATGTTTACAGTTTGATAAAAATATTACTTTCTTATGAAGACAACCGTACATTTATCTTTACGACCTCTAAAGATTTTCAATTCTCAGCTAACTGATATATTATCATTGTTTCTTCTATTGTTTCAGTATCATTATTATTACCGATGCGTTATTACTGATTACTCCTCAGATATACCATCAATCATAAGGCTTGGCAGAACGTTGCTGCCAGGGAAACAAATGCTAGATTACAAAGGGAATTTTACACCACTTATAGGGAAGTCCCATTGAAAGTTTTCAAAATTATGATGCCTGAGACTTCAAAAATTAATTCATTTAATTTCAAAAATTAATACATTTAGGAAAAATTAAGTTTCCTAAATTTTATTTAATTTATTTTTTTTTAAAAAAAGTTTAGTCGTTTTTCTATCAAGTGAAAACCTAAATACTCGTATGTTTCATTTAATGTATATTACCTTTTATAAACGTTCAGTTTTGACTCTGACGAAGACAGCTTGTTACGGTTGAAAGATTTTAGTATTTTTGCTTTAGTATTTTAGTATTATTAGTATGTTTGACATGAAGATCTTACTTTAATTTAACAATTTAAATTGCAAAGATTAACCTTATTTTAGTAAAACAACATTTTTCTAAAATATTAAACAAAAAAATAAAACCATTTCTTTTTAAAATACTATAAAAGCTTCAGTTTGTTTTACAAAATTGTTGCTGTGCATTTTTGGAATAAACCTTAATTGACAGGCTTATCTTACACTGAAACAAAGTTCGTATTTACTTCCTTACTTAGTTTTCTTAACAAAATGGTACATTTCACTCTATATTTTCAGTGGTTATATATCCTTTGTTAGCAAAATAGTACTATGTAAATTTAAATTAGTTAAATTAAAGTAGGATTTGAAGCAGAGACAAAAATTCTTTATGAAAACAGTTATAGTTTGGAATATTGAGAAGATGATGAAAAAGTAAACTTAATATTATAACTTTACTTTGCCTAGATCATAGTAATCGTTACATTATTATGTCTGAAAAATATTGTCTGAGAAGTTTCAGCATAAAAAGAATATTAGGATTTTTATAAGAAATGTTCTTCTTATATTTTCGTGATTTTGAACATGAGAAATGGATGGAAAGGTGTCTATGTGTAGGTACTGATCCTTGATTACTTGGTAAGCATTTCCTCGTTTACTTTGGTTTATTCAGATTTTCTACTTTGTATGGATAATTTATATTCTATTTATATTTTTTTGCAAACACTGGATTGACAGAAAATCAATTTAAAAGCTGTCTATAAATTTCATTTTAATCATTATAGTTCTAAAATTACGGAAATGATGACAAATGTGTTTGTAATATTTGAAATAAAGCAAAATTGTTTACCAAATATGAAATAAAATGTATAATTTTGCACACATTGTGTTTTCTTTTTGTAAAATTTTGACAAACCAAAACAAATAGCTATATTTAAAACTCTTTTATAAGATCATGTTTAGTTACGTTGTAGAAAAAAAACTTTCTTAGCAATCTTCTAGTAGAAATATATGATAGGGAATTAACCGCAAAATGGGTTAAACTCCTGCATATGAATTATGAAGCTAATAGTAAAAAACTATCTAAAAATAAACAACAACAGATATTTCATTAAATACTTCATAATCAATTTTGTTATATATATTACACTATTTTTTTTTTTATCGAGATTTGGTATAACTTCAATAATGCAACACCTTTAAGCCGACGTTTCGTCTGTATTTGTAGACATCTTCAGGGCTACATCAATACAGAATTTAATTACATAATATAATTAAAGCATCTAAGAAAGAATGTAATTAAATTCTGTATTGATGGAGTCCCAAAGATGTCTACAAATATAGACGAAACGTCGGCTTATAGGTGTTGTATTATTGAAGCTAGACCAAACCTCGATTAAAAAGAAAAATAGTGTTAAATATGTATGGTTGAGATAAGAAAAACGTTCAGTTACATATATATATGTTGCATATGTATATATGTCAACGCCTAAACAACAGTAATAAATCGGAAAATGGCTAAAATTTCAACTAAATCTAACTGAGTTTGACTCTGACCAAGACCACTTATTTTGGTTGAATGTTCTTAGTCATTTTTCTGATTTCTTACTTGGGTTTAGACTAATAATAATACATTATTAGTTAGTTAGTTAGTTAGTTAGTTATTAGTTATTGTTATTATTATTGTTAATAAGTTAGTATTAAATCGAAAACCGCGTATCATAACAGTAAATGAATGCTTTATGCCCTATTGGAATGCGTGAACTAAAGGTTGCAATAGTAACGGAGTGTCTCAATCAAAACTAATTATGTTAGATTAGTGTTATTAAATCCAATAATAGGGATGTCAATTCACATACAAGTGTTACATAGCAATATTACAGAGAGTAAGCCAAGTTTCGTCTGACAATTCCATGTTTTCCTAAAATTAAAAATAACATTAATTAAAAGGTAATGTAGAAATATTTTATAAAAAATATACACGAATCATTTATTATTTTTTCAGGCAAAATAAATTGATTCCCTTATCAAATCAGAGGATAATGAAGGATTGATCTCTTTTTTAACTCTTTTCTTTCATAAAATTCATTTATAAAGCAGTATGTTTGTTTTATGTACTTATGTATTCATGCGTTAGTATTCATCTGTATGTATGTGTTTGTATTTTTATGTTTGGGGTGTGTGTGTGTGTGTGTGTGTGTGTGTGTGTGTGTGTATGTGTGTGTGTTTGAGAGAGAGAGTATGTGTATGGTGGTTGAAGGTTGACAAAGAGAGCGAATGACAGAGTGTGTACCAAACTAAACAAATACTTTAAGAAACAACTCTACTGCAGTTATCAGAGCAAACCACCACAGTCATGTAATAAATAGTTTCAGTATATCATATAAATCATTATTTACATGTTGCTACAACAATTAAACATAATTATGTTATACATTGTGAAATATATTTTTAAATTATAAAGTTATTACTTTGAATCAATTACATTGTGTTGAGGATTTCTAACTGTACAAATACTGGCCCTTGATTTATTCAAGCGGGAGGTGAATAAATTTGAGTTTCTCGGAAAGGGTGTTAAGCCGTCGGTCGCGAGCCTGTACGATGTCAGCTACTCGTTAAAGATCGCTACTCGAAATGCACTTGAGTAAGGAAAAATTTAGGACTCCCAATGTTGAATCTGTAGAATCACCGAACAAACAAAAAGCCGGTAAACGGCCGACGTAATCATCTGCTAGGGATTCGGTTTAAATAATAATAATAAAAAAAACCTGTAGAAATAAATAAACGTCATTCAGTACTTCTTAATCACACTAGGTAACTACTAGGTTGATTTAAATGAAAATATATCTTTATTTCATGGATATAATAAGTCCTATTGTAATTAATTTGTTATATTACGTTATATTGTTGCTTATGTGTCACGAAAATGGAAGAATGTTAGTGAACCCCAAACGACTGAAAATTATTATTCTATTCTGTTGTAGACAAAATAGAATGTAATCACTATTAATCAAATTTAATGCAAGAAAGTTTGCAAGGGGCTTCGATTATCAGAGATTTACTAGGATAAATATAAGAAACTAATTCAAAATCTACAGGTTGATTCAACAAGAACCAACAACAAAAATAGTTTAAAATAAGAATTGTATTAATTATAAACAACTGTAAGCTAAGTATTTGTTAAAGTATAAAGAAATGTGGTTAGTATTTATTCCTAAACATTTACAAATGTTTAATTATATTTAAGGTTAGAAAATTATTTTAAAATTGTATTTTGTTTTAATATCTGTATTTGCTTTTCTTTGTCTCATGGTTTTTAATTTTCTTTACGCTCTTTAGAATGAGGTAATGTCTAATTTATTTTTCAACCCTAAAAACCCTTCTTTTTATGGTTGAAATTATTTTATGGTTGAAGAATTAAATAAATCTGGTGTGAGTTACAATAGCATTTTCAATTTAAATATGTATCACTCCATTATAAATAATAATTAAATATAAGCATACAACATTTAAAGAGTAAACGGACCTACATGTTAATTCTTAGATAAAATATACGTATATAAAACTACTACCGATATATTTTTTTTACATTTTCTAATAAATCTGTCACTCACATGAAGGTTGTATGGCAATGAATCACTCTGAACTACTGACATTTGTCCAATATATGTCTATATAATAATAATTAAGACACTTAATGATTAGCCTGCAAATCTTACTTTTTTCATTAATATACATCAATTTCATTCCAGACTTTAAAAACTAAGTTTGTCCACATTCAGTAAAAGTTCTTTAAAATTACGATTCTAAAGAACTATTTCTAATCAAATCGCACCTTATGTATATTAAGTACATAATACTCACATTATAATCAAAACCATATGGGTTTATATATTTCTATCTGAACAAAAAATATTTTATTTTAATAACTCACTCCTTTAAAACAGACATATATACACACACATACGCGCTCAAGCGCGTACGTACACAGACAAATACACACACACACACACACACACACACACACACACACACACACACACACACACACACACACACACACACACACACACACACACACACACACACAACACACAGAAACAAACAAAGGTCAAGATCACCAAGCCAACCGTTTTCTATGCATATATGTATCAAAAAAATATTTAACAACTATGATACGACTAATATGTTTTAAAATTATACATTAATCACTTGTTTAATAATTACGGCACTGATAGTAAAATAGCTAGATTATATTTTTTACATTTTTGAAAAATGAATTAAAATTTTTCACAAAGTTCTTTTTTTTAAAAAAAAACGCTGAGTTTAATTATCATCGAACTATCTAAAAATAATTTTATTTGTATTAAGTTAAAAGTTTTTGGTTAAATGGACCATTCAGTCTTCTCAAGTCAGGAGAATACCTTAAGGAATATAAATCAAGGTGTTGTCTCAGCTATTGTTCCCAAGTTTTACTTTGTCACTTGGAGAGTCTACAAAAAAAAAAACCTTCTGTTGAAGAAAGTTACTGTAATATCCGTCAAGTTTCTTGGCTCTTCCTATAAGATGTTTAATTTCCTCCAACTCCCTTTCATCAGTTTAGTCAAGTACCTCACATTCATTATCTTAAATGAATATTCAAGTATATACGGTATTTTTAGGGCTTAATCACAATGACGTAAAGTAACTAAATTCAAAAATAAGAATCTATATTCAATGTGCAGTAAAAAACTAATTACTCACACCCAGTTAACATTAGCTGTAGACTAATTATTTGCTAGTAAATCGTTTAGCATTACTTGAACAAATTATAATTTCATAGATTTAAATAAATAACCTTACTGTGTTGTATTGATCATCTATAACTAGGTCCAAAATCATTTTCAAATAGCATCACATGTTTGAATCGATAGAATTTTTTAGCATAGAGTTATAGCCCAGTGTTTAACTTAAATTCACATGCATATTGTATTTGCTTATTCAAAGTTTCTACACAACTAGAGTGTATTTTTCAAGAAAAAGAGCTTATTCAGTGCAATATGATTATACGAATTGTAAATTAATTTTTTATGTGTTTGTTTGGCATTGTAGCACATTTTTGTATTTAAATTTTTCATTAAAATCAAAAGTAAGTGAGGTGGAAAATTCACAAAAATTTTCCAAAATAACACTTAAACCTTGACTTTATAATATTACGTCATGACAAAGCCTCTAAATAAAACACTTTTGATTATAATTAACATCTTAAGTGCTTTGATTCAACTTACCTTATACTTACGTTATACTTATTCTAAACATTTTTATTTCTTACAGTGTTAGATAAACTATGACTTTTGACGTCTTTAAGTTCTTTGATTCAACTAGCGGTTAGTTCTTCAAATGACTACTTTCAGCGACAATTAGTAAATTATTCAGTAATTGCTTTTATATTAATCTTAGTTTTATAAAAATTATCAGCTCGCCTTCTATGTTACGTTGAACAACATAAATTCCCATCAAACATGAAATAACTTTAATACTGCACAGAATGGTCTGGTTTTCTGTATTGAGGCACGGTATGACAATATTATTAAGAGAAAATTTGTCACACAAATAAGACCGTTTGGGTTACTTTAGGTGGATTTTAGTAACTTCTAAGTCCTCCCAATGGGCACATTAATTTCCTTACAAAAAATTAACGATATTTTCAAATTACAAATAAAAGATGTTTTCTACTTAGATTTTATTTGATAATTGAGTCGATTTAAAAAGAATACGCTTTGTTTAGCATTCTGTGAAATTGGTGTCCAAGCAACAGCAAGGAACAAGCAATTTTTTGTTGTTGCTCCTTCCCAACCACGAAAAAATCAGTTCAATACTTAATATTACTACTGCTTAATTGTTGTGCTACATTAAATCGTTTTATGAAAAGCCATTTTTTTAGCTATATTATCTTATAGTTTTAAATATAATTTTTATTGCTTGAGCTTTGCGTCAGGCATTTGACGAGAAAATTTCAAGGATAAGTATAATGTTATGGGCGCTAACGTGATACAGGGAAATTGATTTAGGTCTGGAGAAAGACATTTGGATAAGCATTATTTTTTTGCCCTCATTTGTTATAGTTAAGTAATTGCAATATACATATACCTTCCCAATGTTTCACTTATTAATGATATAATAATTATGTTTGATAACCACATTTCAAATTTACAAGGTAGCATCGGCTACCTGCATATCCCTGTGCATAACCAACTTGACAATTTGGTTACAGTTTTGTTTCCTATAACTGAAATATACCAAACCTTAGATAATATTTACATAGATGACCACCTTATAAACAATGTCTTTCACTGATTATAGATTACTCTACATTATACTCTATACTCTAAAAAAGAACTAGAAGATAAGCTAAATCAAACATCTTAAGATTCAAGAGCAACAACATGGCTACCGATGCATGAGAAAAATATTTCTAATATCAGGTCTGCTGACAGCAGGACAAGGGATATATGAAGGAAAGGAAGTAGCAAAAATGAAGCTGTTGAAGACTGAGATAAAGTCTAGGATGCTCAAGACATAATGAGTTAACACTCGACCAGAGGAAAAATTTAAAAACACGAAACACGAAAACCATGACTTTCTTGTTACTCTTTAACAAGGCTAACTGAGATGGAATCCAATATTAATTACAACATATTCATTGGAGACACTAATGATTTTTTAATATCATTAAATCTACTTAAAAATAATTTAAACATGAAATCTCAGAGTTCAATTTCTTTTTCTTTCATTTTCGGCTTATTTAGCTTTAGGTTCTTCTACCATCATTTTGAATTCAATCTCATATTAGCCTGTCAGGAGGAGAGCAATATATTCTAAATTAAAACTGACTCCACCCTGACTGTAAGATATCCAATAAAAAATAAATTGCACCACTTTGTAAAAAATTGAAAGAGTCATTTCTTTTTTAATGGCTTGTACTACCTCATTAATGAATAATACTTAATGGTAGAATAAATTACAATACATTCAAAAGGTATTTAAGAGTCGATAGTTTTCCTGGCACTAGTTAAATAACGATTGCATACATTATTAGACTTTAGTCTATTTAGAGATATAAACAGATACAGAACATTTATTTCCTTCTTAATAGAGTATATTTTATATTAAGATATGTTTTGCTTAGTACGACTACAAATTATTACTTTATTCTTAAAATTTAAATCATTATTGGACTTAGGTTTCTGCTTTTAGATTAAACAAAATTTACATTTTCAATAAAATGTCATCAAAGAGTTTTTATAAAATTTCATTAAAAATATAATATATGTATCATGTTTAGTTTTAAAGTAAGAATGCAAATAAAATAACTATTTAGGTTTAAAAAATTTTGAACTATTAACAAGTCAATGTTAGTTAACAATTTTAGATTTTATTTATGCTGAAATACAAAGATGTATATTAAAGTAAAAAAAATAAAGATTATAAAGTATTCAAACAAATAAATGCTATAATTGTAATAATGCTATGAGAGAAAAAAAATATAATGTGAAGACAATTCAAAATTTCTATATGTGGAAACTATTTCATTAGATTTTTACCCTACAAGGAGTAGGGTAATATATATTAATATATTATGTATATATATATGTATATATACATAATTGACTTGATAAGTGTTTTTTTTTGCATTTGTGATTGTTTCATTCAGCCCTTTGACTGGTTGTAAATCTTTTAGCAGAAGCACAATTCGTGCAGATCTCCTGTATTGTTTGACATCTATTTGTTATTTTCTTTTTTTGTCAAATTTTTAAAAATTTGAAGTCAGTTTCGACTGTTCGTTAATTATTTCCGTGTATCGACCAAGTCCTTTCTGCAATGATCGCTATTGTGTTACTCTTTTGTCCGTCTCTTGATAGCTCTGGTTTGTAGGTGCGTGATTAGTGACCTTAAAAGAATCATCACTCAATGTATTCACAATGATTTATGAAATATATCAACTTTTAGATAAAAACATGCATGCAGATATTAGTTTATTGAACTAAGTTAATTGATTTTATTCAATTCTATTGAATCTATAGCATCAATATATATAACTTAATTTAGGGAAAACTAGTAGTGCCCGGCCATTTGTCATGAAGATAACTCCCGAATTGTACCCCGGCTATTGGAATCCTTATTATTTTCTCATTGATTGCCGTTTGGATCTAATTTATGTTTAGCAACCAAATTGAGTTTTCCTGAGATAGTTTTTTTGATTATGTTTTCAATGCCTCTATAAGTTTAATTTTTAATTTATTACAAAAATTTAAAAGGTGTAATGGATTATATTATGAGAAAAAAATATCAAAAGAACCAAAAGTATCACTTTTATTTCAAAACTAATTTAAATGACAGTTAAAATGTAACACATGTATAAAACAATATGAAAATATTTTAAACTGTTCATTGAATATTATTATTTTTGTATTATGGTTTTAATTATTAGACATTATTTTAACTTATTATTTTAATACTTACTACTTTGTTTTATAACCTTAGAGCAATTAAAAGGCTCTTATATATTCTTAATTAGCAACTGAAACCATAAGGAGCTAGATCAAAGATCAGGTTTGCCAGTATAATAAGGTATATTATTATATGTTAGGTTTTCCAATGCTAGTGATAATAACCACCACGTAAGTCCTGTTTCCTTATTGCGTTAGTTGTAGTTAATAGACGAGTATGAATACTTAATAAAACTGCACTTTTTTTCCAAGTATGTGATTGGATAATACATTTGATGGTAGTTTTTATATGTATTTGTCTTTTGCTAAATAAATCTGACCCAAACACCAGATCTAGGATTAAAACCGCTATAATTGTCCTTTTGGTAGATTTCAAATCTAGAAGTTTGATAAATCAACAGATCTAGGGTAGTTCATGAATAATATGAAAACACCTTTGAGTACAAAGAGCCCTCTGTTGAGTTAGGACCTACGTGTGCTTTAGTAGGAGTGCTTCTGGATCTCTTCCACATTCCCCTACGCTTTTGTAACATTTTCCAGTTTATCAAAGCATTCAGTTAGACCATTCCCAGCAAAACCCATAGCAAACCTCATGTTTATAGCAAATGCGTTTGCATATTTCAAAACGATAAATTTCTTCATAGCTCTAATTTCCATATTCCATTATGTCATAATTCTTTTCAAATAGAGTGTTGTAAGACTCGAATCCTCCCGACGTACACCATCCATACACAAATATTTATAGTTCGCAACAAAAAGTCACATGAAATGTATTAAATGTCGCATGAACGGCAGATTATTGATGATTTTTCGTTTTTCTTTTTCTTATTATATATAACATTAACTTTTTTCAGCAGTCAATATTGAAATGACAAGTTTAAAGATATCGCCATATTTCACTTATTTCTGTTTCATCACGTTTTCTTACATTTTTTATGTAACAACATATTTAAATTATCTGTAAAATAAAAAAAATTCACGTTCAACTTGATGATGGCTTTAGTTGTTGAAACTTATCCACGATAATATTATTTATTTCACTAGGTAATAATATAATCACAGTTTTTTGCACTCTGATGAGATAATCTAAAAGGTTTCAGAGCTTATTTTTCTTCATTTTGTTTTGTTACGAAGAATCAATATTGAGTATATATATATATATATATATATATATATATATATATATATTCAAAATAAAATACACCAGAACATAGTCAATTTTTCAGGTTGAAATTAAACTCTCAATGCCGATGTTTCAGTTTTTATTTAAACAATTCTTCATAGGTAGAAGTATAACATTTATTCAGACAAGACAGTTGTTGTTGAAATGTTAAAATAGTTTTCTTTTAATCATATCTAATGTAATACTTAAGTTTTTCTGTTTCAAAAATTTGTATTTTTACCTATGAACAAGGTTTTAAATAAAAACTGAAACGTCAGCATTGAGAGTTAAATTTGAACCTGAAGAACTGAGAGATTTCTCATAAATATTATTTTGTTTGTAATTTACGGTAAATCTTTTATCAAGATATTCATAAATATATATATGTTTTGTTGAACGACCTTTGTACTGTGGCATGAATAAATTTCATTGTCCATCTTTCAAGTTTTCTCACCTTTGTTTTAAATATTTCTGGTTAAATGCTTGGAGAGTAAAGCATATGGAGAACTAGTATATTTAGTACCAGAAATATTTAAAACAAAGGTGAGAAAACTTGAAAGATGGACAATGAAATTTATTCATGCCACAGTACAAAGGTTGTTCAACAAAACATGTATAAAAGAAGGATTACTCCCCAAATTTACAAATATATATATATATATATATATATATGAAAACAGAAAAAACTGAATGAAAATAGTATATCATAATGACTCACAATTAAACTTTTGACTATGCTAGTGGTTAGGAATGAATGTGGCAAAGTAAGATGAAAATCTCTGAAGAGTCCTCAGAAAATAGACCAGTAGTACCAGAAAAGAACACGTAATGCTACAGGCAAGTCCTACTATGACAGTTCAGCATCGCACATCCCCATTTAGATGCCTTAAGACATTCGACTTAATCGTATCTAAATTTTGAAAATAATAGATATGAACTATAAGACTAGAATAGTGAAAGAACTGGATATCTGTTTAACAACATAATCGGAAAGAGTCCATTCTTGACATTTTAATATTACCAAAGTTAATATGATTAATAAGCAAAGAAAATAATATATGATATTAAGTTTAATTCAAGGGTGCAAAATATAGATTTAATAGAGCATTTTTGTTAGACAAATCCATCTGTCATATGATCATACAATACAAAGGATCAGAAATTATATATTTGATTGTTGTTGATTTCTTACATGTCAGAATTTTACTGTTTTACATCTCATATCCAGTAATTAAATTATTTAACCAATGTTTATTAAACCTCCACACATCAATTTTATTTCAGAAAAATCACTCAAAAAAATTCGAAGTCAATGTCAAGAAATGGAAAGAAATACATGTACAGCAAACAAACCATTAATCCAGGATTAAAAGTCAGTTTTTATAGCTTTATTAATCTTTCTCGTAATTGTAATTTCATGATTTTTTTAATAAATTCTTACGTTTTTTTAATTTTTTTTTGGAAAATGTAATTGTTTTTTAATTAGCCATTTAGCGTCGAAAAAACATTTTCTGAAAACAGAAAATGTACTGCAACGCCTCTTTAGTAGAAGTAATTAAAAACAAAATTATCTCAACTCTATTCCACAGTATGTTCTATTTATAGGTATAGTTTCATTTTGATCCGTTAAATGGTATGGCTTGTATTGCTTTCAGATAGAATTATAAGTCAAAATTTCTACATTTTATTGAAAAAAAAATATATCCTGCCGTTTTAAAAATTCTTTAAATTACACAACACATGTTGATAAATTGAGTCTTGAGTCAGATTATTTCATTTCTGTTATATGTATTAATTTTTGGTTATTTAAAGTATGTAAATAAAGCATTTAAAGTATTTTACCTAAGGAATTTCTATAAAAATATATTTAATAATCATGGGATAATTTAGTTTAGTATTTAAACTATACTAAATAAGAATGTATTATTTATATTATTAAAGTTCATGTATTTAGTTAATGACTGTCATTAATTGAACATTTATTTTTTTTTTTAGACAGAGTACAATAAATTATTTTTTCAGTTAATAAAGGTCTTTATGTATTATTCAATAGAATAACGAAAACCATGTATGCATTCTTAGAGAGATAAATAAGTTTCATGTTTATTCATAGAGTAATTAAAGCAAAAAAAAGACTTTAGAAGATTCCGACATGGTTAATTAATGCAGAAAAGCAGTATAAATAACCCTACCTCACAGTGCTACTTCGACGAGCGGAATGATAATCAAGCACCCTTTCTCAGAGAAACGTTTATAATACTGATAAAAGAATAATTATTCCAAACAAAAGAAAAGATATAAAAAACTTAGTTTGTATTTGAAATTATTTAATATTTTTAAATATACTAAGCGAACACACAATAACAAATATGAATCAATATTTTCTTATCTCAACCACGTGCATTCTAAACTATTTATCTCTTTATTTTAAAACTTTAGATCTAGATTAAACTTTGATGAAGAAAAATAATATATAAATTATAACAAATTATAAATATATAAACAAATAATTTCTTTAAATATATAAACAAATTAATATAAATTATAACAAAAACGACAGAAAGATACACACAGGCAAGATTCACATCTATATTTTGTAATTGCATCGCCTATTTGGGCTCGCTCTTATATTATGATATAATAAAAATTATACAATATACATAATATACATTATATTATAATTTTACAATATATTTACCAGGACTTTATGATCATCTTACTTTGTTTTCTCTCTTTTGTGTTAATTTATGTGACAGTTAAAACTGCTTGATAAAACAAGCACATCTATAATAAATAAGGTGTTTTGAGCGTATCAGTATTATGTAGATAGAGTGATAACTTATCATAAAGGAATACTTGATGGGGCTGTTGCTGTTGTAGTTAATCTGTCCCTCCTCCGTTTATCAAACTGTGAATGTATTAGTGTTTCACTATGTGTTAATAAAGTAACATCATGACACTCTGTCGTTATTCTTACAATACCTCCAAGATTTGTCATAGACATGATTGATTGTGATCATGATTGTGAAATTGATCGTGATCGCAGTGTAACTAGTAGAGACAGATGAGAGTATACAGAAGAGTTAAAAAAAAACTTTTTGGGCGATTGAAATGAGAAGATCCGATATCCGCTTTACTCTGCTGTCAGTAATAAATATCTATGACATATAAAACCTGATATTCTTCATTTCGATTTCACGATTTTCTTTCATGATTTTTTTTCTTCATTTTCTACTGAATATGAACATTAGTTAAATGTTGATTGAATATACATTGTTTTTTTTATTAAATTTCATTATTGTCTCTTAAATCCGGCAATAGCTATTAAAGTAATTAGTCTTTTTTTCTAAAGAGAAGAGAAATATCACAGAACTAGAGATGGAGTAAACCAAAAGAGGAACATGAAATCTTGCCTTTTGAAAAGAAAAGCTGCCAAAGGCCTGTCAGTAAAAGAAAAGTTAAACCATAGAATAGAAACTGAAAGCCAACATTACAATGCTGTAGGTAATAAGAAAATTTTAAAATTGTACAAAAGGAAGATTGGTATCTGTTTTGATATAAAGTTTATTAAAACACATTTATGGTTTAATATTGCAAAAAGTAATACGAACTTTGCACTCATCAATTCTTGTATAAATCAAATTAAACATCACGACGTGGTGTCCAATGCTGTATCTGGTGGTTGACTTATTTACCAAAATGTAAAATTACACAGAATATCACACACAATCAAGTTGCACAATAAACTTTATATTTCGACTTCCATCGTTATCAGGTGTAGAAGAAGAACACTCAACAGTCAGCCAAAGAGAGAGGGGCCAGGTTAGGTCAGTGGTTAACGTACTCCGCCTCTAGCCTGATAGTCTCGGGTTCGATCTCCACCTGGCCCTCGATTTATTCACGCGGGAGTTGAATAAATTTGAGTACGTCGTCCCTCGGAGAGGGTTATAAAATCGTTTTATAATTTGTTAAAATAGTAATTTATCACTCCCTCACCTTCATAATGTTTTCATTTATTTTGTATCTATTGCTTTTAAAGTCTAAGGGGATAGAAACCTAAACCACTCACTAAATGATTGCTAATGTCAGGTTCAAGTGATGCAAAGGGAAGGATATTAAGACTTTTTACTGATTAATAGTGATTTTTCAAAGGCAGAGCACACTTGGAATCATTAAAATTAGCATTTGTCATAAATCTTGTATGTTAAGCAAATGAACGGAGAAACAATATAGTGCTCTGAAGTTTCAATGACCCGCTCTATTGTGGCCGGTTGCTGAAGACAGAAATCAAGACCCGTTGCTGCTGAATGAAATTAATTTCTCTTTAGATTCTCAGATGTATATTAATTGTTATGTTTTGTTTGTTATATCCTGCCTGATATAAATCACTGTATACTCAAACAAAACAAATGTAATTCATTACTTGTACAATCTGTTATATTGTGGTATTTACTCATGCTAGCGGATTTCAAGAATTACGTCTCCACACAAAAACTCCGCAAAAATTTTTTTGTGCGGAGACGTAATTCTTGAAAACCCCCAATAAAAACAAATTTAATTACAGTATGAAAATAAATCCAGCTTCTTTTACCTTATTTACTTCATCTTACTCTAAATTGCCCAATGCAAATTTTATGGGTTTTTGCACTGCAGATTCAAATAAGGGTCGTTTGTCTTAATTGCTTAAATTAGAATCCATTTACGCTTAAAAAGATTTTATGAAAACGATAATGGATAGAAGAGTTAGGGGAAATTTTAAAGTAGTTTGTATTAAAGTTATATTCAAGCATCTAATGGAAAGAAATTAAAAGAACTATCATTGGGTCCATTGGCAATATTACTGGATTAGGGGGAAAAAGTTGGACTCCTTATTTACCTACAACAGTCCTTTCACTATCTAACTGTCAATATCTTTATAGAGCATTTTCATATGCACTTTTCAATTATTTAAATCAAAGATTTCTAATACCAATTGAAAATAATTCTACTTTCAAGTGGCTTGAAAATTCATATTTTGCTTGCATAATTTACTGTACAACAAAAAAAACTTGATCCAAAGATCTTTTTTAATTATTTTTTTTATTTATTATTATTATTTTTATTATTTTTTTTATTATTTTTTATTGTTTAAATATATATCTATATATATATAACTTGCGTTCCTTCTTTTGACGTTGGGAGATCTCACTTCGTCCTCTCTCCAATCTTCTCCTGATGACGAACAACAGTTTGAAATTTTGAATTTAGGAAATGTGTATTTTCTCTTTTTCCTGTGTCTTGTTTTGTGCAAATTAAAGTTGTAAGTCCATGTGGACCGTTTCTTCAATTTAGCGTATATATACGAGATGTGTAAATAAAGTAGTGAGACTGATTTTTTTTAAATTTTCTATTCAAATATAATTACAATGTGATATTGTCACCTTCAAAATAGTTCCCTTCGGAAGCCACACAGCGCTGGAGACGGTCCTTCCAATCATTGTAGCATTGCTGGAACTCGGATTCTGGAATGGCCTTCAGCTGGTCGGTTACAGCAGTTTGTATGTTTTGTAGTGTCCCGAAATGAGTTCCCTTGAGGTGATTTTTCAATCTCGGGAAGAGGAAAAAGTCACAAGGACTCAAGTCTGGTGAATAAGGAGGCTGAGGAGCAACAGGAATGTTTTTACTGGCCAAAAACTCGTTTATTGAGATGGCAGTGTGACAGGGCGCGTTGTCGTGATGCAACACCCACTTGTCTTTGATGTTTGGCCGCACACGAAGGACTCTTTTTCGAAGTCTTTCATTCTGTCTGTCATTCTGACTGTCAAGCGTCGATCTGAACGCACAAGGTTCCGTACTCTGTTGACATTTTCATCGGTGTTTGCACTTGAAGGCCTTCCGCTTCGTGGTTCATCTTCAATCGACTCTCTTCCTTCTGAAAATTCCTTAAACCACCGAAAAACCTGTGCCCTTGATAAAACACGTTCTCCATAGGCCTCCTGAAGTTTTTCAAAAGTTTCGGTTGCATTATGTCCAAGTCTGAAGCAAAATTTGATTGCACACCGCTGCTCAACTTTGAGGTCACTCATTTTTAAAACGCTCAAGAAAAAACCATTTCACGAAAACCAACGCTACGGACAAACAAATGACTGTGGCGAGTTCAGATTCATACTGGAGGCGCATCACACGTGCACCTGACGCTACTCAAGGCTACGCGTCTCCAGCGTTGCCAGATCGAAAGCGACGTTGCCAGTCTCACTACTTTATTTACACACCTCTACTTTATTTATATATATATATATATATATATATATCAAACAAAACTCAACGTCCAAACCGCAGTAAGAAGTCAGAAAAAAAACAGATCTTTCAACCGTAACAAGCGGTCTTCTACAGAGCCAAATCTCAACTACAGTTAATGTCCTTTTAGTCCTTTATTTTAGTCCTTTTTCTGATTTCTTACTGTTGTTTGGACGTTGATATGTTAATAAATATTGGTAGCAGCATTACTTTTAAAAAGACTTAAATACAATATATACCTTTAATTGTAATTACTTATTTATATTCAATGATTATGATCTTTCTGTGTTCTTAATTTAATTTTAATAGATTTCACTAAAAATTCTACACGAAGATTTATCTGTAGTTCAAAGAAAGTCATAAATAACAGTACAATTGTTGAAGAATAACCAAATCACATAACAGAACAAATACTTTTTCAAGTAATTACCATGGTAATAGTCATGGTTTCATGAACATTTTACATAGATCATATTAAAAATTATAAATAGAAATAAATGTTAAAATGAAGTTAAATAATATTATATGTCTAGAAGAGATACGTTTGAATTAAAAAAATATATACAATTAATAAACTAAAGGATCTGTAACTAATCTATAATTAATCAACTAAAGAATTTATGTTAATCTTGACAGTATATTCATTTCATTCTTGTTTTAATTTCTGATTTAATTGCTATTTTTTTTTTGACTTCCTAATTTAAAGTTGATTTTTTATAAGATAGAGGAAAATAGTTATATTTAATAACTTTCTTAGCAGATATAATTTATTAAAAGTGTTTTTTCCTATAGAGGTATAAAAATGTTATAAACTATTTAGAATAGTATAAATGTTAATGAGAAGAATGTTAATGTCAGAATGTATTATTGAGATATTTTTCATACGAAGCTGTCAGAGCATATTTTAACTGACATAGTTTATGTTTAAATACTTTAACAGTGTTCATCAAGAATGGATGCAGATGTAGCACCATATAAAACTATATAGGCTACTTAGAGTATAAATAATAACATAGTTCTGAAACATGCTTATCAACGGAGCAGTGCTCATGTTAAAATATCTATGTCGAGGAACTAATTAGTAAGTACTTAGTAATTAGTAAATAGATCAAGGTATCAGCTGACAAAGAAGAGGGAAAAAAAGTGACTGAATCAATTATTATGGCTGAATAATTAATTTTTAAATCATGCGAAAAAATTTATTGAAAATGTTATTCTTTCAAGATCTATTCCCCAATTATTAAATTATAATGGAGTATTTAATTATTTCAATACTGCTTTGTTATTTATTAAATTAACTATTTATTTAATAGCTTATTATGTGAAAGGGTTTAATGTGAATTAGAAGTTTCAATGAGGTTAATATCAGCCCTGGTATCTTTGAAAAGGTTCTAAGAAAGTTAAATATTTAGTAAAGATTCATCTTTTCTAATGTGATTGGTTGAGAGCGCACATTAAATACCTACCGTTTAAAAAAAAAAAAACAGATTTAACTCACCGATATTGATTAGCTCCTCTAATATTCATTAAATAGGATTTACCAACATCGAAAGTAATAAGCTTACTTAAGTAAGCAACCGAGCAAAATTTACACAAGAACTTAAAATAAAGGAATTCTAATCTATCGAATCTGTGACCTACTGATCATACAAAAGTGCTACAGGGTTGACCCACTCATTATAGACAAGTCCTGAGCAAATCACATAAAGTTCTAAACAACTGGTATCGGATTTACAAAAAAATAGTTCTAAGATGTTAATTTAACTCTTTTATTTGAACTATATGAGGTACAAACTCAATAATGTTGATATGTGCATTTACTCTAAAACCCACACTATTATTAGAGTAAAAATATCTTCTTTGTATTATATCATCTGAAATAAACTAAACTCTATAACAAAAAAAGTTTAATTTTTTTTTCAACAAAATAAGTTGAGAATATAAACTGAGTCCCACTAATTCAAAGCTGATTAGAATTTTAAATTTGAGAGTGAGAGACACTGATCAATCATTAATAATTAAGAGAATTACCAGTTTTTTCTTTACTATATTCATTCTCAATACTACTGGACGTCAATTCCTTAGAGATCATTCAAATTTGTTATTGAGCTCTACTTTCTTCCGACCATAACAGATTTCTTTGAAGTATTAAACTTACATTTATCTTCGCGTATTTATAAATGTGGGCATTGGGAAACAAACAAACAACGAAATAGTTATACAAATAATTTCTTATAAAAATAAGAAATTGGTATCCATGAAAAAAAAACACACGTTACAACTTCTAACAGAGATAATATTTTATTTGGTGTTCTAACACTAACACTATTACGAGTAGTCTGTCGCAATAAAGAGTCAGTTATTTGTGTTATTACCTTTATAATAATTTAACAAATTTGTAAATTTGAAGATAACTGCCATGTCCACATTGTCTCTGAGTGAGAACCGGTAAGACACATCAGTCATACAGTTTGCAATTACAGCTACATCTTATAAATACATAGTAAATCAATTTCAAAAAATAAAAACATTGTTATTTCAACATCAAATCAATCCAGTGATATTTGTGTACATAACTAAAATGTATGTCACACAAAAAATATACCACGATATACCTCCATTATAGTTCAGACTACGAATAATCAATTAGTTTAGACCTTGACATAAAAATTGTACGTTACGTTAAAGTAGACAAACAAATAAAACTGAACAATGTATTTTAATATTGCTATTATTTTATTTGTATTCTTTATTTAATTTATATTGATATTAAATTTATTTAAATTTTATTTATTAAAATATTATTTTAACAATGATTACGGGAAGGAGGAAGTAGCTGAGTACCATAAAGTATGAGATAAAGGGCCTAAATATGTAATTAATAGGTTAGCATAAAGTTACTCTTAAACTTTGAGCTAAAAAAAACACTGTATTTTATCGAAGGTTACAATTTGTTTTATTAATTAATTATATTAAACTTGGTAATTACAAATTATATTATTGTAAGAAGGTCTTAATCAAAGAGGTGTTGACATTATTGTACCAGAAATTGGTTCTGTTTCCAATGAAAGGATGGTTAGTTTAATTGGCATGGAGGAAATTGTTTTGATTACTAAAGTTCGTGGTCAACTCCAGCACAACATATATTGCAGTTAGTTTGTGTTTCGCAGGCCCCACAAACACACACACACGCACTCACACGCACGCAAGCATAACGGCAGACTAACCGTTATGCAGGAAATTGAGTAACAAAGAGGATAAGATTTAATAGTTTGTCTCCAGGGATTCTAAAGTTTTCTAGGATGCTCGATTGTACTGTATGATTCTTTATTAAAACTACATTTAACTCAACTTTGTACTGTTGTAGCGTTTATAGACGACTTCCTGTGTTTAGTAACAGGTAACCCGAGTTTTGAAGTCGAAATAAATTCAATAAGATTATTCAATTAATATTGTATTTATCTCATTACAACAACATCAATTTTAAATGCACCAAATGAGAAGGCTCATACAGAAACACGAAAAAGGCACATATAGCATACATGTAAAACAGGCAGCTATCATTCATCACACGTAAAAAAATATACTGCGTAATAAAGACGGTCTGGTATAAATTTTGGCTATATAAGTATATTTGTAAATTTAATACGGCAAACATTCAGAAGTCAAAAGTTTTTAACAATTTATCCTCTTGCCTCTGACGTATGGGTACCAAACTTAGCTATGAAATGAAGCAACAACTAAAGAAAAACCACCACACAAAGATTTTTGGAATGAAATATGTTCTTCCTAAGTAGAGGATCTGGAATAAAATGCAGCGATAAAACACAAAGAAAAGAAAAATTTATAATACGTAGACCAACTGATGGCTGAATTAAAGTGAAAATGGGTAGGTCACATCCGAAACATTGATCAATCAAGATAGACTAAAAGAAAACAGACTGCTACCCGCTACATAAATGTCGCAGAAGAGGAAGACCGGCTATTAAGGGAAGAGATGATCTCGTTAATTATATTAAGTCTTTGTAGCAGAGGTCGACTGCAGATAGATTTATTTGGTACAATTCGGGAGAGCATATGTCCTAAACTCGGCCAGTTCAAGTTAATTTTACTTCGCTGAGTGTAGATTTACTTATTATGTTCATTTCTTGAGCTCTTAAGTACATTAAAATATTATCCTTCATTTACTTGCAAAAGAAACTTTCTTTTTAATATGCTACCCTATATAACTATTAAGGAGAGTGAAGCTTATATTCTTATTTAATTGTGTGAACGGTGTTATATTAAAATTCATGACAAAACGGCTTCAAATTTGATGCCACTTACCCAGTGTTTTAAAAAATTTTAATTTTGAATTATTTATTGTTCATCGACTTCAATACTAAAAAATTAATATTTCAATAATAGCGACAAATATCATGTTCCATCTGCAGAAACAGAAACATGTAGGATGGTGCTAGAATAAGTTGCCCAACTTCAATGCATCAAAGCCCAAAAGTAACAAATTCAATGGGTGCTACTTTTGGGTGTAATATAAATTTATTTATTTATGTGCCCACATAATATCATTTATTAAAAGGTTTAAAGTATCAATAAGTTAAATGTGTAATATACATTTATTAAAGAAAATTAATAACTATATATTAATTATTAACTATATTAATTACTATAAATATAGTAATGTTATTTATATTCGTCAAGCATTTCTTTGACATACATAAGAAAGATATAACGAGAACATATTTTTTTTTTATACTTTAGCTTATCATTATTGTACTGACAATCAAAATATATATTTAGTGTAAATATTGTCACCTACCAATAAATGAATATACTCTAGTTTTGTAGTAGCTAAGCTAATACATTTACATGAAGTAAATACACATCATGTATGTTTTGGTGTTCATTACTGTCATCCGATGAAATCACATTTTCATACCAGTACGTGCTTCAGAACAATGCTGTCATTTTTAGCCCCAAATTTTCCAAAGCAACAATTTATAAAAATCATGAGCCTGCTATTCCCTGCTCATTGGAAACATCAACTTATACATGTAGGTCAGGTGGTTGGTCTTTGACTGTAACTCAAGAAGGATATTATAACGTAGTAGACTACTTTTGAATGTTTCCATATCTTCGAATCATATGTTCATCTGATCAACTATTTCTCATACTTGCTTAAAAAATCAACTACTACATTTCTCAAATACTGCTTTAAAAATCATTATCTTTGAATTCATCAGATAACTGAAAACAGGTTTATGTTTCCCAAAGGTATTTGAACTGTTAGTTCATTATGAAACCAATTGACGATGCCAGCTGAATCTGAATCGTTATTTTCCTTGAACACTCGAGTTTAAAATGTTAAGGTGTTTGGTCAAATGTTTTAAAAAATATAACAACAATAAAAATCTTGTATTTCTCAACTACTTCTCAATTTCAGTGGTATCAGATGGCACATATTTATTGTGAAATACAGTTACAACCCTTCGTATTGTAAAAAACTCAGTCCATGCACTTCCTGTTGAGGTTCAGATAGTGATTGATTCAGTTAGCCCAGTGGTTCTCAACGGGGTCCACAGAAGATTACTGGGGGTCCATCAGGAAAGTAGAATTCTGAAGGTCTATGACTCGCGGTTAGAGCTCTATGTTAAGTTTAAATGAATTTATCAGCAAATCAAAAATATATCAAAGCGTAGTAAGATTTGGCCGTACAATATTCAAACATAATTAAATTATAAAGCCTAATATCCTCGTCAGTATGTTAAAATGTTCCAATGTTTTAAAATTTTCTATTGCACTTCTCTTTATGGTACATTCAAAATTGATTCTGTTACAATTTATTTCAGGGTACTTTATAAAATGTTAATAAAGAAATATTTTGTTATTGTTTTAAAAACATTTTTGTATTTCGGCATGCGTTGTAGATGTAATGAAATTATTTCATAATTAACGATATTCATTTACCTAAAAACAAATATTTATTTATAAATTTGTATAATTATGTTGTTTAAGTATCCGGGGGGTGTGGGGGTCCACAAGTAGCTTTTAGGGGGTCCACAAGCAAACAAAGTTTGAGAACCCCTGAGTTAGCCCAATGCACGCTTAATCTTGTATATCACACAGCCGATGCTTATGGTATCATTACTTTTATACATTTTAATAAAGTTATACTGATTACTTAAAGCCAAGTTGATGATACGGTACTAAAACTACTTTTTTTTACAAAATAATCTCTTACAGATAAACAGTGCTTTTCTTCATTTGTCAGTGTTATATGACTAATCTAATTTAATGCTTCGTCTAAAGAACATTCCAGAGTATATCTGTAACATTGATAGTTTCAAGATAATCATTTCTTCTCTTTCAAAAAGCTAAAAGGACGGTTTTAGGTGGACTTGTACCCAGTCATTTTTCTTTTACTCTTCTTTCCATCATCAAAAAGATAGTTCCATTATGCATTACTCTTCTTAATTAAAAGTCAAATGCATATCCTTTTGAATTATAACCGTCACTACTTAGAGTATTCAATAAGTAATTCGAAACTATTCACAAGAATAACATCACACCTACATGAGAACATTTTTAGTGTTCACAAATGTAGTATCTAATACACTAATGATTCCTCTACAAATTAGGTAAATGTACTGACCTCCTTGTGCAATCATGAATTAAGAAAAGTGATGATTTTATTAGGATCTCAAAAAGTATTAGAAATATATAAGAAACAATCTCAGGTCTATCAAACCACCGAAGAAGAACCTTAGAATTAGTATACCTTCTGTAATGAACGAGGAAAAAGTACATTTTCTGTACTTCTATATAACCTAAGAATATGGCTTTCTTAAACTCATCAATAACTACATATCAATTTAAGTTTTGTGCAAGGGTGCAACATGTAGTTCTATTAAGACACTTATTTTAGGCGACCATTTTTTTTTTATTAATTGTCTAAATAACCATTTTGTTTCGCTCGATTCATTTAAATTAAAATTTTCTAGGTAAATATAAATAATCTAAAAAAAATCTAAACAAATCCGACCAAGTAATCTATTATTCAAAGATGATTTTCCAGTTTTATAGCTTTGTATTGGATTGTAATAATTTTTTTTTTATCATTCGTTAGTTACATGTTCAATTTTTTTTTGCAAAATTTTAGTTAAAAAACATTTTTTGATAGCATGATATGTAACATGACGGTCTTCTTATTAATGCAATTTACAAGGAAAAATCCTCAACAGTTTACAATTAAGTACGGTTACAAAATTGGAGTAATTAGGTAGTGATATTGCTGAATAGATTGTTGTCTAGAAACTTTTACTGACACAGAGGATACACATAGTGTAACTCTTCAATGCAGTGTTGTTAAAGAAGTTATTACTGAAAAAAATGTGATATCACTATACTTATAATTCAATATAAATTTTTAGTGTCAGGATTTATATAATTTCCGCCCTTATCATCTGTGAATCACAACCAAATTGACAGTATTTACTTTAAACAAAATTTCTACTACATATTATTTATACTATATTACTTATTAAATGCAGTTTTTATTGTATAATAAACAAATTAATCTGACTGTTTATTACTTTAGGGAATTGTTTAATTTATGGTTATGTTAGCGTAAATCATTCAAGAAGTTTTCTTAAAAAATACTTCCTTAACATATTTTGTGGTTTCTTAAACTGAAGTTTCACTTTTAATTACGTATTGTTTGAACTTGATTTCCATTTTAAATAAAACCAAGGTAACATTTATTAATAAACTAATTCAGCAGAAATAATGCCCTTGATTTTACTTTTCCTGAATCAATAAAACTAGTATATGTTTTGTTTTCTGGTAGATATTCTGAACGGCAAACAATTGTAGCTATTCTCATACATAAATGGTGTCAACAATTCAATGTTAGGAAATTATATCATTGGGAGAATGGGAAGACATGTTGAAAACGTGCCAGCACTGTTCACTTTATATTCCTTCTGTTAATATATAGTCATTAATATTTTTATCATTTATGAGAGCTATTTCAAATTTAATTTATTCAAACAATATCTAATTTTATCTGGCTCAAACTTCTACAATGTTTATTTCATTAACCTCATTAAATTTATCTAATTTGTTTTGGAATATATTATTTGAATTTTTATAAGTTGATGGGATATATATGTTTGATTAAGATAAACTTGTGTTAGAATTTTTGAAAGATATAATCAATATATTAATCACGTTGATAATTTATTAAATTCTTCAATTTGCATTCTTCATTGTTGATAAAATCTTGAGTTTGGTTTTTCATTTAACACATAAACAGTTTAAGATTTATATTTAAACTATTGTACCATAGAGATATATATGTAGTTCAAGAGATTATATGTAGTTTCAACAATTTTTATGATAATGTTATATGACTTGTAGAACGTAGAATTGGAAATGATAATAGAGGGAAGCAAATAGATTAAAATAACCTTCATTGGTGAGAATGCGATTCATAGATTATTTTCTAAACCCAGATAATTACTGTCTTTTTCCGAAAATAAGATATCCCCCAAAAATAAGTCCTAGCGTGGTTTTCGGGACTTTTTGGACTATAAACCCTCCCCTGAAAATAGGCCATAGTTAAGGTAATGTGAAAAATATATTTCGTTAAAAAATTACAGTTGAATGTAGTAGGTATCTCTAGCTGTCGTAATATTTCAGAGATGTCTTTGGAAAAAAATATTCAAAGAAATTCCTTGTTTACCTCTAAAGTTCTTTTCAAAGAGGCTACTTAGACAGGAAGTATTAATTTAACGACAGCTATATTGCAAGACATGAAAGATTCAGACCAATAATTCTACAGGAAATAGATTTGGAGGAAAATCAGAACGAAATTTAAAGTTTTGACAATTTATGACGTTGTTCCAGAAGATGACATGGCTGCAATCGAATAAATTTAAATTTCTGTATAAAAATAAATATTAAATAAAAATATGAAAATCTATTACTTGAAGCCCTCACCCGAGAATAAGCCCTAGAACGGATTTTTGACCCAAAAATAAAGTAGGATAGTGTCTTATTTTCGAAAAAAGGTGGTAGGTGATAAAGAGTTAAGAAGAATATTGAATTATTCAAGGAGCAAATATTTAAAATATATTACTGAAAAATCATCCGTCTATCATCATCAATAAGAAACTCCATCACATAACACAGATACGTATATGTGACACATTTTATCTGTTAAAGCAAAATTACTGTTTAGTAACCGATATAGTTAAGAGTAAATGATAGCCCAGTGGCTTACGTACTCGCCTCTGGACTGGTAGATCCGGAGTTCCGTACCTATTCTGGTCATCAATTTATTCTCGCAGAAGTTTGAAAAAATCTTGGCACGTCGTCCTCGGAGGTGACCTTAATCCAGGAAGTCAACAACTTTTGTTATCACAAGAGTCAATTTGCCTCCATTTTATAAGAAAAATAATTTGAAGCCGCAAAACATAACAGAGCTTACAAACTTTTAAAAGTTTTAACTTTTTTAGTTTTTATCTGTTATAATCATGAAATACAAAAAAACAGAATTGTAATGAGTATGTGTAAGCCTATTTTTAAATAAGTTTAACAGTGAATTATGAAAAACTATTTGAAATCTTACTATATTTTGTGTAAAATTCAAATAAAAACCAGACCACTTTAATATAAACAAAACACTTAGCTGCAGCTTAGCGGTTTTAAAAAATTAACATAAAATGCTTTATGTACAGTTATTAAATTAAAGTGGCATTATTATACTGATTTTGACTATGCTGTTTGTATATGCAAATACATTTAGAGTCATTTGCTTTTATTTATTTAGAATCAAGTTATTTTAACTCAATTATGCCCACATAACTTACTTAAATATTATCAATAGCTTTTTGAAATTATTATTCAAAGTTGTTATCACAAATATCTAATGTGAAATAGAGAACAAAACATATTGTTTATTTACAGTTGTTATGTCTTACTCCATATTAAAAAAATTTACAATATTTTACTATTCTTTAATTAAATTTAACCGCTTAATGATATAAATTATATAATTGAGTTTACTTTAATTATATTATTATATAATAATGACAACATCTAAACGATGGTATTGTGTCACATCTAAACTAGAAAATGCAATGAAAAGACACTGAGGAAGGAATAATAATGTGAGGGTGGTCGGTTAGCCGTCAGATAACAATGGCCGGCCGAAAGCAATGGCCGTTAGGCAGTAATGGCCGATCACCTATATACAAATCGTTCACTTCCTTCCCTGTCATACAAGCTTATTAAGGAGGTTTTTTCCACAACAGTGACCCTGTTATGAGAGGGTTATTTACCTTCACACGGATCACATAGGATATAACCTGTATAAAGCAATAAAATTATCTGAAATAATAGTAATAAAATAGTACTTCTGTAGGACTATGATTAAGTAAATATAAAACACAAAAATTACTTATGTAATTAATTATAAATTACAAAAAATTATTATTACAAATAATAATAATTTTTACTATTATTATTATTATTATTATTATTATTATTTATTAATATTTTTTAAATAAAATAAACCATTAATATTTTAATATTTTATATTATTTATAACATATATATAAAATATAAAATTAATATTATTTACATTAAAATAATAATTTTATAATTTAATTTTTATTTGTTATCTAACAAAAAAAATATACATATGTTAAGACCATTAATGTATAAAACTGTTGATACTATATGTTTTCGTGTAGTTATTTATGTATATATAATTATATATATAATATATATGTATAATAATTATATATAATATATATCTATAATAATATATACATAAATAACTACACGAAAATATATAGTATCAATAGTTTTATAATTAATAGTGTTAATACATGTATAATTTTTTTTGTTTTAATCTATAGAATTAGGCAATAAAAATGGAATTATAATTAAATATGCCCATTGATTAAATGATATTTATTGAAATTTTACCTAGAAAGCGAATAAGGTAAGTGATCAGGTGATATTAATTTATGTTGTTCAATCAGCGATTTCTGTCCTGTAGTTATGGTTGCTAGAATTACGTATAGCTGATATGGATCTAATAGTGGACAGGAGGATCCAATATTAAGTGACACCATGTCTGGTCAGTAAGTCCATTACATGCACAACTTCAAGTTTCAATAATGTGGAGTCATTTATTTTTACTTTAGCAAGTATGCTTGCTCTGCTCTATTTTCCACTGCAGAGCCAAATGGCTCTCTTTTTCTCCTTTTCAGTTTGGAATTTTTCAGCAAATGCTAAGTGCTTGGTTTGAAAATGTCCATTAAGTTATATTTTGTGTTGTTCGTTAATTTTTCGTCACATATCAAGCACACAGGTAAGCTAACGTCGTTGGTGATGAAGTAAACTAAAGCAGTCCTCACAGGATTAAACTCTCTATTTCTTCGGAATCTTTCCTTCTTAGGGATTTTACCCTACTTGTACTACCCTTGTACATGGTTAATACAAGGGTCACAAATATCAAAAGCAGCCGCAAACAAAGGAGAAGGCAATTGACGTTGATGTGACGCATGTTTTAGGTGACAGAACAACTTTTCAAAAATAGTTTTTTAAGTATCACCTCAAACTATAACTGCGCAAGAAATAAAAAGAAAAATACTAATATATAAATAAAAAAATTATAAATAACCTTTATAAATTTATATTTGTGTTTTTGTTGAGATCAAGGGGAGCCAACACAAGAAGGCTGAAGAGCAGCAGGTTGCCGACTCTTGCTTTAAACTGTCGGTCCCGGACTTGTGCAAAGTCACGTACTCGTTAAATATTTCTACTCTAAACACTCCTTGAGATAGGTAAAATTTAGAACTCCCAATGTAGAATACTCTTCTTAGGTATCAGAAAGGGCCAATCTTCGGGCTATGTGTATTATCTCATGACCTGAAGCCTAACTCAATTAAGCAGGTCTTTACTAATAATGGGTTAACAGATAATTAGTCATCACTGATTAGTAATGGATTCAAATTTTATTCAGTAATGTGATTTTCTCTTTTTTAAAGATATTTTAAATTTGTATGCAATAAAGTATTGTATACAAACATGAAGGAACCATAATTCTCTTATATTTAAATTTTTACGCAGGTCTTCAAATTATTTTATAATTCGATTTTATCCTTATGTGGAAATTGCATCATTAAGTATAGCTTAATCTGTATAATCTATCATTCTGTGGTATTTACATATTCTGAGAATAATAGATAATTATGTCGATGTAGATGGTTTTTTTTAGGTATTTTTAGTAGTCCTACTAGTATAGGATGAATTTACTAACTTCAGTTTATTGTAGTTATTGATTTTTTTCTCTGTAATGATTGAAATTTAATCAACAGAAAATCAGTTCACAAAATAATAACTGAAATTAGTGAGTTTAGCTCTCCAAGTTTTTTTTTTTGGCAAATCTTAAATCTTTTAAATAGGTTGAAACGTTTATGGTATTTTGCATATGACAACAAAAAACTACTCAAAAGTTATTAAACTTGAAAGTTTTCTTGCAGAACTTAAGTTCTGTTTATTATGCCTTTTTTTTTCAGTTTCTTCTAATGTTTGCGGCACATATAAATTGTTGCCTGTCAATACACAGACATTACTTCCCTTGCCATCGTCATTAAACTGCAAAACGTTTTTTTAGTATACTAACGTTAATAAATCCACATCAATGGTCACCAAACTAAAACCAAAGGCATAATTACATTCTTTTGTAACTTTGGAGGAGATTATTGATGCAATTTGTATTTCAAATAATCTGCAAATATTATGATATAATTTTAAATCTGTCCAATCATTAAGAAGGTAGTTGTTATCAGAAATACTATCCTTCACTCATTTTCTCCGAAAAGTAGCTAGCCAATACTATTCTATCTCTATTTTGTAATAAAAAAAAATCATATTCCAAGAATGAAATTCAAGTCTCAGCATTATAAAGAGCGAACAAAAAATATTACTCGATATCTACGGTTTAAAAAGAGGAAATTAAACAAAACCTTCTACAAAATAATAAAACATAATTCCAAATGTAGTTAAAATATTAATAGAAATATATAGTTGTAGTGATTTGATAAAATAATTGCATTATTATAACGTTGTATACGTAGTTTTTACCAACTTGTAAAATATAGTTGATTAAAGAAAGTTGGTATTTAAAGGAATTTAAATCTTTAAACTGGTCATATTTGTCTGTTTTTACTAATGAATTCGCAGAACCCTCCAATTACTTCAGTTGAATTACCTTCAATTAAACGTTCACTTCAATCATTTTAAATGCTTATAATGGTAATTTATTAGAAATTTCAAACGAATAGAATTTCTTAGTGTCCATCTATTTTCATTTAGGTTTTTTTTATAACAAAAATAGAACAAATAGTTTTTCTTTATTATTACTAATTTTTTACTGATATAATTACGTTTTACTAATTATTAGTAAAAATGCCATCATACTGCCAATACATATTTAAGTTGAACAGTCCCGCTTTATATGAGAAAAAATAGTAGACAGCATGAGCTATACTGTATAGTTGTAGTAGTAGTAGTAGTAGTAGTAGTAGTAGTAGTAGTAGTAGTAGTAGTAGTAGTAGTAGTAGTAGTAGTAGTAGTAGTAGTAGTAGTAGTAGTAGTAGTAGTAGTAGTAGTAGTAGTAGAGCTTTACTGTATAAACTCCAAGGTTATTTATGTACCTTATTTCTTTGTTTTAGTCGATTTTATTCTTGCTAATGACCAAGGTTTGATTCATCTTGAACAAGACACAATGGAAAGTCCAGTACTTGATAGGTTTATCAATAGTGATTGGTGGTACAAACTTCTGAATACAGATAAGGACTAAGGCTATGTGAGAAATTTTCATGACTTGAAAAGGGCTGTGGTCTTAATGATGTAATACTTTCAATGCGTTAGGGCGTTAGGGTAATCAGACTCTCATATATCCTGTGTTTGAAGTGACTCTGAGTCAAAAATTTGGTTTCATTACTCCCTAGACGTCTACAAAGCTAAATTTCTATCCGTTGTTGTCTTCTTGGAACTGTTGTAATCGTCATGTATATTTTACACCATCTGTATTAAGGCAGGTCATTAGAAACCTTAAAACTACATTTATACCCTGCCATAACAAAATTAATAAGGAATTAATACTAAACTCACTCCCAAAAAATCTTACTGTTTTTTTTACTTTACCAATAAATGTCTCATATTACCAACCTGAAACTAGGTCAAGAAAGTGAACAAATCTGGCTATTGATCACTAAAGTCTTAGGGATCTATCATTTAGTCTCCTTTAAAATCTATGGAACATCATGAGAGTAAAGCCTTAATCAAGCCTAAATCTAACAACATCCAGTATGATGCATGCCTGATGTTTATCACGCAGTTGACATTGCAGTAGTAGTATTTAAGTCATTGTGTATACGTCGCTGGCATGCCTTGGCTGTAAAGCCACATAGGCAGTCTAACTAGTTATATTTTGAACTGGTGGCTACAGATCAACCTAAAGAACTGCAAACATTTTAGATTTCATTAATGTAATCCAAGTGACTTTACTCCAGTAAATGGATAAGTCACAATAGCTTAGAGAGGTCCGCTATCTATGAGCAATTATATGTTGACTTCAAAAAAACAGCATGCATATAAGCATAAACCGGGAATCGGCTTACTACACTGGAGCTGCTCAAATCTTACTCGACAGTGAATCAAGGAAATGACTATAAGGCTTTTAACAGAACTGCAATGACAAACAGAAATATTCTCCTGGTTGTCTAAAAGAAATCATGATGTCATTAGTCAGAAATATTGACTTCCAGCCTGAGTTTATATTGGAATCAACAAAACAATGTATTAATCACCTAACCACTATAGAAGACGAAAAACCTCTTTCTATCCTAACCCACAAGTAAGAGAACTTCGCAGCAAACATTGATACCTCTAGCTCACCAATTCAGGACATTTAATGATCAAATCGTTTTGAATTCACCCCTAAAACTTAGCAATCTCGAAATAGACATAAACAAACAGAGAAATTCAATCTGTCAAAAACTACTGATTTCTACTATTAAAGCACAACAAACTGACAAGTAGCTCAAATTTTCCTCCTTGAAGCTCCTTAAGTCACTAAGGAACCATTTAATGAGTTGTTACATTGTTATAAACTAAAAACATATATAAATATAAAATTGTGTTCTACACACACGTACAAACACAATAGTTATATGTTTATAAATTATGTCAATGGGGCCTATAACTTTATTGCAAGTATTCTATGTGATTACATTTCACATTAATGATTTTCTATCCAATATTTATTTTTGAAGCTATAATGAAATTCTCTTTCATTCTATGTAATTTGATGGTGGTATGTTGTTAATAAGATGGCAATCTTTTAATTTGTTCTAGAACATGTCTATTATAGTAAGGGTAATACGAGCTAAGCAATGTAATCAGAGGGTGCTGAAAATGTCTCAAGAAGGAATAAGTGAGCAAGAAATTAGAATTTATTACTTGAGTACGTGGTTTTCAGTGTCTCTTCCAAGATAACATGCCAACTTTCTATATATCCTCACTCTGCTAGTGTTTTTCAAACCATAATGTAGCTTGCAACAAAGGAGGTAACCCTTCCCATATTTATTGGTTTGTATCTAGAAGTTGCTTACAGCTCCCTCGCAAACCCAACTCACAAATAGATAAATCAATACTTAAAGCGGTGCTGAACAAATTATTTTTCTTGAAATAGTTCTATTAACTTTTGCTGTTCAGAAATATTTCTTTTTATTTACTATTCGCTATATCGATCACTAAATAAGAAACTTTGATAGTTGATATAGGTATCCTTCTTGCAAAAGCTATGTGTATCTTATAAAGTTGTTCACACATTTTAGGAAGAGTACAGTAAATCATTGAACTAAAAGAAAAACATTAGTCAATAAAATTTGAATTATGTCAACTATAGAATCTTTTAATTGTTATACCATAAAAAGTATAATTTTTTTCAAAATGATTAATATTTTTGTTGGTAATTTATAAAAATAGCTTCAAAATTCTATATCACTATTTAACTTACCATATACAAAGCAGATATTATTGAAACCATGGAAGTTGTGTATAATATCAATATACCATCCATTACATAACCTACAATAAATTTAACTTGAGTTCAATTATTCCAGTTTGCATAAAAAGGGCATCGATGACTTTGCATAAGTAAGGAATAGCTTTTTGCCAATAACGTCTATCTTGAAACAATGGTAAGTTTACATGTTTTGAGGTCCTCAATAACAATTTTTGACGGATTTTAAATTACATATATATATATATATATATATATATATATATATATATAAATATAATACATACAAGATTTCTCATAAACAAGTGAAATAACAATCAATGATCAAAACAAAATATGAATGCGAAAAAAAGACTAAGATCTTTCAACCGTAACAGCCAGTCTTCGTCAGAGTCAAAACCCAACTGACCAAAGTCATCACCCAAAACAAATCACCAAAAGCTTCAGTTGGGTTTTGACTCTGACGAATGTCGCTTGTTATGGATGAAAGATCTTAGACTTTTTTTTCCTATTTCATATTATGGTTTGATGATTGATATATATATATATATATATATATATATATATAAATATATTGACCGTTTGATAGAATAGGTGTGTTCTCTAATCGGGATTCAGTCAATTTTCTAGGATAAAAAATAAATCTCTAACAGGTTCAATAATGTATCGACCGATTGATTCAATAGGTGCGTTCACTAATCGGGATTCGGTCAATTTTCTAGGATAAAAAATTAAACTCTTTGTAGGCCTATGAAAAAGGTTTTAAATAAAACCGAAACGTCGGCAACGAGAGTTTGATTTTTTATCCTAGAAAATTGACTGAATCCCGATTAGAGAACACACCTATATATATATATATATATATACAATTAAATTAAATTAAAATTAAAATATGTATTGTCTGTATGTAGACGATTGTTTTCTAATAGTTAAGGACCTCGAAATGCTAATGGAAATAAAAAAAAAAATCGAAGAGATGTCGGTGCTGAAATTTACTCATGAGGTAGGTGTAAACAACAACATTATATCCTAGATGTGCAGATATCAGCAAATGATAATGAGCTATCAACAGCGATATTTTTCAAGCCAACACACAGCGGGATATACCTCAATAGCAGGAGTGAATGTCCCTCGAGATATAAATATGGCGCTATAAAAACATTAATAGACAGAGCTTTTAAAATTTCAGCAGATTGGGGAATCTTCAACAGAGCGGTGGAAAATTTAAAACAGGAAAATTAATAATGGCTATAGTAACAGTGAATTCGATAAAACTCTTAAAAACTATATCAATCAGAAAAGTGAGACAAATGGGGGAGGTGAAGTAACAAATCAAACTACCTACAACATATACAACGAAAACCTGTTATAAGACAACTATAGAACAGATGAAAGAATACTTAAAACAATATTACAAAACAATATCAAGTGCAAAAAACAAGAAGACAGGATCCAACTTATTATTTTTTACAAGAGCAAAACCACTACGCAACTGATTATAAGGAACCAGCATGAGAAGAAACAGCCATTGAAACAAACGAACCTAGTATATGATTTTCAATGTCTATTAGGAAACTGTCAATTCCTAAATTACTCATATATAGGATTAAAGATTACTACCCTTTCCAGAAGGCTGACAATGCATCTGGTTACAGGAGTCCCTAAAGAACACCTGCAAAATATACACAAAACAAAAATGTCAAGGGAAACCATGGTTAACAACACTAAAATAATAGCAATGGAAAAGGACGCAAAGAGACTCAGAATACTAGAGTCGTTGTACATACTGGATCCAAGTATGAACAAGCAAAAAGATAACTTTAACAACCAGTTGCGCTTGTTTGAAAACCTAAGGCAAGTAACTAAAAAGATTGATGCCAACACTGACAACCCCAAACCTGGCCATATAACCTTCTGTTAACCTGTCTGTCGTGTTCATAGACTGTTCATTTGTTGTTTATTTCTGTAATGTTATTTTAGGGATTTGGATTAATTTTGTTATATGTAGTTTTAATTTCTTTTTTTGCCGAAGATGGTGGATGTAACTCCGAAACATATCCAATAAGAATTCAAACAAATATGGTGATTTAATTTTTAAGTTGAACCCAGAAATGATGAAAAGATTTCGAAATTTGGAAAAATATTTTACGAAGTTAAATCAAGAGCGAAATCAGACATAAAGTTTTTAAATGATATATATATATATATATATATATATATTCACACAGGAAAAAGAAAACAAATAAAAACACACAAAAAAAAAGACTCACAACGATATTTCGACATTCATCGTCTTCGGGCAGATGTAGTCCCTTTGAGTACGTGAACCTAACTGAGCGGTTGGTTGAATGCGACGAACACGCGCGCATTCTGCTGGCCGCCCTAGGTAAGCTACTACCTACAGAGAAAAAAATAACTAAAAGGAACAAATAAAAAAAAATAAAAATAACAGAAAGAGAAGATTATTAAATGAAGCAATGAACAATTAAAAAAAATTCCATAAAATAATTAACGGTACATGTTGAGGCCAGGAGAAGAGCGGGCTTTGAGAATAAAAAAAATGGCTCCTCTGAAGCTCTTAATGTAACCCGAGAATACGGTACAGGGATCTTATTAAGAACTTGGACAGGGAAGCAGTGATTAAAGTCAATATAGTAGTGTATATATATATATATATACATTTATAATAAATATATTATTCCTTTGATTTCTCTTAATTTGTTTATTTACTTATTTTTATATTTAGTTGGGTTTTTTTATTTAAAAAAAACTAAAATAATATGTATATATGTGTTTAAAGATTTCACATATACACGTGCAATAACAATCAATGATCAAACAACAATATGAAATGAGAAAACAAGACTAAAACTTTTAACCGTAACAAGCGGTCTTCGTTAGAGTCAAAAACCCAACTGAAACGCTAGTGCATCTAGTGTTTCAGTCGGGTTTTTTGACTCTGCGGTCTTTCCGCAGAGCACTTGTTACGGTTGAAAAAACTTATTCTTCTTTTCCCATTTCATATTGTGGTTTGATCATATATATTATTCTGCATGTGTTTGACAATAGTTACTAGGGATCAGGCAGCAACAAGTAATAGGGATTATATTAAATTGTTGTGAGTAAATATATCATCTTTCAATATTTTGAATCATTCAATAAAATTGACTAGTATCAAATTTCAAACTATTTCCTGTTTTATTGTTATTCCTATTGCACAGTCGTTTCCGAGATTTCAATTTGAAGGTTGGCATGTTGTAAAACTGTTCAAGTATGGTGTAATAAAAAGATTGGTGGCATGAAGATTTTTCATGACTTCATTTTACAACAATGAAAATGAATAAACTGAAAAAGACAAATCATAACTTGCCAACCACTCAAATTCCTCATTTTTACTATGTTCTAAATTATTCCAAAGATAGTTTTTAAATTGTAACTACAGAGGGTTTAACTTTGGCATAGTTTTCAAAGTTAGCTGATATATATTTCATAACTCATGAATTATTGAAGACTCATCAGAATATTAAATCTCAGTCAAATAAAATTGGTTCTGACAATGAAATGAAATACAGTCTCAAATTTGAATGATATAAAATAGTTAATTCAACAATTTATCTTTCAAACTTTTCAAAAAAAATAAAATGGCTTAAATACGCTTCACATTAAAAATAAACTTTGGCTTACTATCTTATAGTCATGCCCAAGTTTATTCCTGATACAAGTGTTCTTCATACAAGTTGTATGATTGTCTGAATAAATTATGAAGTTCAAGTGAAAATACACAATTCTTTCATAAGTTTTTCAACATATCTTTCTAAGCTTCTTAATGTACTACATCTAGAGTTACTGCCTGTCTCTGTCTGAATAAAGCATTTATTTTAATATTAATGAATAAATATACCACTCCAACAACTAATGGAAAATAAAGAAATAATCATTATTATTAAAACTTTTGTTTTCCTAACCTTATGTTTAATTCAGTATGCAATTTCAATCAGGAATATAAAAAAAAATTATTCTTGTTGAATTATTGATTTAAACTGAAAGTTATAGATGGATATATTTTTCTTACATTGTTTTCTAACACAGTTGAATTTGAGGGAATTAATACAATAATGGTTAAGAAATAATAATTTAGTACTTTCATAAAATGTAGTATGTTTCATAATGTCGTATCAAAATATTTCATGCATTTATTTAGAAATAACAATCAATGATCAAACAACAATATAAAATTCCCTACAACCTCTACACCTTTGACTTTCCCAAACCCCCTCCTATCATTGATCCTAACTCACCCGACCGTATTGAGAGGTTCTGGGTTTCTTTGCCGACGACACTGCAGTAGGCTATAGGTGCTGCAATGTGGGTTGTGCTACCACAAAACTGCAAGATTTCCTTGATGGAGCCTTGCACTGGTTTACAAGCTCGAAATTGTCTCTGAACCCGACAAAGAGTGCACATATACGTTTCTGTAAAGGTACCCCTCCTCTTCCACCTCCTGTATTCATTGGCGATCGAGTTATACCCTACAAAACTCAAGTAAAATATCTGGGTCTCATATTGAACTCCAGATTGACATTCAGACAACATCTCCGGAACAAATCTAAGCTGGGGATATTCCTAATGTGCAATCTTTATTCCATACTCAAATCAAGAAATACTCCACAGGCAGTAAAGGACCTTGTCTAAAAGACGGTCATTTGTTCTACTATGACATACGGATGCTCAGTCTGGTTTGGAGTGGCGCCCACAAACAAGAAATGCATCCAAATAGTACAGAATAAATGTGCCCGCCTTATAGCTAGGGCTCCATGGTACGCCAGAAATTGATGATATTCAACATGATTTGAGTTTGGAATCTATCTATTCCTACATTGCTCGACTTGCCAGTAATGAAGACAAAAAACTAATCTAGCAAGTAGAATCTAGCAGTAGTGGGCCTCTGGTTCGGAACTGCTATTTATGACATGCACTATTGTGCATGGTAATATTCGTTGGTCGTTCGTCGTTGGAACAATACAAAATTGGAAAACAAGACTAAGATCTTTCTTAGATTTCTTAAGATCTTTAATCCAAAACCTAAGTGCACTTGAACATTTGCTTTAAATTTGATAATATTTATCTTTATTTATATGTTATTTATTTATTTATATTTACTCTTAAATAAAAGGACTACAATGAACAATAATTGATACCACAATATCAGCAGTTTGCGTCATTTGTCTTAATTTCACTTTCTATCTTGGCAGAATAGTAGTAACAAACTTTGAAATGGGATCCCATACAACCTTCTCGAACATTGCATGGTACAGCAAAGCGATGGCTCCATTAACTGTTACCTACTGTTACTGTAGTTACAGTTTTCAACGCCTTTCGTGTTTTCATTCCATTAAAAACCAATACTGTTTTCAGTAACAATGAAGCTTATTCTTTCATTGAAATGAACCTTTAAAACTTTAGTATCCATTTTATACAAGTAAATTTATTGCATAATAGGAACCTCCAGGCACAGACCTAAATACTGTGTACTCTTTTAATAATTTATTTTTGTTTAACATGTTCCAAAAAAAATCAGACATTGTTATATTTTAAAAATATTTTTAAATAAACAAAGCATATATCATGAATTAAAATGATAAATATATTTTACCAGGTATATATATAATAAAACCATTGTTATTTTCTGTTGTACCTTTTTTTTAGATGGTAAACTTTGTTCTTTACTAATATTGAGACAGTGTTTTCTCTTTAAGAGAAAAACCGTTGAAATATCAGCTATTGTAGTATCTTCTTCTCTATGTATCTTAGTCTAAGTTTTATTTTTATGATATCTCTCTAGATCTTGCATTATCACATACATTTTTTCTTAAAACAACAATTATGGTCCTAAACTATAAGCTATTTGTTTTAATCTCAGGAGAAACTTTTTTTTTCGTTTATATAATGATTTTTCTTTAAGTAAAACAGAGATGGATGAGAAATTGATGCATTTAAAAAAACAGTGCATTAAGTATGAATATAATTCATACTTATGTATTTAATTACTTATAAAGAATCGGTGTTTTTTTATTTCAGGAAATGCGTGAAAATTGACCGGTTTTTTTAGTCATTTCTTCTAGTCAGATATGCGTTTCTGACTTGAATAGCTTTCGCCATAATAAAGCTTGAATTCATATTAAAGCGAAATACATTCTTTTTTCTCACGAGATAGAGATCTTTTGTGAGGCAGAGTTTATTAGGTGCTTGTGTGACGGGCTTAAGCAGCCACCCAGATGATTTCACTGCATCCTTGTATTATTTCATAGCCACCTTGTGTATTGCAGATAAATATTCTTTTTTTTTTATCTTCACCACCGCTTCTTTTCATTTGATATTGAGAAAATTATCATTTTTTCAACCCTTCTCACATTAAACTCCCTACTTTGATTATGGTTTCTCATAAAAATATCCGCTTATTCTAACCTGCTGTCTACATCTGCTTCGTTTTTTACTTTTTTTTTAATTTAGTATTTCCTTTATTTTTTTTGTATTTATATTAAACGCTCCCATTTTCTTCTTTGTAATACAAATAATTTTTTTTATTCCATTTTTTCAAAGAATTAAATAATTTTTTTTATTCCATTTTTTCAAAGAATTAAATAATTTTTTTTTTTCAATTCAGTAGATGTACATTTGGACACTATGTGGTATTTACCTGTTATTATAAATTATAGAAACTATCTCTATATAGGTGGTTTTATCATCAGAACAATACGTACTGTTTTTGTTTAGAATTTATATAATCCATGGAAGAGGGCATTGTTATATTCATCATAAATTGGATGATTAACATTATGTGTATCAGTGTCTGTTTTTGATAATAATAATTTTATCCTGTTACTTTTTTTATTTTCTTCAAAACAGAAAATTTGATAAAGAATAATAAAGACTGCTATTATTTCCATCACAACCATAATACAGAATATTTTCTGTACTTTTTTTTTTTTGTTTTGCTAATAATCATGCACATAGGTGCATAACTTTTCTAGAATTTTCAATAATAAAAGCATCTCGTTAGAAATTTTAGAAACAACTTTTTCATAATCAAACTTTAAATATTAACTTTTAGCATGATTAAGAAACGTTTATGATATATAATTGGTCCATGTTTTCTAACTATAGTAAAATTAATTTCATTTTGTTCAGTAAATGCAGATTAATTTGAACTGAAGAAACAACGAAAAGAATTTTTAGCAACTCATCTAATCTTGATGTATATCTTTATATTTGTTATCATGTAGTATTCAACATCTTCAAGAGTTAAGTATGTTTGACTATGAAATATTTTTTGTATTATAATGGCTATTATTGGCATTGAAATTTACAGATTAATAACTGAAATAACATTTATGTAGTAGATATTACATTATGATTTGATTTAACAAGGAGCATTAAGTTTTGTTAATGTGTTAACTTTTGTTAACGCAATCAATTTACATAGATAGAATGTAGTCACCAATGATGATAAAAGCTACACTCGATGTGGTATGTGACCCTCTTTTTTAAAACAGTCTATACAAGGATCAACTTTGATACAAAGAGGTTGTTGACTCAATTAATGTTGAGTGCAGGCTACTCCAGATTTTTTTGCAAGTAACATTTGCTGTTCCAATATTCGAAATCACAAAAATTTAACCTTTCAATATTCATGTTAAGACTTCATGTCAAACAAACCATTATAGAATCAACAGAAGAGTCGTTTGTAGATTTAGTTCTCTGTTTCACATAAAAAACTATTATGTTAACATTTGCAGCTTCAGTTTTAATGAAATAATGAAGTTCTTTATAACAACAAATAATATGTTTGTTATCACTACAAAGTACTATCCAAAGGTAGTGGAGTACCTTTCAAATAAACAAAATATGAATAAATAACCTTATTAAGTAACACCAGGCCTATTTTGGTATACGAGCTTTCAGCCTTATCCAGACTTTATAAGGTTGAAAATTGAGTAGAAGACAGAACACTTACTGTCATGAATATTTCAATCAAATCCTGGCATAAAATCATCAGAATAAATGTTGACTGCGGAAATGTCAGTCTGTCACACCGAACACTTGTCATCTTTTCTTCTGATATTTATCTGAGGACGATGGGCTCAAAATTTGATTTAGTAGGTGCTTTTCTATGTCCCATGTGATTTTAGCTACATAAATTTCTTACATAATTATTATGCATATACGTCTGTTTTTAGTGCATAGATATAATAATATTGGTTTTTTTGTTATTATTATTATTAGAATAATATGTTTATATTAATTCACATGCAATGCAGCGGTAATTGTTACATCAACCACTAATCTCTTTTTGTATTTAAAATATTCTTTTAAACGTTAGTTGTGCAATCCGTAATTGTGTGGTATTTACTCATTCTGAGGTAAAATGGATCAACAAACACAAGTCTCCACACAAATGAAATTTAGTTAGTTAGTTGTGCAATCCGTAATTGTATGGTATTTACTCATTCTGAGGTAAAATGGATAAACAAACACAAGTCTCCACACAAATGAAATTTAGTTAGTTAGTTGTGCAATCCGTAATTGTATGGTATTTACTCATTCTGAGGTAAAATGGATAAACAAACACAAGTCTCCACACAAATGAAGTTTTTTTCAACCATTTTATCCATTTTACCTCAGAATTAAATTATTCTGTTATTTGTAGTTTTGTTTACTAAAAAACTTACACTGCATGGGTAAAAAGGATTTTTTTACTGAAATTAAAAAGATTTTTTAATTCTTCAAGTTCCTTCTAATACTTAGACTTAATGTTTCTGAATAAGAGAAACACGAGGACACAAAGGTTAAGTGTTTCTACCTGTATAGGGAGTAATTCAAGTCTCCAGAGATTGCTCCTATTTATATTTCATGAACAATTCAAACACTATACAGCACTGTTCGCATACAAATTACATGAAACTTAAAATTCATTCTTGTTGTCTCAGATTTAAAAATAAATCGTGCAAATTGTTTTTAAATTGTACAAACTTTTATAAATATATTTATGAAGAAAAATTAAAATTTATTTCCAAAATGTATTACGTTATGAGGTCTTTGGAATGACGTATAGACAACTTTTGCAGTTATGTCACAATGTTTACATGGTGTAAGTAAAACCTTTTAAATCATTCTACAATTAGGAAAAAATGGCAAATAATTATTGAGCATATAAAAAGTCCTTGATTAAAAATTAACTCTAGAGTTTATGGCAGACATCAAAATTACTAAACTCTGAATATATCGTACATGGTATTAAATTAGGAAGTATTATTCCTACTCATAAAGAGATGGTAAACATTTTTATTTTAAATATCATTTAGAAAATCAAAGATTTTGAACATTATTAAAACGCAAAATAATAACCATTAATTTTGCTTATGATTATTTCCTGGTTTTATGTAACTTTAATTTCTTAAAAAAGTGACGTTCTTAATTCGCCTTTTCCATAATCAAATATGTGAAAAAACTATAGAAGTCTGGTAAGTGTTGGCATATATTAAAAAAAATATATTGGTAATATTTTAAGAATGAGAAACTCATTGGCAGTTCTGTTTATTTTACTGCTACAATATCTAGTTCATCAATTACCACTATATGTGTTCATAAGTAAGCAGTTAAAACAACTAATGATATTAACCTATCTTAGTAAAATTATTGGACAAATATATTAAGAGATCTTATTAAATAAGTGATCTGTTACTAAACATTTGTAAACATCCAAAATTGTAGACTACAGTCAAAAATATTAGAGAAATCATTATGATGTTTAGCAGTATTTAGTTTTTTTTTTGGAAAAAAAGTTACTGTTTTTTCATCAATCATAAACCATAGAAATGTTACTTTATTTTCTTTTTGTGTGAAAATGGGTGCTAACTTTTTTCAGTTGGTACGGTCAATCTAGAAAGTTACAACTCAGTATTTTCTATAGTTTTAATATATTCATTCACTACCTTATGGCAGTTTGAAGAGCCCTTGCCTTCTTACACATATGCCGCCAATCCTCTCTATTTCGTATGGCCACCACAAGTTCCTCTTTCATAGAGCAATGTGAACATTTTCTATTTTCTTTTTATGAATATATGCTTGAACTTACTAATCCTTTTTAGTTTTTTTTCTAGCAATCTGCTTCAAATATTTTTAACAATCATCCTAGACAACAATATCCTATCTCCCGTAATTTGTTCCTCTTAACTATTTTCCTACCAACAACTCATTAAATCAATTATATATGTATCTTGATGGTTCTACTTTAACACTTTAACACTTTTGATGGTTTTTTGTTCTAACACTTTTTGTAAATTTTTCTGCTGAACGGAAGAAGCATGTTAGAGCTGTCTACGTTTTTAATTCATAGGTTAGTACTGGGCTTATTTAGAAGGGTCCTGTAGAAAATGACTTGCATTATGAAATATCAGTTCATTTGATCATTGTACAGCATATTGGCTCATAATATATATTCTCATTTGCAACTCTTTTGGTATACCAAATTGTATCTCATTCGTACGACCATCAAAAAGTTCAAAGGATACAAAGACTCAACTATTTAAAATTTCGAAGAACCTGTTGTTAGAGATTTCCAGTACTCACTCCTGTTTATCCAGGCTGGTATTTTCTTTAGGCCTTAATTGTAACTAAACTGATTTTTTTTATGAAATGTATCCAAATTAATATAACCGCTTTTCTGACAACATACTCCTAACTCCAACAATTCCTAACAACATACAAAAGGAGATATGCAATCCTTGTTGAAAATGGTATGCCTCATAGTAATTATTTAGTATTGCATAATCAGGTCCGAAATCATAATAAATAGCCAGTATTCAAAACAATGCCTTTGTGGCACTCATTCCTTACGTAACAAATATGTAAAACTGTTTTATTCATACTGCTTAAGTTGCGCAGTCTTAAGGATTACAGAGACAAGCTTGTTTTATCTATTCGTTGTACTAAACGTTGTTTTAAATGTAAATAAATTCAACAAAAATATATTGACAATAGTTAACAATTTTTTTTTAAATTAAATAAAAGACTTTACTTTGGTTTGTCATAATTTGACTTTGCAGAACCACATTAGTGGTTTCCAATCTGCTTTCCAGTATACAGATCACTCTACTGTAGAACATTTTCAAGATGACTTTATAGGTAGAATTCGAAAATAAAATGTCTATGAACTACAGACATTTTATGGTTTTTTATTGGTTCTAGATATATAATCACTTTCTTCCACAAGTGTAACATGTTATTTATGGTAACCATTAAATAAGAAAACCTACAGTTTCTTTTTTTGACGAATTTACTTGTTACAAAATAGAGGAGCCTCGGTTTCATGTTTTCATAGCCAGAATATCTGTTACACGAAGTTTTCTCAGTAAAGCAATAACTCCCTTCTTAAGGAGAACATCTATCTTATTCTCTTCAAGAAATCATTGTGTTGTTTGTGTTTTTATTTAGTTCATGACCCCAATACTACGTCAACTACCTCTTCAAAATAGTCTACGAATCTGGACAAGATTTATTTCCTCTGTTTTGATTAGTCGTTTGCCCTTAAGCAGAATTCTTTTTCATTTTAACAATATTACATTATTAATAACCTTTTTAAATGTAGCTTGTGCATCCCTTTTTGTAAATTTGTTATCTTAGTGTTCTTCAATTGTTTGTTCTTTCTAGTATTACTTTCGCTTCTGGTTTTCCGCCAATATTAGTTAGTCTGCTTTGCAGCATTTGTTTGCAGTCCTCACTCATGTTCCTCTCATTATACAATGACGACCATCACTACTCGATAGATAGCTTTCATAGACCTCATATATTAGTTAGCTTTAGTTTGTTCTACCATTTCCTAACACAGACTGCTTTCTGTACCTCCTCTTAATCTCTTGAACAAACCTTCCTCAAACCATCTAAAACTGTGCACATATCCTTTTTAGCTTTATATGCATGATTTTTTCACGTTAAATTAGTTTGACATTACCTTATATTGCAAACTTCTTCTCCTACTTATGCAATTATCAGGTAATTTTTATAAATTTCTTGACCAATTTTGAATGTATGTTAATCTAATATGACTGTGCCAAACATGAGCTTACTTGATCGATCTCTAATGAAATTATTGGGCAAAAACAAAGTGAATCAAATAATGTTCTTCATTGATGTACTAGATTAATCAACTTTTGAGTATTATGACTGGATTCATTAGATAAGCTATGTCGTTTAATAACTGTACACCAGGTATGTTATTTTTTCACACTAGCAATGAGGTTTCCAAGAGAAATCTGTTTGCTATGTCAGTGGCACACAATCAATCACTCTAATTGGTCTGACAAGTCCTTTCTCTCTCTCTCCTCCCAAAGGATTCAGTTCATGTTTGATATTTTATCTGCATACCTATATATAGAATTTTAGGTCGTATAAACTAGTCATATATATGACTGGTTTAAAGTCATTTCTCAAAACCTCAATTATTCCATTCAGTACAAACATCGTTATAAAGTCGGTAGCTTGTTGTCACAGCTATTACGGGCATTGTAGTTCTTCTATTCTAAAATCCCATGTCTAGTTTACCTACCCTATTGTATGGTCGATGCCTCCTCACTCAAGTACTGAATTTATTCAAATTTTTGGAAAAACCTGAACATAGAAGATTTATAACGAACTAAAACTTTTAGGATCATTATAATCTTTATTATATTGTTGTTAACTAAGTCATTCTAGTTTTCTTCAAAGCTTGTATGGTTTATTTAAGATAATCAAGTGATCGGCTTAAAGCTTCCGAGTCAGTCAAAGGACTGATTTTTCGTATTTCAAGACTGACCCCTTCTTTTGAGGTCATAAGGAAGATATCGTATGCCATTTACTAGTATGTATGTATGCCCTTGTTTATAGTATAAAGTGTAATAAAAGATTTCTCTGTATGGAGTACTGGGCTGGGGTAGCTCTGACAGTTTCTTACAGTAGTCAACACTTGAAAGGAATTATAATTGTTGAATATAAGGCAGTAAAATTAATTTTTTCATAATTGTGATTCATAGATGTTTTTTACTAAATACAGAAAGCTACACTATAATATTTTAGTACAAATACAATATTTCAACATTTTTAGTGGCCTTCATCAGAAGTACAGCCAACAACTTTGCTTAAATCTGCATATTTTTATTTTTACGCACATTTGTTTGTTTGTGTGTGTGTGTGTGTGTGTGTGTGTGTGTGTGGTGTGTGTGGTGTGTGTGTGTTGTGTGTGGTTGTGTGTGTTTGTGTGTTGTGTGTGTGTGTGTGTGTGTGTTTTTTTTAATAAAGCTTTTATTCTGCATGCACCATACAAATATTACATGCATGTAAATTGCTTACAACATTTTGTCGAAGTCTAGATCATTAACAAATTGTTCGAATTGTCTGCACAGGTCTCTTTCACTTATTAGGTCACTTAAGTCTTCTGGTGGCCACTTCATTCCTCTTGGTACTGCTTCCCGTATTAAGCGCCATCTTTCATTTTCGTATATGCTACATTCCAGAAGAATGTGAGTCCATGTCTGTGGTGTTGTGTTGTCACAGGTGCATAGCTCGTTTGGTAAAATCTTAAATCGATGTAAATATTCCTTATTACGTCCGTGACCCGATAACACTTGTGTCAATTTGTACGTCAGTTTTATATGAGATTTCAATCTGTGTTGAACTGTTGGGAAGAAGAGTTTTGTTTGTCTTCCTGTTGCGGACAGTAACCATCTACTGCTCCATTCTTGTAATGATTTACTATACAACAGGCTATCAACATAAGTTTGTGGAACATACTCGTATGAAAGCTGTAAAGTTTGATCCTCGCATGCTTCTTTGGCCATTTAGTCAGCCATTTCGTTACCAGGCTCACCTGAGTGAGCCTTTACTTTGCTGAATACAACTTTACATTAAAAATATGTGAGGATCAAACGGATTTTCTCAATAATTCTGGAATGATTACTATTATTTTTCAGCAGATCTAGAGTTATTTGACTGTCAGTCAAGATGTTAATCTTTTGAACAGGGTTGTTAGATGGAGGAACTAAATGTTCATTGGACAGCCACTCTAGAGCTTTGAATATAGCTAATTGCTCTGCTTGGTTATTTGAGCATTTCTCTGACAGTTTATACTTCCTGCATTCGAGTATTGTGCTTCCTTGAAAGGCCACAAAAGAACACCCTACCGTGTCACGTATCTTGCTGCCATCGGTATATATTTTCAACGAAGAATTAGAAGACAGGAGATGTTTTTCAAGAACTATAAAAGGTACTTTTGCTGGATGCATCCACTTGCTCAATTCGACTGGTCTTTTTATTATTAGTGGCTCTTCGGTGTCGATACCATACATTATTTTGTACTTACTATACATTTCATTGAGCTTAATGTCAATGGGAACGATATTAGCTATAATGCATGCAGCATTGTGAGAAATCGTCCTGAATCCTTTAATAATCCTCAGCAAAAACAATCTTTGAATTCTCCTAAATTTTATTACATTATATTTTCTCTTGAGACCGTTAAACCATACCGGCAAACCATATGTTAATAAAGGAATAAATGCACCATCGTAGATAATCCTTACGGCCTCACTTGAGATGCCCCAGTAGATCTTAGCAGAACGGCTCAATTGATTTACCAGTTGCATACTCCTTTCGGTTATATATTTTATATGGTTATTCCAGGTCCATCTAGCGTCCAAAAGCACTCCCAGATACTTCATCTCCTGGACCATATTTAACTTCTGGCAATTTAGGAAAACAGAAACATCATTGCGATTGCGATTCCTTCTACTAACCAACATGGCATTTGATTTCTGGGTGTTAAAAATTACTTTATTCCTACCTGACCATCGTTCTACTCTTTGCATGCAGAGATTTCCTAAACAATCAACGTCCAACTCGTCATCTCCTTCCACAGCAATCAGCAAATCATCTGCGAATGAAACGGTTAGTGTCCCTTGAGGAAAGTTTTCCTTCAGGAGAGAATCATATTGGATAATCCAAAAACCTGGACCACAACAAGAACCCTGAGGGCATCCCTTTGAGGCACTCCTTGAAAAGCTCAAAGTGTTTGTTTTAATTGTAGCTCGTCTATTTGTAAAGTAATTCTTGCTGAGCATATACAGATTACGTGGGCAGTTGAATTTTTTAAGTTGAATCAGGATTGCCGGCCACCAGGCAGCATCGAACGCAGTGTGTGTGTGTGTGTGTGTGTGTGTGTGTGTGTGTGTGTGTGTGTGTGTGTGTGTGTGTGTGCTTATGAGTGTGTGTGTATCTGAGTCTGATTGTGCATGTGCGTTTAATTGTCATGGACATCAATTTGAGAAAAAATACCTCCAATTATTCTTATTGCTACTGCTTGTGAAAGAATGAATAAATAAATTATTATAAATAAATTCAGTGCACCTTATTCATTAAATAATTAAATATGCCCACGCTTATGAACCTTTGTCGTATATGCACCCACATATGTAATGTCAAATGAATATTGCAATTATGATATAATTTGTTTTTACACATATATCTGAAAAATTAAAATATAAATGTCCATATAATTTCTACAAGAAAAGAACAAGGTTATTTTCCAAGATTTAGCAATAATTTTGTATCTCAGAATGACGACAATGCCTTAATTAGATTGAGTGATAACTGAAGTGTCTCAAATTTAATTTGTCATACGGAACAATAATTCTATTAACAAGTTGTAAGCCTTAACAAGGTGTGACCTACACTCAATTGATTCTCTTCATTTAAGATGATGTACAGAATAAATAGAGACAAAATTCAATGAAAAACACTAATTGTATATTATTTTTTTACAAAATTCTGAAATATTTTTTAAAAAAATAAGATAATAACTAAACAAAAAAAAATGAAAAAATAGCAATGCTAAAATTACAATTTATTTTCATAGGACATATCAAAACCCTAGCTTAGGAAATTTATTTTAATAAAGAACAGAAATTAATGTCAATTTATAAGCGACAAGCAAACTGCGTTCTCTCAATTAACAAATTCTGTAACTGTTTATTGCTATTTCTATTCAATTTAGAGTTGCAAATGATTTGCGTATACCTTATTAGTAAATGAGCAAAACGATATTTTTTTTAATAACCGAGAAATAAAGAATCTCTTCAAATTTGTATAATGTATTCTTCTCTCATTCTCCCTCATCATCTATCTATAATTCCTCCCTTCCTCACTTTCCTGGTTTACTCACCATCTCTTCGCTCACTGTCTCCAAACATCTTCTCTCTTACTTTTTGCCTCTACCAATATATTCTTTCCTTGACATCGCTCCCTCCTCATTTTACTCTCCCTCACCATCTCTCTCTCTCCCTCTCTCTCTCTCTCTCTCTCTCTCTCTATATATATATATATATATATATATATATATATATATTATATATATATATATATATATATATATATATATATATATATATATATATATATGAATGATCAAACCACAATAAGAAATGGGAAAACAAGGCTAAGATCTTTCAACCGTAACAAGCGGTCTTCGTCAGAGTCAAAAACCCAACTGAACACTAGATGCAGAAAACATCTGGTGAGGAGTTGAGAAGAGTGGGAGGGAAGAGTGGTATTTTAAAAGGGTGAAAGCACAGGAAAGGACTAATGTCCAGAAAGGGATGTTTGGGGAAACAAAGGAGTACAGTAAGAAAAAGTAAAAAACTATCCGCTAGCTGTCAACCCTCTTTGAAGAGGCTATTGCCCTCGTGACGAAAGTATCAAGTTTGAAGAGACCGTTACTAATGTTTATAATATTAGATCTATTAAATTTAATTAGAGACGATTCAATAATATTTCTTAACAACATTGATTTTTCATAGGTAATAAATTTAGCTCCTGTCCAATCAATATGATGATTTTCATTTTTTATATGCAAGAATAAGGCACTACTGTTTTCCTGTCTACTTACGTTATATTGGTGTTGTTTTACACGTGTTTTTAATGATTTACCAGTTTGACCAATATAAATTTTATGGCAATTTTTGCACGGAATTTTATAAATACCAGCGGACTCCAATTCGCTTGGAGAGTTTTTTATTAACATATTACCCACGCTATTACGATTAGAAAACACTATATTAAAATCAAGTTGTTTGGCTAATCTTGGAAGGGGGTCCAATGATTCGTGGTATGGCAAAACTATAGAATTTGATAATAAAAGGGGCTCTTTTGAAGTATTAGAGAAAGTTTTTTTAGCACCCTTCAAAGCTAAATCGATATAAGAAGAGGGGTATTTTAATGAAAGGGCAATTGACCTAATGTTATTAATCTCTTCATTAAGAAATTCTGGAGAGGAAACTCTTAAAGCTCTCAAAAACATATTTCTAAAAACAGAAATTTTAACATTTTTTGGATGCGACGAATAAAAATGAACGTATGCAAGTACATTCGTAGGTTTTCTATATACACTAAAGCGTAACTCATTAGGTAACCTATTAAAATACATATTAAAACCTTTCATTAAAATACCTCTTCTTATATCGATTTAGCTTTGAAGGGTGCTAAAAAACCTTCTCTAATACTTCAAAAGAGCCCCTTTTATTATCAAATTCTATAGTTTTGCCATACCACGAATCATTGGACCCCCTTCCAAGATTAGCCAAACAACTTGATTTTAATATAGTGTTTTCTAATCGTAATAGCGTGGGTAATATGTTAATAAAAAACTCTCCAAGCGAATTGGAGTCCGCTGGTATTTATAAAATTCCGTGCAAATATTGCCATAAAATTTATATTGGTCAAACTGGTAAATCATTAAAAACACGTGTAAAACAACACCAATATAACGTAAGTAGACAGGAAAACAGTAGTGCCTTATTCTTGCATATAAAAAATGAAAATCATCATATTGATTGGACAGGAGCTAAATTTATTACCTATGAAAAATCAATGTTGTTAAGAAATATTATTGAATCGTCTCTAATTAAATTTAATAGATCTAATATTATAAACATTAGTAACGGTCTCTTCAAACTTGATACTTTCGTCACGAGGGCAATAGCCTCTTCAAAGAGGGTTGACAGCTAGCGGATAGTTTTTTACTTTTTCTTACTGTACTCCTTTGTTTCCCCAAACATCCCTTTCTGGACATTAGTCCTTTCCTGTGCTTTCACCCTTTTAAAATACCACTCTTCCCTCCCACTCTTCTCAACTCCTCACCAGATGTTTTCTGCATCTAGTGTTCAGTTGGGTTTTTGACTCTGACGAAGACCGCTTGTTACGGTTGAAAGATCTTAGCCTTGTTTTCCCATTTCTTATTGTGGTTTGATCATTGATTGTTGTTTCACGTGTTTATGTAAAATCTTTTATATATATATATATATATATATATATATATATATATCAGTGAACAAACCACAATATGAAATGGGAAAATAATGGGAAAAAAATTTGTTTCCCCATTTCATATTGTGTTTTGATCATTGATTGTTATTTCACGTGTTTATGTGAAATCTTGTATATGTATAGTATATGCTAAATATATATACTGGCTATTCAATCGAATTTCTAATGAGGCTTCACTTAAAATAGAGTTGTTAATTATTTTGATCTCCTGTATAGGTTTTCTTTTTGTAAATTTTGTTTACTTAGTTTATCAAACTACATAGATATCTTGATAATAGTATCAAAAATTGAACAGAGTGAAATAAAATCAGACAAGTGAAAAACTTAGAACAGAAATGAAATTATGTAACAGTCAGCTAGTGCATTAAAAATTTAAAATGAATTTGTTAAAGACGAGATATACTCACAGTGCTGATAGGTATTTTTACAAGGACGCTAAACTAAGCAATTATACCAGCTAAGAAGCTATTTTATGCTTAATAATTTAAAATTATACTAAATGCTAGAGACAATCAAGCTTTAATTTATTAAATTAGTACTTTAATGTGTATGAAATTAAATTAGCGTAAAAAATTAATTAATAATAATAATTTATTAATTGACCGCATATTTAGTGCAACTAATTTGAAGCTATAATGGATTAGAACTGAACGTTTATCAATAGGAATATAATAATGTTGATGTCGAAGGTATAATTTGCCGTTATCTTCGTGACAAACGGCCCTGTAGCCACTATCTACTAGTTTCCCGTAAAATGAGTTATATTCATTGATAGAGTCCTCATTTAATATCAATCCTACTTTAAACCAACTTAGAACGTTCTATACAATAATTTAATTATTACTCCGTTATTTATAAATAACCACAACGTACTTCTGAAGTATCAGCTACGGCTTTACTTTTTTACATATAAATATATACAGTACAGTGCTTTAACAGTAGTTCTAGAATTGTAGTTTTTATTTTAAATAGCCTGCTTTCAGAATTTTATATCAAATGGAACAGGCTTCTTTATTGGTAGTTCATTTTAAAAAAATCTGCAGTGGCCTACACTCAACTACAATATAAGTAAACATAATATCAAACTCTAAAGTGGAATATTATCAAACTCATAGTTAATGGATTTAATTATTATATTTGTCTTACTATATACATTTTTTCAGTTATAACAATTTTAAATCAATATCCTAAAAATTCTGATATGTCACTATCAATATCAATTATTATTATTGTTACTTAGCTGAATCTTTAGAGAATGTATTTTTTCAATGGTCTATCCAGATAGGTGTTTATTCTAAAGAGATTCTAAAACATGTTTGTTCTTTGTTACATCTTTATTTAGAAATAAACAACTACGTATATTTATCTCCACTCTAACTTAAGGTTCTAATGACTCAGTCAACTGATAATTCCTGGCAAATTCAACCCGTTTCATCCTTCTTATAAGTTTTATGGCTTTCATGGGTCAATTTGGACCAAAATCATTACTGAATGTTCGTATAATATTTTAAGTTGATAAAATATTATTATAAAATACTTGTATCCTAATACTATGTTTATGAAATACTTTTCCGATGAAAATAGGATCCAAAACGAAAAAATAAAGTTTAATGTAGATGAAGGAATAGAGATCAATTAAAAGCACACAATCTCAGAGACCCAACCATCTCTAACCACCTCTGCACCAGTGCCCATGGTTTCCCTCTCCATGGTTTCTCTTATCTCTCCTGAAGACAGTTTAAACCAAAAATTAGAAGCTACACATTTTCGTTCTTATTTAACTTCGTATATATATAATAAAATATGTAAAATTAACATATATCATTTGGGTAACCAGCCAATTGTAATAATAAACCCATTTTTGCCTTTCCCAGAAGGTATTCTCATATTCAAAAGTAAATAGTCATAAGATTTTTACTCTAGATATTTAAGAGAGCAATTAAAAAATTCACATGAGGACAATATCATTCTAGAAGAATTAGATAAAAATATTTCAATTTTACATTTACTCTGGTTTATCAAATGTAATTAAAAACGCTTCAAATGAAATCCACCAGAAGTTAACCTTGAGTTTTGTAAAAACAGAGAAGTAAATCACTGTTTTCTAACTTAAAGGAAAAATACCAGTAGAGTTACAAAGCAGGGTGATTTATGGTATAAAATGTACTCTGAGAGTTAACTCGTTTTTCAAAAGAAAGATTATACCAACTTTTAGCATGTTATTTAATAAGAATATATTTATTTATTTACAGAGCGGTAACAACCCTTTACAATACAAGGTTTATTTTTTATGTTAACTTAAATTATAACGTACTAAACTAGCAAATAAGTTTTTACCAGGGTTTTTGTAGTATTAACATTCCTTAATGAAGAAACTGAACACAGAAAAAACGAATTAACAATTTACAGAACATAATAAATAATTAATTTGTAAATGTTTTTCATTAAAGTGGTTTGAAGAAGAGTTTCTTTTCAACAGAGGGGTCATTCCTAGGTCTGTGTTGCGATAACACCCTGAACAGTGCAGATGAAAACATGAAGAAGAACACTAAGCAGGGCTGTCCCTAGGAAGGCACTTGACTCTGGCAACTATACCACTGCGGGGTCTCCCCCACTCACAAATTATTATATATATTAACAATTGTCATATTGGCTATATTGTACTAGTATTACAAATGAAAAGAGCTTAGAGGTTTTAATTTCATTTGAAAATGAAATCTGCCGCTGATATGACAGATTAACCAGTCATTTGTCCGAGTTCACTAGCGTCGTCCATCTCGGATTCCACAAGCACGGAACTCAGGCCGGTTGCCCCAGTGAACCCTATCTAAGGGACGGCCTGATACTAAGACTTTGAAACGCGTTGTTAGTTTTAACATAAAACTTTTGTTTGGAGACGTAATTTTTGAAATTCCCCATCAAGAGTAAATACCACTCTATAACAAATTGCACGAGTAATAGAATAGTTCCCTCTAACTTTAAAAAGAAATAATAAGATATAATTACTGATTCTGATACTGCATTATACAAATTTAGTTTTTTAAATAAAACTTATGGATCTTCTATAGAAAAGCAGATTCTTTATTCTATATGTCATGAATAAATCTTGCAACGGACGGAATGCTACTAAAAACCTGTGGAGCGATTGAAAAAGCGAAGTATTATATATTATTGGCAGGTAATATATCAGGCAGAGAGACAAGTTTTTCTTTGAGGATGAAAGAGAACAGATAGGTTGACAAGGACTATAGTGAGGGTAAAAGGAAAGTGGAGGGGGCGACAGGTGGAGGGTCTCTCACAGAGTGGGGACACTGTCCTCCCTTTTTCAGAATGGAATTGTGGATAACATCTCCTGCTTCCATATTTATATCTCATATCTTCACTATTACATTTTTTCCTTATAGCTATCATAAGTTTTATAACAATACTATTTTCATTCTATATGAAATTATTATTAATTAAGCCACACAATAAAACAAATAACATTGATAAAATTCTTTATTCCAATTATATGTCTTTACTAATAAGACTTTTTGAAATTAGCTGATACCTTTGATGAAAAATAATAACCAATTAATTAAAAAAATAATGGTCACAAATATAATAATGATAATAATAATAATAATAATTAACAAATCTAGATATTGGAAATGAATACTCCTACGTCATTTGATGGTAATGAACAAAATTACCTCAACGTTTTAATTGTCAATGAACAATTATAATACAAATATTATTAAAACATCGAGCGTCTTTTGGATTTGTTGTCCCTTTAAGTAAAAGATTTTTTGTTCCTAAAGATATATACTTTTTTCTTAAGTGTATATATATTGTGTCAATAAGAATATAATAGATGTAGGAACTCTGTGGGACTGGAAAATATTCTATTCACCTATGTGAAGAAAGTTTTCATTTTGCATTCATATCTTTGAGATAACTAGTGTGGAGTACCCCTCTATCTCTACTAGAGGGATTTCGTTGAGAACATCAGTGCAAAAATCATAAAAAGCAGAACCAGCTAAATCATTTAAAAAAAAAGTGTGAAAAATGTTGAGGTGAAATATTCTTTGGATAAATAAATATATACCTACATCTTTAAGTAATAAAATAGGTGGCCAGTGTTATAACTATACTTTGATCAAATCTATGCTGCATATTGGGAAAAGTTTTTCAAACTGGATGACTTTATTTTAAACTTTACTTTCTTTGTTGTGGAAAGTAAGTGCAAAGTTGGAAAGAAAGTAGATCTTATTTTAACTTATACAGCTCAACAATGGTTTCGACTACACTGAAATCCAATTTTAATCCATATATGAAACAAAAATGATACTAAAGAATCCAATACTACAGTGCAGCATCTCACGTTATTAATTTCCAAATACAAATGCATTAGTTAGCAGTTACGCCTACGTGGATTTTTTTGTTGTTGTATACAAAAGCGTAAGGTTCCTTTGTGATACTTTATATACAAGAATTCCTTATAGGTTTGATGGTTCAGGTGATATCGACAGCTCTGATACTATTGCTACTCTACCTCCAGAACAACACAAATATAAGTAATGTTTTTTTTAACTTTATTTAAATCACAATTGTTTAATATTATGAATTAGTGTTGTCAAAACTATAAATTGTATTTGAAAAACTTAAAAACTATGAATAAATTAAGTGTCTTCCATGAAAACAGTACTTTTTTTATTTAGCATAATAAACTGAATTATTAATACATCTGCATCAAAAAATATAAAATATCATTATTATGCTGATATATTTTATAAATATAAATTTCATAATAAATATTATTCACATTTCTTTCCCATAAAAAACATTTTAGCTAGATTTCTAAAGGAAATGTATGATGGCCATGCAAAACAAATTTAATGTCATAGAATGAATAAATTATATGGAGGAAACAATCCGTATAATATTATTTTTAGAATTAAGCATATTATTCCTACCTACCCTTTTTTTTAATATATGTTTAACTTGAAATATATTTAATATATCTATCAGCTAATGTTTTTAAACTTTAAATCAATACAGTATACTGATTAAATCATTAATAATTGCATAAACGCAGTAATAATTAATTATATTAAAATTCTATTAATTATTTAAGCAAAAAAACAGTGTTATTTTTCCATTCTTTATGCAGTTTAACTTTGTCTTTAGGAATCTGTAAAAAACTTTTACCAAATCGGACGGACAACAAACCGATGTAATAGGTTACAATATGACAAAACTGTTGTATGCTTCATAGAATATCAAATGATATTTTGTGTTACTATGGTATTTGGAATTGTTGAATTCGCCATTGCAATATACATCTTCATACTTGTCTTTGTGTTATGAAAAATTGCTTTAATTAATTAGATAAACTCTCCAGAGTGATTATATGTTTGTTATTTTTATTACAGAAGTTGCAATTTCAACTCATTCAATTGTTTTATTTTTGGTAAGTAGAATAGTAAGAAGTGGATTAAAATATTAGAAGCTTGTCTCTAGTACTGAGGGTTGGATGTTTGAATCATGTACATTTCCAAAGCTCTTCAAATGTCAGGTTAGGTTAGCTCCAGTAGCAGTCCCACTGCCAAAGGCTAAAGATCGGGCTTTGTGATGGCAAAGCAATGAAACTTCTAAATTTTGCCAATCTGAAGTGTGTTTAGAGTAGGGATCTTTAACGAGATGCTTACAGCATACAGGCTCGGAACTATTTAACGTTCTCTCTAGAGGATGACATGCTCAAATCCCCCCCCCAAAGTTTTTTTATGGGGAGGGACTGTCCCAAACAAAAAAACTTGGTCAGATTCTGATTAAACTTAAGTGAATTAAATTAAAACAGTCAATCTAGAATCAACTTAGTAATATGAATTATCCTGAGATAAAATATGCAAAAGCAATGAATACTCATGTTACGCCCAGAAGAAAAGTAAAACGCCTACCAATCCTGTAAGTGTAGCTGCTAAAATTAACATTTTTTTTTTTCATTCAATCATGTTAAAATATAAAACAATGTAAAAGCTTACCTTAAACTTGTCAAAGACACAATACTTTAAATAAGTAATATCAATTATTTTGAATCCCAAATAATAGCTTTTGGAATGTTTATTTCAAATAGGTAACTATTATATTTGTCTAAACTTATTTTAGTTTAAAGTTAATGTTAGTGTATTGAGGAATGTAGTATAAACCTAATACATTAATTGTTAATAGCTTTATTCAGAATTAGTTTAAAGTTCATTATATATTCTAATTTTAAAGTAATACGCTTCTAAACAGAAAATGCAAATTGCATTCAATAAAAATTTAATTTTGAAATTGAATTTTTATAAAAAAAATTGGTATTTTTTATACAAAAAATTATTACGTTATTCAATGAGATGAGTTATAATTTATAATAGTGAATATTAGGAAGATTATTTTTGAAGAATTCAATTGTTAGACAGAAAACGCCGTGCAAATTTGCAGCAATTGAATGTATGATGAGCTGCAATCAGAGCAGATTGCTCAGCTCTCGTTTGAAAACGTCCCTTTTTGAGGTGGTGTTCACTGTAACGATGCTCAATACCTTGGTGAACAATTTGTCTAGATTGTTCACCACAAAAGCCTGTACAAATCCTTTTTTTTTTTTTTTTTTTTGGTTCACTAGTTCAAATACTTTTTTATATCAATTTGAAGATAATTTGCATTAATAAGCCCCCCCGGTCCGGCTCATTCTCCACAAATAACATAACTGTAAGGCTGGAATTTTTTCTTTAAAGTAAATAATACGTTATAATAATTTTACAGCTCGACACGGTTTCAAGTACTTCGAATATATTCTTTATTCTTTGGAATTAAAAAATACCGAATTTTCTTACAGTGAACTCTTGTAATAAACCTTTGAGAGTATTTTTTTTTGTTTTTTTTGGTGAACTTAGTGATTTTCAATGAAGCTGTTTGTTTTGTTATTATAATGAATCATATTACAATGAACGGAGGTTGTAAAAAATAAAAATGTTTAAAATTAATGCAAATCAGTTATGTGTTACTATTTTTGTACTACGTATATATATATATATATATATAGTTAAATAACGCCCCATATTTGTCTTGTATCTGTTTCTTACACAATTCCTTTAGTTTCCGGAATTCCTTCCTCGTCTCTTCATTAAAACTATAAAGCTTATCAGTTGTTAGTCGACATGTTTCGAATGTACCACATTCATCATCAGGACAATAATGAGAATAATAGTAGGATTGTTAGGTGCGTCTCCAACCACCCTGTCTTAATCCCCCATAATGCCCCGTGATCCAGGGTGATGTCCTGTGAACGTTCCAATCGTAATCCACCTCTATCCACCTCTGACAAAGACCGCTTGTTACGGTTGAAAGATCTTAGTCTTGCTTTCCCATTTTCTTATTGTGGTTTGATCATTGATTGTTATTTCACGTGTTTATGTGAAATCTTTATATATATATATATATATATATAATCAATCCACAATATGAAATGGGAAAACAAGACTAAGATCTTTCAACCGTAACAAGCGGTCTTCGTCAGAGTCAAAAACCCAACTGATCTGACGAAGACCACTTGTTACAGTTGAAAGATCTTAGTCTTGTTTTCCCATTTCATAAAGAATATACAAGACGGAAATAGTTACTATTAAGTTCTACTTTTATGATGTTGAACTTGTTTGTCTTAAATTTATCAACATTTCTACTCATTGAAATAATTCACTCATTAAAATATAATTTAATTTTTTTTAAATAATAATACTAACAATAATTTATTAAGAATTGAGTATAATAATATTTAAAAAAAAATTCATGACCATCAGAATATTTCAGAATAAAATATACCATATGTTAAATTAAAATTGACTTGTTAAAGAAAAGAAAATTTAATAAAAAACAGAATTCAAAATAGTTCCTTTATTATTAAGTATACTTTTGCTTAGGTCTCTTAAGTATTTAAAACGATAAACAAACAAATTGAGAATATAATTAAGAAATTAAACTGTGCTATACACATTTATAACTCATTTTATTATGAGGCAAATTACTAAAGATTGGTTGAATCATTTAATTGATAGTGTTCACTGTTACCTACCAATGTGACATATTTGTTATATAATTGGTAAAAATGGTGATTCAATCGATAACATTAATTAAATTAATGTTTAATGATTTGTACCATGCTTATAATTACAGGAGTGTTGAGTGTGCAACAGTTCAGTTTTTCGGTTTGTTGACTCTGTGTACTAGGGAATAGTTACAGCAGACCACGCTCGTTAATTTAATCCACCTCTTGCCGGCTAAGCAAGCAACACTCTTCAGCCTTCGCTATGCGTGTCCTATTTTTTACAACTGCCAAATTTAGCTCCTTCCCTTTGCAAATAGTCGCGGCATAACTCTCAAATAACCTTTCCTACTCCAGGAACCTCCTACATTTATGCTGTATCAATCATTGGACGTAGCCCTAACGCAGTTAAACTGTATCAATCATAGGACGTAGCCGTAACGCAGTTAAACTGAATCAATCATAGGAGGTAGCCCTAACACAGTTAAACTGTATCAATCATAGGACGTATCCGTAACGCAGTTAAACTGTATCAATCATAGGAGGTAGCCGTAACGCAGTTAAACTGTATCAATCATAGGAGGTAGCCCTAACACAGTTAAACTGTATCAATCATAGGAGGTAGCCCTAACGCAGTTAAACTGTATCAATCATAGGAGGTAGCCGTAACGCAGTTAAACTGTATCAATCATAGGAGGTAGCCCTAACACAGTTAAACTGTATCAATCATAGGAGGTAGCCGTAACGCAGTTAAACTGTATCAATCATAGGAGGTAGCCCTAACACAGTTAAACTGTATCAATCATAGGAGGTAGCCGTAACGCAGTTAAACTGTATCAATCATAGGACGTATCCGTAACGCAGTTAAACTGTATCAATCATAGGAGGTAGCCCTAACGCAGTTAAACTGTATCAATCATAGGAGGTAGCCCTAACACAGTTAAACTGTATCAATCATAGGAGGTAGCCTAACGACAGTTAAACTGTATCAATCATAGGAGGTAGCCGTAACGCAGTTAAACTGTATCAATCATAGGAGGTAGCCCTAACACAGTTAAACTGTATCAATCATAGGAGGTAGCCGTAACGCAGTTAAACTGTGTCAATCATAGGACGTATCCGTAACGCAGTTAAACTGTATCAATCATAGGAGGTAGCCCTAACACAGTTAAACTGTATCAATCATAGGAGGTAGCCGTAACGCAGTTAAACTGTATCAATCATAGGAGGTAGCCCTAACACAGTTAAACTGTATCAATCATAGGACGTATCCGTAACGCAGTTAAACTGTATCAATCATAGGAGGTAGCCGTAACGCAGTTAAACTGTATCAATCATAGGAGGTAGCCCTTAACACAGTTAAACTGTATCAATCATAGGAGGTAGCCCTAACACAGTTAAACTGTATCAATCATAGGAGGTAGCCGTAACGCAGTTAAACTGTATCAATCATAGGACGTATCCGTAACGCAGTTAAACTGTATCAATCATAGGATGTATCCCTAACACAGTTAAACTGTATCAATCATAGGAGGTAGCCGTAACGCAGTTAAACTGTATCAATCATAGGACGTATCCCTAACACAGTTAAACTGTATCAATCATAGGACGTAGCCGTAACGCAGTTAAACTGTATCAATCATAGGACGTAGCCGTAACGCAGTTAAACTGTATCAGTCATAGGAGGTAGCCCTAACACAGTTAAACTGTATCAATCATAGGACGTAGTCCTAACGCAGTTAAACTTTTTCAAACTTTCATAAACACCACTGTAACCTGCAACTATTTCATGACAAGTTATTAGCTTCCTCAAAATCTTCACTTCAATAAGTTTTTCTAACTCTAACAACGTAAATACTTTATTAAATAAAAACTCTGTTAGTGAACCAGAGTGTAGTGTTATTTATAAAATTTCGTGTAAATATTGTCATAAAATATACGTAGTTCATACTATTAAATCATAAAAAACACGTTTCAAACAACAGCAATGCAACTTAATTAGAGTTGAATAGAGTATAGCACTGTATTCTTACCCATAAATAGTGAGAACTACTACATAAATTTAACAGAAGCTAAAACAAACAGAATGAAAAATGGTTGTTGTTTAAAAAATATTATCGGGTATTCTTTGTTGAAATAAAATAGGTGAAATACTAAAAATATTATTAATGGTTTATTCAAGTTAGATTCAGTGTTAACCAGAGCAGCGGGTTTTTCTATAAGAAGTGATGGCTAGCAAATAACTTTTACTCCTTTCTTCTTGCACTTGCCTTACTCAGCCGTTTGTTTCTACAAATTACTTTTAGTTGAAAGTAAGCAATTATTCTAATCTTTCCAATTCATGTAATAAAATTAGCAATAGCAGTTTCAACAAAAATCCTGCTACCAACAAAACAATGTGTGTATTTTATTCCATTACAAAACATTGGACAAAAATCAGTAATTGTGATAATCAATTTTTAATATTAATTAGCCTGAAAGTATACTTTCAAGAGTTTTGCCAAAAAAAACGTCATTGACACTTCCCTATACCTCTATAGAATCGTTAGCATCCTGATGGTAACGTTAGCATGGCTGACTGAGAAACTTAACGATATTCATAGAAAGGCAACAAACGAGCGTGTTAACGTCAATCGATTAACGGAGGGACTGTAAACTCTACAATGACATTCACAGAATGATTAGGCTCAAACTGTATGGGAGATTACCTGGAAACATAGATTAGGTTGTTATGCAAACATTGTTAAATTAATTATTTTGAATCAACAAGGAGAAACATATTCCTATCACCTTTACTCGCATTGGCACAGTATTTACCGAACTAACAATCATTGCCAATAACATCTGATGAAAAACCAGATTAGAATAATATAAAACAAAGCAAACACTCTTGTCTTTCAATTTATTCAAAATTTCTCAAGAAAGCTAAACAGAGACGTAAAGAAAGCGAGACTTCAAGCAGACACTAAATTGAGTTAATTTTAACTAAAGTGCTTGAGTATTTTCATTATTCTTCTCTTGAGGGCAATTTTAACCAGAACTCGAGATATCTAGTATTTGTTCTGCTATTTTTATTTATTTGAAGACTAATAAATCTTGTAAATTTCCAATAATCAAATCTTTTTTTGTTTTTATACAGTTACTTTGACATTATAACTTTTATAATTCCATGAGTATTTTTTTTAATTATATAATTGATTAAAAGATAATGAGAAAATCTATAAAATTCTTTTAAAATACTGTCTAAAAAAGTTTATTCAGATGCCGAAAATAATCTGTCAGAAAGTAATGTGATAAAAAAATTGTCTACAACTCTGTTGTTTTAAAAAAGTGTCTTAGAGAGATAGAATATTTTTCTGAACACTCAAAGTTATAAAATTTATGCTCTCCGTGTTGTTCAAGGGAGAAAAGTGTTGAGTTTCCATTTTCATTTGTTAATTGGCACTCATTTTAATTATGGGTGGGCCACATTATTCATTTGATTCCATGCCGGGCGCACTAGGGCTAAATAATGGCTTACTCAAGATTATTAGGGTAAGGATTGCCTAACGTTGTGCACTCTCGGGACCAACAGCTGTGCGTCTTCAACGAGGGATGTATTGCTTCAGCTACTTCTCCTCTTACACAAAAAAATCTTTAGTCGTGAACAAACACCAAATCTACAGTGCTAGAAAATAGTAAAAGAATTTTTAGGCTACATCTGACCTGATATTTTAAAATTCGTGAAAAATAAATCACGAGTGAGAATAATAAAGCTGTAGAGAAGTCAGAACACAATAAATTGTGCATATATATATATATATATATATATATATATATATAAAGTTTATCAGGACTCGGTCAGTTCTTGAGGTTCAAATTAAACTCTCATTGCCAACGTTCGGTTTTTTTTATTTAAAACCTTTTTCATAGGCAGATATATAAATTTTGAAACAGAAAAACTAAGTATTACATTACCAATTCCTTTAAAAAGAAAAATAGACTGTAGATTTCAACAACAACTGTAGTTTGAATGAACACGTGACACTGAACTGGTCTATTCCATGGTCGATACTTTTATCAATATATATATATATATATATATATATATATATATATATATATATATATATTAATTAACCAATTAATCAATATCGGGTTTTTGACTCTGACGAAGACCGCTTGTTACGGTTGAAAGATCTTAGTCTTGTTTTCCCATTTCTTATTGTAGTTTAATAATTGATTGTTATTTCACGTGTTTATGTGAAATCATTATATATATATATATATCGATAACGTATTGACCGTGAAATAGAAACAAAATTAAAGTTTATCAGGACTAGGTCAGTTCTTCAGGTTCAAATAAAACTCTCATTGCCAACGTTTTGGTTTTTATTTAAAACCTTTTTTATAGGCAGAAGTATACAATTTTGAAACAGAAAAACTAAGTATTACATTAATGATTATTTTAAAAAGAAAAATAATCTTTAATTTAATACTTAGTTTTTCTGTTTCAAAATTGCATACTTCTGCCTATGAAAAAGGTTTTCAATAAAAACCGAAACGTTGGCAATGAGAGTTTTTTTGAACCTGAAGAACTGACCGAGTACTCATAAACTCTAATTTTTTATATATACTTGGTGTCATATATATATATATATATAAAGATTTCACATAAACACGTGAAATAACAATCAATGATCAAACCACAATAAGAAAAAGGGAAAACAAGACTAAGATCTTTCAACCGTTACAAGCGGTCTTCGTCAGAGTCAAAAACCCAAAATATATATATATATATATATATATATATATATATATATTTGTGTATTTTGGGAGCAGACCTTCAATCAAACATGTTTTATTAAAAATTATGCCAATTTTAATTGGCATAATAACAATAATTTGTATGTAATGTTAATTTGTTTGTTATAGTTAAAACTTGTTAGTTAATAAAATGGAAGTCAAGAATAAATCTTTTGGTGAATTACTTTATATTTTACCAGAAAGGTGGAAATCCATAGTGAGAAAACTTGAAAAATTAACTCGGAAAAGAACAAAAGTTAAAATTGGCATAATTTTTAATAAAACTATTTTCCAGATATATATATATATATATATATATATATATATATATATATATATATATAAAAATATATATATATATCTGGAAAATAGGGGTTACAAAACAACATTATATAGGTCCGTCTTACCTTGTGAATCATGTTCATAGTTTCGTACTACAACACTTGTCTTAGCAGTTGAGGATGACATGAGAATGCACTACGTGCAAAACAGTTCGGATAGCTACAACGATTCACTAGATGAGATTCAGGAATTTATATAATAATATGAAATCTGTGATTATTATTATATGTTATCATTTTATATTATTTGAGGCCTTGCAAGTCCCAAAATATTTTCTCTCCTTCAACGAATCCATAATAAAAAAAAATAGTTAATAGTTATTAATTATTTTTATTCAGTGAAAATAAAGCTTAGGGAAATATTGCAAAACGTCTAGGGATTGAAAAGGGCGTGCATTAATCCAGCCAGGTCGTTTATCATCACAATACCCCACCTGCTATAAAGCAATTAGTGCCCCATCCCTAGTCAGCATTTATTCCCCAACTCCTTGATTACTGGATATTGAATCCCTGACAACCCCTATACGGGATTCATCTTCATCTGTCCAAAGTCGAAATTCCATTTCTACCTATCGAAACCATCTGCTGCTAGCCTAACAAGAAAAACTTTTTCATTAATAATACTTAAGCGGTTGAACTAGTTGGAAAAGTTTAATTTGAATTTCCATTCTCTTGAAAGGAAGAATTATTCATCTGACTTCTAGTAAGACTTAAACAATATAAGATGTATTCACATTTAATGATAGATTAGTATTACATAGTTTTGTAAAAATTCAGAAAGTCGTAATTGTTTTCTACTTTATCTAATTTTTTTAACAGTAAAATTTATCAGTATGGGTTTTTATTATCATAAGTGAGCTACCCATGCTATTCATAAATATCTTGTATTTATATTTATGGTTTATTTAATATTTTAAATAAAAATATTCAGAATTATTATGTTAAAATATTCAGAATTTTGGTTTTCTGTTCATTATCCCCTATGGTATAAATTAATACCTTAGCACACCTTTGCATTTATACAAATGCCATCATTGTAGAAGTAGATAGTAGAAGATCTGATGGGTTGTATTAACTTGAATTGAACATTGATTTTAACAGTTGGTTTAAGTGAGGAGTCGGATAGGAGTGAAAAAGGATCAAAAAGCGTGCCTTGCAACGAGGCGCTTCGAGGAAAAGAGATAACATTTGTATTCATTAAAAGCAAATTCTCCTAAAGACTGGATTAGATCAGGAAAAGGAATATGTTTATTTGTTATTCTGCTGAGAGAGTTTATTTGTTATTCTGAGTGTAGATTAATGACTATTAATATAACCGTTTTGCTTTAGAATGCAGCCAGTTTACGTAAACTTGATTCACCAAGTTTATTACTAAATGATTTTATTTCAACCTAAAATAAGTTAATAGTTTTACTAGAGTATTAAACACAATTGTTTTTAAATGTACATAATTATTAATTATTAAATCTAATGGACAGTGCTTTTGGTTGTATAACCTATAATAGGATCCCAGCCATTTTCGCAAACATAGTTAGCCATATTTTCTTTTAAATAAAAATAGAACATAGAAAGAAAGCTACAAAGAATACAGACAGATAAACAAAAGCAAGAATAACTAAGTTATACAGAATTCAGTTCATACATTATTTTACTTTCAATGTACAAGAATATAAATTACTCAAAAATTTCAAAATACCTACAAAACCTTTCAAGTAATAACATTCATAACAGTATCTCTGAATCTATAATATCCTGATAAGTAAATCCTTATTTGCAATGTAGATCAATAGATAGAAGAAGAACCAGTAAATAAAAAAACTAAATTGAAATAAAAATTTACTAACACATTTAAACAAATATGTGTATAACTTATCAATTTATTGAAACAGACAAAGTGATTTAGAACAAGTTAGAAAATATAGTTCAGATACTTAAAAATATAATCAATATAATTCATTTCGTTATTCATTATCATTCTGTAATTGCAATGTTTTAATTCAAACTTTTTAATTTTAGGTGCGTAATTAAATATAGTGTGTAATAGGTTATAATTTTTAAATTGTAATATTGCTTATTCAAAGATATACTTTTGAAATTACATCCAAATAGCACTTTTCTATTTAAACTTGGTTGAAGCTTGACCTATTTAAAATGAATCACTTTTGGTTACTCCAGAGAGAGTAATAATACTCGTGGGAAGTTTTGATCAAGGGGATAGAAAGGCAGAAGTTTTTGAAGTGGCTAATGGAGATATCAAGCTAGAAACTACCTTTGTGTCAAATGGAGGAAATGTATCCATGAAACGTGTTAATAGGGTAGACTGAAGGTCACAAGTTGGAAGGTATGTATTATTTTCAAAGTTGGCCTTAAAGAAATGGCTATTTGAAACCCAAGGGGAAGATCATACCTATAATATGAAATTTCATTTTCATATAATTTTTACATAATATCAGTTTTTATTAAACAAGATAATAATTTTTTCAGCTAATAGAAAATTCTGTGGACGTTGCGGTTGCTTTACCAGCTCTATTTTCTAACACTAATACATTAATCATCTCTATCTTATAATAATAACCATTCCTGATTAGAAGAAGGGGAAGAGACCTTAAGTCTCCACACAAGAGATCCAACCTTGACGCGTTTCGAACACTTAATGTTCACCTTCAGCTTACATCTATAATATCATTAATAATACATCTATAGAACATCATTAGAAAAAGTAAAACCCAATACAGAAAAACAAATAGAGCATAAAGTAACATATAAGGAAAAAAAGTTACACGTTAGTTTAAACAAGTTACACGTTAGTAAAAAAAAATGACGTTAGTTTATATTTCTGTTCATTTTTTGTATTCAATTTCACATTTCCTTCTCATATTTTATATTGTAGATACAATCTGACAATTAATACCAAATGCTCGAAATGCATAGAGTGGAAAAAGTATTTTATGTGTAGACTTAGTGTTTCTTCCTCTTATTCTAATCATGAGTGTTATACCCGACTAAAAATGATTAAACAGCTATAAGATTAATTATTCCATTCCGTATAATTTCTCACTTCCATCAGTAACTGTATCATGTAAATGCAACCCTACTGTATATTTAGTTTTTTTCAAGTTACTTATTTACCAATAGATGCTTTAAAGAAAATATCTTATAAAAGCTGGAAATATTATTATAAAAAGTATTTTTTGTGTAAAATTCAAAACAGTCACTCTCATACCATTATTTTAATAATAACTAGTTAATTATTATCATTATTTATTAAAAAATAAACATTATTACTAATCTACAGATATTACTAAATATTACAGAAGTAATCCGTGAATATTATTTCTGCAATATTTATCAAAGGTGAAAGTTGAGTGTACATTGCTTTGATGTCATATTAATAACAAAGACTTCCTTTGTAATAATTGAGTTTAAGGCTTTATGTTTTTGACTATACGTTCTGTCTAGCCACTTGAAAAGGGTTTAGTTACCAAATGGTGAAACAATTACAGTTGTAATTAATATAATGTTAAACTTTCTGAAGTACTTGGCTTCAAACTCTGTGATATACGTTTAAACAATTATCTGCAAAATGCGCCATCAAAGGGAATATAATTGTAGTAATGAAATTATGTTGTTCAGTATATAATTGTTAAGTAAACTAACCTTTTTTCTGATACCATTTTTCTGTTTAATTTTTGAAGGAAATTGAAAACACCAATAGGAAGAAATTTAGTTTTAAATAAACATATATACAAATATTGAAAATATTTTTGTATTGATGCGTAATACAAAGGACAATCACTCTTTCCAAACAGGGTCTCACTTTTCAAACCTTAAACATCTAGTTATACATTCTGGTACCAATTTTTTTGTCAATCTCCAAAAACCATTCTTTAGTTTCATTCTAATCGATCCAGTTATAAACATTTCATGTGCAGATAATGTTTGCTTCATGGTCATCGCTTAGAATAGTCAAGGCTACAAACAATTTATTAACGACATAACGACATTTGTTTCCACTACTTATGTCGTTAATCAGTTGTTTTTCCCCTTGAAAATGCCAAATAATTTTTTGGCAAAACGTCGGTGTATAAACAGGAGTTTAATTTCTTTTGACCAAAAATCTTCAAAAAAAAACCATCTTTGAACTACTCGTAAAATACTATACTTTTAATATTCCACAAAGTAAACTTTTATTAATTTCAATCTGTTGTTTTAGTTTTCTTAATATGTGCCACTAGTTCTACCAATAATTATAGTTATTTCATTATTAATTAATTATGACTATTAAATCTATTGAAATTTGGTTTCAACCTTATTAGTTCAGGTGTGTAAGTATTTTACTTAGTGATACCTATATAATTCAAGTATTACTGTAATATTCCTAATTAAATATAATTTGCAGTATAATTTGAAAATAATTAAGATAGAAACATCCCAAAACTGCCTAAGCACTTGATGTGCTGTATCAGATAAAGAAGATTTCCTTATTTAGTTCATGCGAATTTAGTACATTGCGAGATATCATGTACATAAGTCAGTTTTTGGTTGTCAGCTGTTTAAAAGTACGAGTAATACTACAAATCTGAAACTATTCCGAAATTTATCTCAAAAATTCAATTAAATCAGTAAATGAGAGTTACGATAGAGAAATGGATTTATTGTCATAATTTCAAAAATCGTAAAAACGTATTATTTACTTCATATTTTGAGAAGATACAAATTCATTAATTAACTTTTCAGTTTTGATAATATTAATTAGTTTAGTTTAGGTTAGGTTAGGTTGCAGTGGCTGTCTCACAAGGGAACACACGTAGGCCAAGCATTGGCCCTTTGTGATACCACACAATGAAGATTTATTCTACAGTGGGAGTCCTAAATTTTGCCTAACTCAAATGTATTTAGAGTAGGGATCTTTAACGAGTACGTGACATCATACAGGCTTGGGACCGACGGTTAGGTTAGGTTGCAGTGGCAGTCCCACAAGGGAACACACGTAGGCCAACCATTGGCCCTTTGTGATACTACACAATGAAGATTGATTGTACAGTGGGAGACTAAATTTTGCCTAACTCAAGTGTATTTAGAGTAGGGATCTTTAACGAGTACCTGACTTCGTACAGGCTCGGGACCGACAGTTTAACGTCCTTCTCCGAGGGACGACGTGCTCAGATTTATTCACCTCCCGCGTGAATAAATCGAGGGCCAGGTGAGGATCGAACCCCGGTCCTATTAGTTCAGAGGCGAGCACGTTACCACTGAGCTAGCCTGGTCCCCCTGGGACCGACGGTTTAACGTCCTTCTCCGAGGGACGACGTGCTCAGATTTATTCACCTCCCGCGTGAATAAATCGAGGGCCAGGTGAGGATTGAACCCCGGTCCTATCAGTTCAGAGGTGAGCACGTAACCACTAAGCTAGCCTGGCCCCCCTTAGTTTAGTTTAACTTTAGAAAAATAATTAAAGTTAATCTGTTAAAATCTTTACCGAAAATGCACATACATAATGAAACTGCAGTAGTATTTTTAACCGAATACATAATTAGTGTTTTATTCTGATGGCGTATCCGATTTGATTGCTTCTCTTTGCAAAGCACAACTCGAAAGCCTAATTAATCTTTGCAGCTTTATCACCGTGGCCTTCAAGAGAGACAGGAACTCGTTTGTGTTTCTAGACCTGGATGCTACAAATTTCAATAAACTAACTTCAGTTTTGTAATGTCGTTAAGAACTGTAAGGCAACAAATAAACTTTTCAAAGGGTCAGAATACAATGCTACTTGGCGAGGTATAATAATGAAAGCAAGAGAGAACATACATTCAGGATAATAGATTTATTTTAGAACAGATAAATTTTCAAAATACTTTTCAGAAAGTATTCCAGTGCCTAATATACATAACAAGTTAGCTAGATTTTGCATATTTGTTTTGGTATTTGTAATATTTGCAAACTAACCTGATAACAAACTATATTTGACAATCAGAAAAATAACTAAATATTAATCAACGCATTGCTGTTTATCTATTAACATAATCATGATTCCTTTTATTTATGAAGGTGACAACAAAAAAATCCATAGAGACAATAATTGATATAACAGAAGAAAATATAGAAAAATTAAACGATAAGAACTACTTCTACATATTGGCACATGTCAACAGAAGAAAACTAAATTTCGATTGAGACCCGAATAACAACTGCGAATGCTATTTGTTTTTCAAGTGAAGCATTTTTTTTTTAATTGCAAAGTTTAAGCTAATCAATCTTGAGTTTTATTTGGTATTTTTTTATTTTGGTATATTTCCGTTCGGAGAAGACACACAAAGAAATATTCAACGTCATTGACATCACAGATATAGATGAGGCAATCGTATACGGGACCAAGCTCCTGTAATCAGGGGAGACTTAAGAATTTCAAAAACTCCCTCTATGTCTAGAAAAGAAACCATAGTAAATTTCTTGCATTCAAGTGACTTCTTAATCCTGGATAAAACGGTATGAAGAGCAGTTTCTGCAGATTTACCTTAGCTGTACCCATGTTGAGGATCAGACCATCTACTAACTGAAGGTGTATCCAAATATTAGTTAAGGTAAAATGTATAAAAAGAAGGATCATAATAAAATTTTACTCAATAAATTTTTTTAATAGCTAAACTGGATACTTTTTCTGAAAACTACAAGGGCAAAACAGTATTTAAAAATTATATGAATTCAATAAATACATTTTTTAATCTAAACGACTAAAGATAAAAAATATTATTGCATGGGAAAATTAGCCACAATTTGAAAGCTGTAAAAATATTGTAATCAAGAAAAGGCAATATATCTCTAAAAACTGAGGGAAGCAACTTGGAATAATGATAACTTGCGCACTTCTTGGATTTAATTAGATTGGCTTAGGTTTATTTATCAGAATTGAGTAGAACAGAGTTGACATATCAATGTTTAAAAATTAAATTTGAATTTTCTTCAAACTGCTAATAGGATATCTAAGACAAATAAAACCCTTCTTAAAACTGTAAAAGCAAACCCAAATACATCATATACTTTATGATGTCTTGAAGGGAGTGATGGATGATTGTATAACGAAAGTGTTCTAATCAGTCTACATGTGTCACCCTTTAATAAATCTTAATGTCACACACATATAGCTTTTTCATGTTTAAGAACCCTATTCGATTAAGTTAACTTCGATTAAGTTAAGCACGAAAAAAATACTTTATCGTTCTTTATGATAAAACAGCTACCACTTTTTAACCCTTCTCTGGTGTTCCAAAAATTTAAAAGTCTGGTAATAGATATTGTCTTACTACAAATATTTTATGAGCTTATAATACTTCAAGAGTAATATTACTATAAAAATTACAATTATTAAGTTCCATAAATCACAACGTATCCACTTAAGGAGCAAATCAACTTCATCAGCTCAATAAATTCTGGTTACTCAAGTAGAAAACTCTTTAAATCTTAAAGAGATCACTGTGGGCTGCGTATTGGAGAGTGAAAGAGCTTTTGATAATTAGCCTTAAATCCCGAGGATGAGAACTAATACATGCATTTAATACACACTTTTCCATCCAAGAACTAAAATTTATTAGAACAATCCAATTTGTATAATCCATAAAAGTAACGGTTCTATAACAACTGGTATTGTGACCACTAAAGGCAGACTTCAGGAAGGTTTGCTAACGCCCCTTTCTTAGTTTCTAAGGCAGAAACAGCCTTATTTAACTCTATTTAATAAACTACTTTTTATAAAATAAGAAAAAAAAATTCTTATTTTTTTGTTTTCTAGCTAAACAGTTTAAATACAAACATTCTTTTGTTTTATTCATCAAATCACTTCTTAGGGTGTAATAAGAGTGTTGTGGTTATTAGTTTTGGATATCCTACTAGACACTTATTATTTCAGATGACGTTCTTATTCTAGAAGAGAAATGCTTCATGCAATGCTTTTGAACTTATTCACAATACTCCTCAAATTGTTAAAAGATGAGTTAAGAAGAAAGATACCATTCTTTTACCTTTCTTAATAAGGTAAAAAAACAGCAGTCTCAAGAGCTTTTCATTAAAAATACCAAACTAGAACCCTGTGAAGTATGAAGTAATTTGAAGCCTGAGAAGTATGAAAAACGCTTAGGTCTCTTTAGTTAGAATACTGAACTAGAAAATCTTTGTAACAAATTCACTGCCTTGGGCTCTCAGTTTAATAATAAAAGTAATGTTTCAGATTGTTTTAAATCAACTGTTTGAAGTATGCTATAACTGATAAAATGGATATCGTGTATCATTTAACTATAGGTAGTAATATACATTTGTTTATTTGGTATTTGCATAAAAAGTTTTAATAATTTTATTGTTCTTACATACCATAGCAAATCATTTATCAGATCTTGAAAATTTTTTTTATTAAAATCATGTCAAAAATAATATACTTGATTCTGATCAAAAATCAAACTACAGATTCCAACACTCTTATGAGACAACCATTTATAACACTTTAGTTAATATCATAAAATATATGGTTGATTTTCTGTTGAATTTATTTTTTTAAGAATTAAATATTCTTGTATATCATATTAACTCATTAAGGTATCTTCAAATGTTTTTCATTGACATTCAAATAATTTTTTTTAAACACTCCTGATAAAGAAATTCTGACAATATAGGCAAATTAGACAAATGCAAGCGGTTCACCGTTATCCCAAGTTGAGTTATCAGTTTTTAGAGTTATATATATATATATATATATATATATTGTTGCCAATGTAAAACTGTTTTTAGCGTTCTTATTTCAAGGGAATTTGTTATAATTTTTTTTTGTAATCTCTCGTGTAATGTATAAAACATATTCTGAAAAAAAAAATGTATACTAGTACATAAAAACATCAGAAAGTTACTATTTGGGTGTAATTTTGAAACTTTCACTTCAATATTTGAATCAGCAGTATTACAATTTAAAAAATATAACATATTACGTAATGTTATTAGATTACATAATGTTCAATCTAAAATTAAAACGTTTGAATTAAAACATTCCAATTACACGATAACAGTGAATAACGAAATGAAATATATTTCAAATTAATAGACTTAAAACTTTTTTCAACAATGACCGTGCTATTAACTAAAGACGTTTTTCTATTTTTATTTTTTTTAAAGATAAACCCACATATTCATATACATGTGTTGGTGTGTTTAACTACCTTCTTTTTGAGTGACCTGCATGATTTTCTCAGTAGGTCAGAAATAAAAAGATCAATTGACCGATACCTATTCCACCACAGAGAACTGATTACAACAAACAATTTTATATAAAACCTAAATATCTTATATATATATATATATATATATATAATCAATGATCAAACCACAATAAGAAATGGGAAAACAAGAATAAGATCTTTCAACCGTAACAAGCGGTCTTCGTCAGAGTCAAAAACCCAACTGAAACACTAAATGCAGAAAACATCTGGTGAGGGGTTGAGAAGAGTGGAAGGGAAGAATGGTATTTTAAAAGGGTGAAAGCGCAGGAAAGGACTAATGTCCAGAAAGGGATGTTTGGGGAAAGAAAGGAGTACAGTAAGAAAGAGTAAAAAACTATCCATGCATTTCATCATTACCACAGAGGTTAGTATTATTAATATTAAACACATACTATACCGTCTTAAATCAGTTGGGTTTTTGACTCTGACGAAGACCGATTGTTACGGTTGAAAGATCTTATTGTGGTTTGATCATTGATTATATATATATACCCATTTACTTTAACAGATATTGTTGATATTTTCCTTAATTTACATATTGTTTAATTATAAATGTAAATTCAACTTAATTTATCATCTGGTATTCATAGCTAGATATGATTTATGATTGTAGCATAAACATATTTATAATTTATCATTTTTATTTCAAAGTTAGCAAATCTATGATTGCTATAACACCATTGAAGAGTAAGGTTATAGAATTTTTTTTCTGGAATGCTAAAACGCAGAGAGGCAACAAGACATGAACTACTCTTGTTAAGAATCATGGATTATTGTGAATTAATATTTTCCAGAAACTACTTAAATAAGCTTAAATCCACTGTTTATTAACAAAAATATTTAATTAAGTTATTCAAAGGAAACCTACATGTAATAAACATCCTATTAAATAGTAAACATGAAATGAAATATTACAACTAATTTTGTCTCACAAAACAAATTGTTTAGAGATATGAAAACATCTTATACAAGCAAAATAAAATTGTGAAGATACAATTTATTATAGATGCTTCATATCCAGTTTTATTTTAATTAACCATATCTTTTATTTTTAACTGAAATGGTAGATTTGCAATATGCTCTATTTTATTATTTCTTTCTCCAAGTTCTCTTCATTCTTATTAAATTTCTTCATGAGTATAATATTTATTATAAACAATATGATTTATTCTTAAATTAAAGTTACTGTACATATTTTATTTAGTGTGGAATAGTTAATTTCTACTGAAGTTTAAGGAGAGTATATACGTTTACTAATAAGTATAGTTGTCTTAAACTTAGTTTGAAACTACTCTACAGCTTCTTAATAATTTTAATAATATTAAAAATTAATATTATTTTAAAAACAAAATATAGATATTAAAATTTCAAATTATAACATTGACAAAATCGAAATGAGAACTGTGTTGATAAGTTATGTTAATAAGTTGATTAATTATGCTATTGTTGTGTTATTTTGTTGTTGTTTGATTAAAATTATTTAATCTCTTATTTATATTAATAAAAAATATACTAAACAGTGATAACTGAGTTATGCAATAAAGTTTAAATGAGCAAATAATGTTCAAGTGCAGTATTAATTTGTCTACTTTTAGAACCTTCCAGTACCCATTACCACCCATAAGTTAAAATTGAATTCATGATTTTCCTAGGTATAAAAGAAAGTTATCTTAAGGTGAAAATACTAATTACAAACTTATTCTTCTATTTCCTCCTCTCTCCTCATCATCTATTCCCAATAATTATAACAATTTACTCATTTCATATTCAGAAAATCTCAAAATCATCGGAAGAGTTTGATATTTTAAAAAAGCACTTTATGCAGAACAGAAAAAAGCTCTAAATGTCTTTGAGATTTCGAACATTTAGTCGTTAGTACGAGATTAAAAGGAAAGATGAAGTGTAATGTTTTCATATCAATTGTGAGTAATTTTTGAGAAAAAGCCGTTAAGACTCCAGCCTAATATGTAAAATACCGACATTTTATTTTATTGCAATATAATATTTATCAATACATCTGGTTTTAATAAAGGACAGTGGGGATATGAAGCACTTAAGCCGATGACTTGTCCTGATTTGTCTTAAAATTAATCTTAAAACTTCATCCTCTATTGATAATAACAGCTCTCTTAGCTCTTTCAATAGTGTTCCTGCATTTCCAGAAGGTATGTTTACTGACTGCCAACTGAAATGTAAGCAATGCCTGCTACATTGGTCTCTCTTCAAACATACATTCGAATTCAAACAAGCCTTCGTATGAATAGTCATAGAGTTTGCTTTTTGTCGCCAATTGCACAAACTGTCATTTTAGTTCTCGGATGGCTATATAAAGTCGAGGTTCTTAAAAAAGTAGTCTCCAATCGCAATTCAATTTCAGGTTTTCTGAGGAAAACCACAATGGTTAACTGTATCCATTCTAAACTGATTCTGAAGTAAAATTACTAAACTTCTTTCGCTTTTTTATTTATCTTTTTTTCTGATAAATTTACTTTTATAATTTTACATAAGTAATGAAAGGGTTGTTATATTTGTTTTATTCATTTCGTTATGTGTATTTTTTTATTTTTTATTACATAATTTATTTAACCTTTAACTTTCTTCTTAATTATGTGATTCAATCTCGGTATTTTACGTTTAAGAGCGGTGCCTAGTGGCTTTTTTGAAAAAAATAATCCACTTGTGCAAATGAAAACATCTCACTCACCTTTTTTTAATCTTTTACTGATGACTAAATCTTCAAAATTTTACCACTTTTGCAAATGAAAACATCTCATTCACCTTTTTTTTAATCTTGTACTGATGACTAAATTTTCAAAATTTCATGGGTAGTTATAGCTTTTCTCTATTAAATGGCTAAATTAACATTATATACATAAACATGAATTTAAAGTTAGAAAACAGCTAATGAAATACAGAGAATAAGTAAACGCTATTCCGTTTTCAAATTTGTAATTTATTCATAAAAATGAGGAAAAAAATTAGCATACACAATGAACCAGCAGATCGACGTTTGACAACACCAGTGTTTAATTTTTGTTGATATAAAAATAATAATCAATTATAATTAATAATCAATAGTTGTGTATTACACTGCTTTCGATCTTGTTTTCAGAGGAAATAACCACTGAAATGGTGTAAATAATTTTCCGTTGGCAGTTCATAGCTTGATTAAAGAGGGGCACTGTTGCTACCAAGCAAATTTCCAATTTTCTGGAGTATTTGACACCTAAATTCTCTAATATATGTTATATACGGTAAATATTATATTTTCTACCTATTTTGTAACCTATTAGATTTCTTCTTCTTTCTGGACAAGTGAATGATACTTAACAAGTAAAAGAAAACTAAGTAGCCTCTGAGAAGTTTACTGGGAATAAGAAACTCCTGTCCGAAGGTGTTTGGTAACTAGGGAGTTGATAAAACTCCAATACGGCTCTGGAGTATAATAAACTTGTTACTTTTCCCTTTTCGCTAAAGAAATATTAACATAATACGATTTGCTTTTTCTAAACTAGTATGGGGAAAATACTTTCTCAACATGTGTCAACAAACCAATAAGCCTGGAACTTATCAAAACATGGAGTTTTATGAGAATGGTTCATTTTATTACAATTCAGTCATACAACGATCATTGCTTGAATTTCTAGATCATTTCTGGAAGCATTAAAGTTAATCCTTATTTATGTTGCATCTCTTATCTCTATGGTAATCTCTAACGATGTAGTGTCCATAGTCTTTGACTATGAAATGCATCGGCTTGTGTAGTGACGCACATGATTTGTGTATTGGTTGTACCTTTCTTAATAACTAGTATGATTGCTTCGCGCAGTATCTTCCTTCGACATTCCTGCAAACACTATCAGCAGATAATACACCACATCTTGATTTCTTTTCTCTTGCCACAAGTTTAACTCAAATCTTTTATTCCTGTCATTTATACATCCCATAAATTAAGAATATGATCACAGTTCAAATTGATTTCAAGGCTGTAGTAACATATGACTCATCTTTGGAAGAACCCACTTTGTATTTGTTTTTATTTTGATCCAACTTGTCTTCATCGTAACAAACTATTAATCTTTAAAAGAAAACAGGAGTTATTAGATCTCCTAACAAATTTGCTCCTAAAATTATTCTTTAGGGAAGGGCTTAATTAAAAAAGTCTGTTAAAAAATCGATGTTTCTATAAACCAGATGCTTTATGGACGATGAATGGATTCTTCATACACGACAGCATCATCAATTTGAGAAATAATTTTACGGACTTTGTCTTGATGTATAATTTTTAAATTTTCTAAGAAATATTTGTCATGAATCTTGAAGTAATTCCATAAACCCTATGAGTCATAAATAATTTCTGCCTTACGAGAATCTTAATTTAACAACTTAAGTTTAATTCTTACAATATAACTTCTTTGAGAACTTGAATCCAATAAAACTCTCGCTTTATTCCTTTCTGCTCATAAATCTTGCCGATACGACATTCAGATTCATAAGCGTTGAAAGTATGCAGACTGGCTGCACATAACTGGGAAGGGTTTCTTTTATACAAGTAATATTTAACCAAATTCTACATTCTTACTTTTATGGCCCTCCTTTAAACACTATAAACAGCTACCTTCTTTTAATATTTTTCTTCTCCATGTCCAAGTCAAGATAGAATTATATATTTTTGACGCTCTGAAGAATTATGCATCTTCTTGCAAATTACATTATTACATTGCACTTTGAGTTCTCGTAATCTATTCATGTTGTAATGAATGAAAAATAATGGTAAGAACAAAAATTGCATTTCACATTATTTTGTTTTCCAATGAACACAATCCTACGCTTTCACAATTAGTGCTGATCTAGGGCCGAATGTATGGCTCATTTATTATTTTACACCCATTTTAGGAAAGAGCGAGGCACATTATTGGGTTTTGATTGAATTTTAATAAGAATTGAATTGGACTCCCAATGTAGAATCAACATTGGGAGTCCTAAAATTTGCCTAGCTGAACTAGGAAACAAGTATCCAACATTTGACTGCTTCGGAAGTGACGGTAAAACATCCTTTCAAAGTGTTCAGATGTGCTCAAAACATTTCAAAACATCTGATGTGCTCAGATTTTTTTCAACTCCTGTGTGAAAAAATTGATAGCCAGACAGAGAATCGAAACCTGAATCTACCGGTCCAGTGGCAGGCAAGCAAGCCACTTGACTTCCCTAGCTGAGTGACGTGGCAAGGTGGGGGGCGGAGGGGTTGGTCTGCCCTGGGCGGCACGTGCCAGGGGGGGCATTTTGAGGGTGTAAATATAGATAATAGAAAAAAAAAATAAAATAAAATAAAGCTAACATTAAAATCTGGAATTTTGTACCAAAAATGAGTTTTTAGAGTCGTAATTGCATTTATGTTTTATGTGCATAATACGTATTTTTAAACTGTAATATTAAAAATTAAAAATCAATTTATTTAAAATTTTTCAAAACTACTTATATAATGTGATTGAAAGTTTATTATATTTGTTTGCGTTAATTTAATTTAACAATTTCTTTATGATTTGAATTATTCTTTTTTCTTTTCAAAAATTTGTGGCCTTCTTTGATGATGACTGTATGTGAATACAAATACTGTAATAAGATGAAAGTCGAGGAATAATAACAACATCTTAAAATTAGATCCTTGATAGTAATTCTATGGAAATAGATATTTATTTTGAAGGTTAACAGATTATCAACGGCCTGTGTGGGGGGGGGGGGGGGGGCAAATCTTAAAACCACGCCGAGCGGCAAAAATGGTTACTACACCACTACAACTGGCATATTTCATATTAAATAATATGAAAAAAATTAATTAATATAAAGAGTTTAACAGATATTAAGTTTGGTAAAATTACTTATTTAGAACTTAATTATCAAGAAGATAACACACCAAATGAGTCAAAACCTGGTTCACACATGTACTTCTTCAAATTGTGTTTAACATGAAACATCAAAGAATTTTTTTTTTAAAAAAAAGAATAATTTTAATAATTTTCAACTTATTTTTCTTGTACCTTTAAAACACATGAACTTTTAGAATTCATTACCCTGATGAAATAATAGTTCATTAACACTACCATGTACATTTACATTAAAAACTATAGTAAATTTAATGTTTTTGATTTTTTGTTTTCTTTATATCATAAAACGTTTAAAAATGTAATATTAATTTTGCAAAATTATGTTTTCTGCAAACGTTTGGAGTTACAGAAAGAATGAGCTAAGAATATGTCCGCCTAAATGAATATAATATATGAGATAAAAAATGAATTCCTAAAAAATAACCTTTTCTATTTTACTTTAAGATTTAAAAAAAAATATTTTTTTATAAATAACAATTGTTCTCAAAAGTAAATAATAATTCGAATTTAACTCTTCTAAAACGATCAACAGGGAAGAAGTAGTTCCTTCAAAGTATAGCATTAATAATTTGAACTTTACATAAAACATGAAACTAATGCAAGATAAAAGCAAAATTAATAATTAACTAATGCTTAGGAGTTTTAGAAACCCTTTTTAACTACTTCCTTTACCTTGCTGATTGTTGTTTCAATTTTAAGAGATACCACATTATTCTACTGTAGCCAAAAGAAAAACGTTTATTTTTTTCAAACATCACTTAAGGCTACTTACGTTAACAAATATTAATTACTTGTCATATTGGTTTAGTTTTTATTTTTTCCTCTAATTTATAATAATACTACGGTAATATTTAAAAATAGCAACTTTTCTTGCAGCTTTCAAGGAATCAAATATTTCAAGACTTAATAAAAATTTATCATTTGTTTTAATTAATTAGGAATATTATTTGAAAATATAGTTTTAAATTTAAAATATCAGGAAATACGTTTAATAAGTAATTGCCAAAAATTTTTAAAGAATTGATAAAATTATAATTTTATTCTATTTCTAAATTTACTCTTAAAATTTAGGAAGAATTTTTTTGCGAATAAATCAATAATTTATTCTATGAAGTAAATTGCACTTGGAAGCAATTTATTCATTGAAGAGCATCAAAAAAAATTGTTTAATTCTCGTGCGCGCTCTACCGTCTGCGTCACGGGGACTTTTGTAAAAGAACCCTCCAAAACCTGATATAAATGACGTCCAAGCATTAAAAAATAGTTGTTCCACCTAAATTATAATAGTTTAATTGTAATAAATTTAGAATAAAAAAATTTAATGAATAATCGACGAGAATATGTAATAATTATTTAATATATCAATAAATTTTATTTATTATAGTTAACAGAATTTTAGAAATTATAAAATTAATGTAAGTGAAATATTAACAGCACACAATTGTCTCCGTAATCAAAAAACAATGTCATAATGCCTATATTTTATTCTTTTGATATATCTATTTCAATTAAAATGGTAAAGTAGGGCTCCATATACATCGGAAGGTGTGGAAAAGTTCATAATAAAACTAATTCTCTCTAAATTAAGGAGTTGAGGACTAATTGCATTGGCTGTAGCCTCTCAGGAATTGACATTTTCGAGTTGTCAAGAGAGGAACTGATCCTGATATCTATAATGCTTGAATCAGTCTTACTTGTGGGAAAAATTTACTAAACTCCATTTAAATGGCAGTATGAGAATTCAGGATGAACATGAGGAATGCTCAAAAATTGCTGATAAATATTGTTGAAGACAGAGTTCAAAAGAATGTTTACCCGTGCGCATAATGTTGATTAGTGTACTGAGTACATTTACCCTTCATTCGCCAACCCACAAATATTGTTCACGGAAAATTCTGTATCAGTTCCATTTAAAGAGATACTAAGTGAAATTAATCATATGTTCATTGAATTATTTCCAGAAGGAATTAAACAATATCTGTCATACAACTTATGTTATGGAATAAGACTAATAACTGTGGTGCTTTATGACAATATCATTGTTTATAAAATTATCACATCACGGTGTCAAGGGAAAAGTTTTAATTCTAAGATTGAAAATCTTTTTATACAAGTTTAGTAGTAGTACGAGAATTAAAGAGCGTTTTAGCAAATAACAGGATATTATCGATAATTCTTCGACGAAGATACCAGTTGGGTGATGTGATAATGACTTTGAAGTTTATTAAAAAAAGTAAATCACCTTTAATGACCTTGAGATTATTTGTAAATATATATATTTTTTGGAATACACTTTTGAAAAATTTGTTAGAAGTTGGCATCCAAGTTCACTTCCCTGAGACTCCCTCCTTTTGCCATTTCTCACCCCATCAAACACTCTGAGTCCATTCCACTCAGTAGGACTCATATTTTATAATTCTTCATATTTCGAAGTATATTTGTTTGAGATGGTAACATTTCTTCTTGAGTAGATTGATCTAGTTTGTTTTACTTAAACTTAATATAAGTTCAATATTTCCGTTCAAGGGCACTATCTTTTAGGGGCTCGCCATTTCTATAAAACATATTTATGATCTATTTATTGTAACAAAAAAATGAGTAAATTTCATCAGGTAAGCAATTGAATGCACTAACAATTATTAACCTGTTTCAATGAAATACTTTGTATAAATACAATCATTTTGTTTATGACTGAAGATGTAGAATGTTTTTGTCAGCCTTTGATAATTTCCCCTTTACGAGTGACAGTTATTTTTTATGATATAATGAAAGTTTGTCAAAGTTAATGGCTTTATGAAATCAGTTGGATGGTGCAGGGGGTTGGGAGACTAGCAAGTTGGACGTGATAGGCAAAGTTGTTGGGCTTCTTATTAAGTTAGAGGCCGCCAAGTGCTGAGGCTCCGGAGATTAATGTTGCACATCTGAGCGATTCTTCTCAGCCAACTTGAATCATTCTCGACTCGAGTCCCCCTTGTGTCCTACTTGAGCCTGTCAATCACTCCTCCCATCTCCCGTTATTTAATTTCAATTCAGTTCATAAAGATCCTTTATTGCGCCACATCCTCGACTATCTCTTATTTAATAATATCCATTTTGATCAGTCATCATTCTACAAATCAATAATCATACAATCATGAGATCAGGTATAGTAACCAAATCAAACAAATATAATACTTTTCAATAAAAATCATACCATAGATAATGAAAGCAGTCGAAAAATTTATGATTTTGAACTTCTACATAAAACAATGATTTGTTAGATTTTATGCCGATGACATTATGGTACTGGTTTGGAAAACTTTAAAATAATAATAATAATAATCAGATTTCTCAACAGAGTAATTCAAACCTTTTAAATTAGTTTTTTAAATTGCACGGAAATGGAGGTTTCAGTTCAAGGTTTGAATCAATTCTGATTGAAAATCAGATAAATTATTTTTTTTATATTATAATACGATTCACATTGGCAGTAATACAGAACATTTATTTATAGACTATAAATAAGTGCATTTTACTTGACAATATGACTTGACAATATATCAATTTGGTGATATATACTAAGCTTTATTTTAAATAAGTATCTTATTACTACATTATACATCAACGAAAACTTCTGGTACGATCAAGGAATTTGTTCAAAGATATCATATCACTCCATTTGAGTTTCAAATAGTTCACCTGATATAGATCAGTGTAAACAGAATGAACATATTTCCCTAAAGACTAGACAAGGTGTCTCCAAACATTTTTAGCTATCGAACATCTTTATAACATATCTGCATTCTCATTCAACTATCCATATAAACACAAAAAAAATTAAATAATTTTAGAATCTTTGATGATGATAAATTAAGACAACTGCATAAAAGAGTAGAAAAAACTTTAAATTTAGTTATAAAAAGGTCCCAGATCAGTAAAAAACAAAGAAACACATGTAAGATACGTATAAGTATGTAAAAATATATGCATGTAAAAAATAAGGTGATTTTAAGAATGCATTTGTACACCATCAATTCTATTGATATCAGGCTTAAAGAAAAGTTCATAAGCTTTGGTCGCAAATTAGCATATTTCTGGAGTATACTCGTGGTTCTCTATATTGTCCAAATTCAACTAACACCAGTTTCACACATGTATGAAGTTGGAAATGCAAGTTAAAAAAGTCAACGGCTCCTAAGAGTTTGATATAGTTAGTAACAGTATTTATATTGCATCAGAAGATACCTCGTAACAAACAAGAAATAGTAAAAACTATTTTCATTCACTGAACCATTTTAACCTCTCCATGTTCTAATCAACCTCCTAGGGAGGCTTCATCGATCTAAGGGGGATGGTATTGATGACTTTGAACAATCCTAGTGTAAGACTATACGCTTACTTTAGATTTCAGTTATATTTGCTTTCATTATTCATAAAATAGAAAAAAAGACAAAAAAAATAAGCAAATCACCTTCTCAAGAGAGCCTTTTATCTTGCATAGGATTTCAATATCATATGGACTGTGCAATAAAACGAAAAAAGATCACTAATATTGACTTATGATAATAGTTTAATAAACACTGTATATAAGTTATACGAAAGAAATGGTAAAGAATAAAAAAAAAATAGAATTATTCAGTAGAGAAATATGGTGGAATCTCTAAGGGCTAGAGAGGTAAGGGTCTATTGAAAAAGGATAATAGGGAACTGAGCCTAACAAAGGCTGGAAAGCAAACCTGCATTGCACGGGCCAAATATTTATAGCTGGCCAAAATAAATGGCAGGGGAATAATGAGAACGATTTATTTGGGCAATTTTGATTCCATTGATCAACTTTTCTATAGGTTGTTAAAATGCACACATGTTCTTAGTGAGTATTAAATTCAACTCTTATTTCTTTATAGAGAAATACATTTTTTCATCTTTTACCTCAACGTAAGTATCTAACTCAGGTGCAGTGATGAGGATTTTGTTTTTTTTTTGTTTTAAAAATGTTTTACATTAACTGATACCACTTAATTATGATAGCTGATGTAATTTACTCATTCGATTCGGCTAAATAATCATGCTTCGCAAAACTTAAGTCTTTATATTTTTTTTTAATAAATATAATAATTGATTAAACAATTTTCACACAATTAGTATTTGCTTTAATAACCATAATTAATTACAATCATAATCAATTATTATAATTATATAATTATTATATTATATCATATTATAATTAATTACTATATAACCATAAATGAATATTTTTCCGTTAGAATGTTTAGTTTGTAATAACTCCATTACAGAAACAAGCAATGGAAAACAAAACGGTTCTCTATTAGTTTAAATATACATCCTGATTATTTGATTATTTAAACAAACAAGTTTTTGATCCTTCTGTCATACAATTGTTATAATATATTACCTCACAATATATTTTATCTCGTTTGCTTTTGAAATTTTCAAAAACTAATTGAAAATAGTTAGAAATTAATTTACTAACTTTGAAAATGGAAATTAATATTAAAATTATAATACGAGTTAATTATCATATAATTTTTATATATATTGACATTTATAAAATATTTACGTGAGAACATCAACAAACATAACTCTTCTGAAACCGATTTTCCTTTCGAACAATACTTTTCCGATTATATGCATGATGGAATGATTTTTAGCTAGAATATTGAATGTATTTGATATATTATATTTGCATTTACAAATCCACAAAAGGGTTTGTAATTTAATTGTTATTTTAATTTAATTGGCAATTATTATTTACTCAATTGGCAAATATTACCCAAATATGGGATATGTACTAATTGGATAAGTTGCTAATTTTATATGTTACCAAAGATATATAAAAAAAAGGACATATGACTCAGAATTATTTTCTTCGAATTACTTAAAACTAAATATCAATGATAAAATAGATATAAAAAAAATAATAATAAATATCTATCTTCGAAAGGACTCAACTCTGAGTGAGATAGTTAAAATAGAAATTCACCAGTTATGATGGACGACTTTGAAAATTGTCATTATTATCTTGGATTATATAGAGATTTATAACATTAACTAATTTAAAATATTTAAATTTCATAAATATGCAAAAAAAAATTAATGAAAACCTATAAAATAATTAAACATTTTTTTCTTATCTAGTCAGGCCAACTTAATGAACTTGAAAAATATGTCAGAAACATTCTTTTATAAAAAAGTCTCTGTGATTTAAAATCAGAAAATATAGTGAGTGCACCATGTATTTTACATAAATATCATATGTAGTGTCCTGTATATTTCTTATGAGAAATACTATTTAGCCTGTACCTAATTGATGTTTGAACTATTTATTACAAAAGTAATAAAATAACTATGAAAAGAAAACACATGTTTTATGAAGTAGAATATTTTGTTTACTTTACTACATGTAAGCAATACCAATTATAGAAATTCGATCTATCAATTTTAACGGATTAAATGATTTGAGGTCCTCAAAGCCCACGCCATTTTGATGTTTCTATGAGTTTGATAATAAACGTCTATACGTTCAATAAAATGTTTCTATGTGTTTGATAATATCACTCTAGGAATATGACAATACGCCTCTACGACTTCTATAATATTCGTTTATGTGTCTATGAGTTTAATAATGTGCATCTAGGTCTTTATGTGTTTGATAAAATGACTCTATGAGGATGATAATATTCGTCTATGTGTCTATGAGTTTATTAATAATGATTTAATAATTCACCTGTTGTGCTACCAGTTATATTCTGGTATTTACTCATGATGGGGAATTTCAAAAACAGTTAAAGTCTCCACATGAAATCTCCTGGAGACAAGTTTTTTTGAAATTCCCCATTATGAGTTTAATAATATGCATTTATGTGTGCATAAATTTGACAATAGTTTACTAGAGAGTTACATATTACGCCTAAACAATAGGCAAAATATGATCAAACCAAATGCAATTGATTATTAGTTTCATATTATATTACTTCTAATAAATCTGAGTGTAGGTCACTCCAAATTTTTAAATAATGAACAATAATGTATTTTCAATAAAAAATAAATATAACTTAACCATTATTCATCAACAAAACAATTATTAATCAAGACAACAAATAATAACAAAATTACTAAATAATAAAATATTAATTAATAATTATTATTTAAAAATAAAAACAGATAATCTAATTATTATTCACTTTTATTTAGCCTTATATTACAATGTAAAGTAACAACATTTAGGTAAAATATAGTATTATCTTTTAGGTAAATATTATCTTTTCGAAAATTCGATCCTCTATATTATGCATTTATTGGCCAGATCTCGCTCAATAAGTTCGTTTTAATTTTGAATGAAATTAACTTCATGCTATTATAATATTCTCTATAGCAAGTTTTTGATTAAATTTAGCCATTTTGCTGAAAATTAAAAATAATTTGTAAAAATCACATTTCTGAGTGCAGTGTCTCAGTAAACCTGCACATCTTATAGAGTGATTTAAGTTTTATCTACCTTTTGGGCTGTCAATACTTAGAACGGAAAGTCCCTATGCAAATTGTACACTCCTGCAAGAGAATAACTGATTCAATATTTCAGCATGGCCAATTTATAAACTTCTCACTATTCACCCAAAACCCACTGTAGGACTGAAATGAATCCTGCCAGTCCTTATTCCACTCTCAATTTTAGTGATAAATTATTCAACTAAATCCATTTTCAACTTGCATCGTAAATTTTTTTTTAAAAAAACTTGAATAAATACACCATCAACTTTTACTACGTAAAGATCTCTTTTTGGCTTTTGATTTTAAAACTTAGTCTCTTATTTACAGTTTCATATATATTTTCTGATTAAAAGAAAAGAAAAGATGATTAGCCTCATCATAAAAGTTAATAGGAATTTGTCAGTAATCTATTCTCAGTGTTTCTTTGTTACTCTATCACTAATTCATTAGTACAGTAAATTCAATAGATGTCTCAATATACAATCTGTGTACTTTGTTCGAATATATTTTAATGTGATATTTGCTAAGGTTTTATAATGATCATGAACTTGAAAATTTCTTCAATAACAATCATCATAAAGAAGTGCTTAATTTGTAAAAAGAAATAGAGTCATATTTAAATCGTAGAATTGAATGAAAAGAAGCTGATTACACTTTGCATTGAGGTAAAATTTGTTGTTCTCCCTTTTTCCTTGAATTATCAGAATGATATTATATTCTACAATGTTAGCATAAAGTAATAATGGTTCCATTAATTTCAACCCAAAGAAAAATTAGTATAACTAATCTCTATAGCCTGATGACCGATTGAAATAACGTTGTATTCAATTACAGACAATATAATATATAAAAATATTTCACATAAACACGTGAAATAACAATCAATGATCAGATCAAACCATAATATGAAATGGGAAAAGAAGACTAAGATCTTTCAACCGTAACAAGCGGTCTTCGTCAGAGTCAAAAACCCAACTGTTGGGTTGGACTCTGACGAAGACCGCTTGTTACGGTTGAAAGATGTTAGTCTTGTTTTCTTATTTCATTTTGTAGTTTGATCATTGATCATATAATAGGTGTAAATTTATTCAAATGAAAGCTATAAGAAAGCATTGAGAGATTTATTTTTAATATAAAATAACTTTTCAACCCTCAAATTAAAATTATAATTAATAATTATAATATTATAATTATAATTATAATTATTATAATTATAATTATAATATTAAAAGGAAAAAATAATTATATTGTTATGTACAACCTCCTAGCTCGTGAATTTAGTAGAGTAAATGTAGTATTATATAATGTCTTAATACAGCTACTTCTTGAGCCCACATTATAAGAAAATAATTATTACATTAAAAATGACACTATTATCTTTACTTGTAGAAACAGTAGAAATCGTTGGAGAGAAAGCATATTTATAGTGTGGAATATACCAATCAGAATGCAATCAACCAATTGGCCTCGAACATTTATAGTAAGATAAAAAAAAAATTCTAAAGCTTAATGGTAATCACTCTGAGAGGCTTCTTGATAAGCTAAATGAATCCTTTTAATCATTACTGATACATAGATTTATTTATCTAGGAAATATAGAATGGACAGTGTAAGTATAGAATTTACCACAACTGAAATTTTGACCTTTAATGTTTGTTCTTAGAAGGTCTTTATCACCCTTCTTATTGTGGTCATTATTTTTGGATGATTTAATGAATACTATATACTATATATATACAGGGTGGTCCAAAATGATCTGACACATTTGTAGGCTTAATAAAAGCCAAACATAAAAAATCATTTGAAAAAAACTTTTATTTTTTGAATGTACATATAATGCCATTTTATTTTATTTATACCAAAATGTATTTATATATTTGATAAGCTTTTTTTATTTATTTTCAAAATACCCTTATGAACTGGAACGGCGAGTATCGCGAATTCATTGTTGAAACATTTTTCGAAAACAACGAATCGATAACATCAACACAACGAGCATTCCGTTTGCACTTTAAGCTCAAAAGACATGACCCTCCACCCACTCATAACACAATTTTATTTTGAGTTTGCAAAACTTTAGAATAAGTGAATCAACCTTAATCAAGGCAGACCTTGGGCGGCCTGGTGATTTTGTTTTTAATGTTTTCGAAAAATGTTTCAACAATGAATGCGCGATGCTCGCCATTTCAGTTCATAAAAATATTTTGAAAATAAATAAAAAAAGCTTATCAAATATATAAATGCATTTTGGTATAAATAAAATAAAATGGCATTATATGTACATTCAGAAAATAAAAGTTTTTTCAAATGATTTATTATGTTTGGCTTTTATTAAGCCTACAAATGTGTCAGATCATTTTGGACCACCCTGTATAACCAAGATTACAAAAATGATTATGTTATTATGACAAATTAATGCCTTATGGTATTGTATTTAAGAGTATTGAGGTTATTCTTCAAATCGATAATATATGGGTGAGTACAGAAAGATTTGGATATACAGCCAGCTGAAACAGCTGTTATAGCTTTCTCAAACAGACAAAAAAAGTGGTTTCGATGACCTCTACACTACAAACAATGCTTGTTTTCATATTCTGTTTACTTATAGTAAAATTATGTCGATGCCAGTCAACATGTTTAATTATATAATTTCGTATTATATACATTTAAATAACCGTCACCTAAATGTATAAGTGCTTGGCCACGTATACAGTCCTATATATACAGAGTAAAAAAATTTTGGTAATTACGGTAGAAAGCTTGGACTTTGGCATCCCAAAATACTATTAATTCTTCTATGTTGATAGAAAAATAACATTGAAAGCTTTTAAAAATTAATAAAACTCTTTTGTACATCCATGAAATATTTTTATTTACAAATTTAGTTCCTTCTTTTGATTGATCTTAAGGCGGTGGATCGGGAACAAAAGAACATGAATAAAATCATTCGGGGCATAGTACACCAAACTCTGCTATCAAATGCAAAGTGGATTAAAAATTCTTTTAGTTATTTTATTTAAAAACTAATGACACTATACTTACCAAAGCTAAATTTATAAAACAACAATATGTATAAACGGCAACTTAAAGCCATTGCTCAAATAATAATACTGTTGCACACTTCGTATGAAGATTCAGGTACGTGTAAATTATTTTCTTTCCTTTGAAAAGGCTTTATTTCCCTTCTGTTGCAGAAAGTTTTCTTAGAGGCAAAGTCATAAGTGGAGAGTGCAGGACGAGTCTGGCCCAAGTGGCCATTAACCAGGGCTAGAATTACCCCTATATGCCCCACCAGAAACTACTTATTTTTCTATATATTTAGCTGCAATTTTCTTAATGTCTTCAAAATTCTCTCCTTAGTGTTTCTATTTATGCAACAATATGTGAACGATTATGTGTTTACACATGTAATTTTAAAATAACATTATACTTTGTTTAAATAAACAAATACTTTGATCTCTAAAACCATTAAATCTTATAAATAAATTTTAAATTATCTTGATTTAATATATCAGAGTTTTTATCTTTTATTAATAAATTTTGCAATGAAAATTACAAAAGAGAAAAAAGTTTAAATTACTTTATAGCGTGCTCTGGAAAAATTGATAACTTTGGTTATGACTGATAAACATGGAATATAATTTCTATTTTTATTTCTTTTTTAAGTTATAATTATGATATTAAAAAGAGATACTTATAAAATGATTAAATAAGAATAAACGATGCGCCCTTTTTTATTCAGTTTACAGAAAACATGATCTTAATTTACTTTGTTGAACTTAATTTGTTTTAAATTATTAATTAGGGAATAAATTTTTCATTTTTTTATAAATTTAATAATGAAATGCGTAATATGATTTGTGAGATAAGTGACACCTTTTGAAGTTGAAATATATAATTAATCTCCCCGTTTAATCATAATAAACTAATTATCATTTTATGTAGCTAAAGAAATAAAGTAATTAGTCTGCATCCAGTAATGAATTAGAAAATAAATAACCAACCAAACAATAAAAGTTATAGTAAAACAGTCAATAAAACTAATAAAACCAGATGTATGAAGTATATGTTTACCTAAACTTCACTTATTAGAAGCATTTCGTAAAAACATCAAAACTCAAAATAGTCGCATATTCACATCGTTTATTCAAAATTAAGTAAAATAATCATTCAGTAATCAGAAGTATGACTTTACTCACAACATAACCTTACAGATACCCTATCCCCAATCTAATTTAATCCCTAATAAGTTAAAAACAATGGTATTTCTTTTTATTCAATAATGTGATAAAAATGTATCGTTTGATTAACGATTTATTTGTTTAAGTTTCACGGCTCTTGATATTGTGTTTGATCATTATGTTGCACAACTTTCTAGATTCCATCGTAAATGTAAGGCTATCAACAAATCATTAAGCACTCAAAGTATGTTTTTAGAAGTTTGATTTTAACATATTTTAAGTCTATTTTATCACACAATCGATATTATTATTAATATTAATATATATATATATATATATATATATAGTTTACAAATGAAAGAGAAAAACAGATAAAAACACGCACAAAAAAGGCTCACAACGATATTTCGACATTCGTTGTGAGTATTTTTTGTGTGTGTTTTTATCTGTTTTTCTCTTTTCTTTATAAACTAGTAGTCCTGTTGAACCGTTTAATGTGTATATATATATATATATATATATATATATTTCACTGATAAAACGAAATACGATCCAAACTGGACACAATACGAGTTCGAGATTAACAAAGAGCAACACACAAAGTAGGGAAACACACTTACAGACTCAAATTTTCGGGTAATCCGTCTTCAGGAGAAAAGAAAATGGGAGACCAAGCACGTTGTAGGCGCAACGGCAAGTAAGTATACTTAATAATAATAATATAAGTTACTTGCCGTTGCGCCTACAACGTGCTTGGTCTCCCATTCTCTTTTCTCCTAAAGACGGATTACCCGAAAATTTGAGTCTGTAAGTGTGTTTCCCTACTTTGTGTGTTGCTCTTTGTTAATCTCGAACTCGTATATATATATATATTATATATATATATATATATATATATATACATAAATTCCGATATAAAAATCCTTGCAGCCTCAATATATCAGATGTTATTAACCGTGAAATGGTTAATACTCATAGCTAAGTTATATCAGCCTCTCTCTTTCTCTCGGGATCAATTGAGCTTCTTTGATCCATTATAAATTCAAACTAACCATATTGATCTTGATGGCTGTTTATTTAAAATTAACTATCTTAGATTTTCACTAAAATTTTATTTTCTAAACAATCCTAATGATAAACTAATATGATTATCATTGAACGAATCATCTGTTCTCCCTTTTCATTGAGATTTACTTTGTTTTCAGATTTAGTTCAAAGTTCTTCCTTTAAAATTTCCTTATCTTTCTTTCCTGGATCCATGGTTGACTCTGTTAACCCGCTGAACAAATGACCCAGATCTCTGTCTCATAGTAATCATGGTTTTGCTTAGAGCTCCTCCATTAGGAGCAATCTGTCTGTACTCTCCGAAGACTGATAACGATATGACAACAAATTTGTTTCACTTACAACTAACTACATAATGTTTTATTCATAATTTAAAATAAAATAGCTAATTATACATTGATGTAAATAATACCCGATTATAAAACTTTGTTTACCAACATCATTTATATTTAGTATTTCTCTAATGTATTCTGCAGTAGTAATTGATAATGAAATTACTTAACTAAATTCACATTAAAACTCACTACATATATAATATTTAACTTTATTTTAACAGCTATATTCAAATCCAATTTTTTACTCTGAGGATTTTATTTTTTATTTTTAAATTTTAAAGCTGGAAGCGCTGGTGTCAAACTTTAAGTTCACTAGCATTACTACAGCATCCCAAAGTCACCCCTTGTACCATTAGGTTGTAAGTGTACGGGCACTTTTGTCAAGCTTCCAGATTACCGTAAATTCGGTAACATCCGAATTTACTATTAGTCCAGCACTTTAGTGTGAACGCGCTAATGTAATCTTTCAGACCACTTTCACTGTTCCAGCATCCCTAGATCAGCTTGTTGTTGCATTAAGTTTATGCGTTAGCGTACTTATTTTGAACTTACTTCCCATAATCAGCTTTTTTATCTGTAATAATTATAAACCAGTTTTGTTTATTCTTTAAAATAGAGATTTTTGTTAATCAGTATAAGTAAATTTCTTCCTTCGTTGTATTTTAACTACACTGTTGTATGTAATATGCACAGTTCATAAAAAAACCAATTGTATTTCAGATTGTAATGGTCTATTGAATGATATTTGATATTAAATGTAGTAAACTAAATGAATAATCTGCGTCAATATATATTAAATTTAAAAATAGTTTTCCTAAAACAAAGTTTATTGTTTTTTTCTGACTGAACAGATTTCATCTAAGGGAGAATGTTCATCAACCAAAAAAATTAAGTTTTCCAAGAAATAAGTAAAAACATTTATGTAAAAAAATGCTATATCGAAGTGTTTCTGATCATGCATAACTTCTCAGTAGTTAATTTATGAAATAAAAACGTCTAGAAATTTACAATCTAAACAAGTAATAATTGTATTTCTTGCATATTTTATATATATTGTATAGTATCATTAGTAATTATTATAGATTTTTATTTTTAGTTAATACTTGCGTATAGTTTACCCAGAAGAAAGTATAAAAATATAAATTATTTAGCGAAATGATATTTTATCTTGAGGTGATTTAGCCTTGCTTAGTTTATTGAATTCCTGAGTCCTAACTATGTCTGCTATCAAATGTGATGTTTATTTCACAATTGTGAAGTTCCTCAAGTTTGTTTTCCAGTTAGAAGGTGCAATGGTGAACATTTGATCGGAGAATGGTGGGAGAGTATGGCAATGTTTATAAATGTGATATTAAAAAGAAATTTAAGATTATTAAGTAGAGATGAATTATACAGACTCTTACTAACTGCTGTGCAGTTAATAACATTTATTCACTTTGCTACATCAATAGTAAGTCTTATGAAATGAAATCGTCGACACTAGATACATTTCATCAGGAACTACCTAATAGTGATATAGTAAATATAGTTCTGGTTAATGAAAAAAGCTTACAGAAGAAGGGATGATACTTACAGACTTCAAAATAAGATATTAAATCAGAGGTTCTGATACGGTTATTTATTTATTTTTTTTTTTGAAAAGTGATATACACTAAAAATAACAATCCCTCTACTAATGCAGTAATAAGTATAATTGGCATGTACTTTCTTAATGTATAATACATTGCTAATTATTAAAAGTTATTGTTTTTGACAAAATCTGTTTAGTTATTTACTCAGAAGTACAATTGAGTGATGTGTAATTAGTATAAACTGTGTACTGAATTAGACTATTGTGTTCTACACGGAAGTTTTCTATTTTTTTTTACAAATTTCTCCTGGCCAATTAATATTTTTTTTACCTGTATTTTCTTCACAGGTAACATTTGTTACGAATCTCCCTGACTTTGAAAAAAATAATAACTACATATTCCGGTTTACTAGATTTCAAGATATACTTGTCAATACCAAAAAAGATATCATCTAACCACTTAATTACAAACAGCAATAGAAATAGGAAATGTCTAATCAGAAATATTTGCATCTTCCGTCAACTCATCGAAAAACATAGGGACCGGAACATTTACGGATAATCCCAACTTGACTAAGGGTGATATACTAAAACCATATAACTGTCAAAAGGCCTATTGGTAAAAGATGTTTGAATACTTAACGCCAGCATACATATATCTATAATAACACTTGAATTAAGGTAAAAAGATTCAAATTGGACAATAGATAAAAAAAAAGCTCTAGATTTGCAATCAATAAATATAAAGCTAATAATTTCTTTCTGAACCATCCTTAGAAATAAAATCTTTATATCAAGCATGCCAACAAGGTGACGGCTGAAATTTAATTAATTTACACTATATATATATTTACAACTAAATTTTCTTATCATCGCTTTTCACGTAATAATTTTAACAACTGAATAGCACCTGTAGATATCAATCATGTTGTCCTAGAAAGAATCATAGTACTCGTGATACTATATTCCTTATTATATAACAAGATTTCACAATAAACACTTGAAATAAAAATCAAAGACCAAACCACAATAGGAAATCAGAAAAAAAAAGATCTTTTAACAGGAGCAACGGTCTTCGTTAGAGTTGAGATTTAACTATGATAAAGACCGCTTGTTAGGGTTGATAGGCCGTACTCTTTTTTCTGATTTTTACTGTGGTTTGGACGTTGGCCCTTAATATACATACTCTCCTAGTATTCATACTCAAGAACTGAGCACTGTTATTTAGAAGATATCAACTAATCTCTCCTCTTTTTCTTTTATCCTTTTATCTTCTTCAACTTCTTTGTCCTTTTTTTTCTTTTTCACCCCCCCCCCCCTCAACCCCTGTCCTCAAGTATATTATCTTTCACATTTCTTCTCTCAAGTTTCCTAATATAGGTGGTGGGCTTCATTGTAAACGTCATGACTGCCTAACTTACCATCAACCTGATTCTTGTCCTACCCTCTCCCATATCAATCATACTTACCCTATTCTTTCTAAGACCGACTATTCCTCCCATCAATGCGGTTATTATTTGTACTACGATCAGTTGAATGCTATTTATGTTAAATAGTTTTCTGCAATGTTCAGTCTATAAATGAATTATCACAAATCGTCCGTTAGTCAGATCACATGAAAATATCATCATGGCCTGGCTTTTAATAAATCTTTCCTTGTGCAACATCTTCAGCAGACCTTTCATTCTAGCTCTAATTCTGTTTTAAATTTTCAGAGGAGGCTCATATTCCTCTCCTGGAGATATATATCTGCTCCTGAAATCAACTTCAATCATGAAATATTCTCTCAAATGGTTTTGCTTTTTTATATTTTTAATCATTTATTATTTTTAATATTTGGCTTCAACTTTTTAATAATGACTTTCTTATTTCTCAGAATCCTGAGCAAACTCTTGCCATAATGGTATAAAAATATTTTAATTACAAAAATCAGTAATTCGTTAACAAAACAATATTTACTTTTTTAAAGTTTTAACTGTATTAAAAATCACTGCAAAACATTGAAAAGGTTTTATTTCAGTTTTTAAGAATCAAAAAAACTGATGAGTAAACAAGGATTGTTGAACAGTGAGTCAAACACGGCTGGCTGCAAACCTGTTGAGAGAGGATCGCAAAAATTCACTATTCAAAACTGAATTTCACAAGTATCTCGGCTACGTGCAATTTTGGCATGGCAATCTCAAATATTCACTAATATTACAGTAAAATTTTACATTTATTTCTCACATAATCACTTAAATATGTATCAATTATGCATGGAAGTATTAATGGTCAATTAACATTATCTTAGGAGGTCGTCAGAAGGAAATGTTTAAGAAGCCATCAACAAACAGTTTTAAAAGAAATATAATAATATTTATTTTAATTTTGTGTTAAATTTCACAATTGTATGATGTTAATTTTTTATAGGAATAGCAATAGTGGATATGTTAAGTATTTTGTCCTAATCGTTCAACCCCACTTCATAAAATGTTCGCATTCATCTTTCATGTGTCTAATCGACAAAATACCAATGAAACACAATTTAGTTTAAAAATAATTCTTGTTGTACATATTTAATTAAATAAAAATATGTAATAATATTGTTTTTTATAGACTTAATATAAGTAATAAATGATTCATTTATTACTTCTATCGCATTAATAGTACCTTACCTTAGATGTAAAACTCAAATTTAAGATTATTACTTAAAATTTAATTAAATTTTTTTTCATCATATTTAATCACTGTATTTTAATTATCAAAAATTTAATTAACTAGATAGTTACTCCATATAATGTCTACAGTGGAGAATGTGTTAATTTCCTAATAAAGTAACACTTTATGAAATCGAATACTCATACATCTCTGTTAAATGTTAATATGTGAATATGTTAATTGTCGAACTTTTTATATTGTAAAAAAAATACAACTTCATGAATTTAGAAAACCCAAAATTTGATAACTTTATAAAAGCACTAGAATATCACATTTACTTATATCTAAATTCAAAAAAAAACTAGTAAATTTCCGTGACGGAAACAACGTAAATAGTTTTAGCTTCTTTTTTAACTAATCATAACAAAAATTTTGTTTTTTTTTTAAACTTCATTGATGCATGGTTACATAATCAATTTTGTAAAAATTGTCTTAAGCATTTATGAATATCTTTTATTATCATAAAATTTTAATGTTGTTTCCTATTATAAAGAATTGAAATTAATAGTATAAATGTAAGTCTGAGTTATTTTATCTATGCTACTTTGTTTATTAAGTGGTTTAGTGCATTCTTATAAAATTTTAAATAATTGTACTGAGCAATTTTCTAAAACTTGTTATTAACACCTTATTTTTTTTTTTATTTCCATTAAAATTATTTGTAAACATATTTTAATGTTTATTTTACCTATACAATGAACAGAATGAATTCAAAGACATAATGCATAATAATTAAGACAAAAGATTATAATGTAATTGATACATAGTAATGTAACTTATTATATTTTTATAAAGCTAATGTTTAACGTTAATTATCATAATAAAACTATACAAGGAAGAGACGAATAGTCATGCTTTATTAAATTTATTTCGCAGAGTAGGAAACTCACCTCATGTACAATCCAGAAGGTGAGTACAAGGTTGGATTGGAATGCAAATAAGGGTTTTTGAAGTCAGTCAGAAGGGTAAAGTGTGTTTTATTATATACAAAGTGTTTGACTTGGTTGTCCTAGTTATTTTCGAGTTAGAAAGGGTATAAAGAGGGGAATGTACGAAAGATTTATTTTGAATGGGGATAGTACCTTCCAGACAAAAGTGGCAGTCTGCCACTCTTGAGAGGCAGTCTGGTTGGCGACGATGTGGGAAGTGGCGAGGGCCTGGAGACGGGCGCGGGACACGGGGAGGACGGCGACGTAGCGCGAGAGGCCGTGGCGGGAGGTGGTCAGGGTGAAGGCTCGGAGGCGGGCAGGCAGGCTGCCCACGAGGTTAGCGGTGATGAGCGCGGGCACGACCACCGCCGCCGCCACCGTCACGCACCCGACCACCGCGCCCACCACCAGCAGACAGGCCAGGCGCCGCCCCCGGCGTCGAGCCCGCCGCCGCTCGCCCACCGCCCGGTACTCCAGCCGAGTCTCTCCACGCCGCACCGTCTTGTACATCACGTAGCCCTCGGCCTCTAGGACATGACTCGTCAGCGCCGCCCCCTGTCTTACACTGCCTCTCGCCGCCCCCACCACTCCGCCCTACCTGCCCCCACTACCTGCTTCCTTCAAACAATACTTCGCACCCAATCATCGCAATAAATGTCGTCTTTTGCAATATATTTTAACACAATAGAGCTATATTATTAAACGCAGCATACACTTCATTCTATATTAACCATATTTATGCTAAAAAAAGTTACAGCAAAATACATTAATACAAAATAAATTCCAAGTATGATTTCTAAGTGAATGACACCTAGTAATATAGCCAAATAACGTCAACATCTTTTTTAGTGTTCTTCAAAAGGGAATATAAATCTGCTCACAACGTACACATTTTACCTAGTAAGTGAAATAATTTAATCTTATCTCGTTTTATTATTCAATGTACTATTAATTACTTCCATAACAGTACGACTTCTGTATTCATACTGTATGTTTATATTTAAAATTATTGGATTGCTAATAATAATAATTCTTTTTTATTTATATAAACCATTTCAATTAACACTTGAACTATTCATTTATTAACACTGTGTCAAGAATTCGAAGGGATTCCATATTCAATGTTATGTAGGCTATGAATATTTTTGACATCTCCAAGATATTCTAATTGTTACTGAAGCAAGATAATAATCTCATTGATGTATTGAATTGTTCACATAAAAGAAACATCAACAACAGGGCAGGTAGATCTAGTATAACCTAAAATTGTATGAAGGACAAACCCCATGTTGTTTAACGTATTAATTAACGATCTGATTATCAAAATCTATGAAAACTCTCTCAACCTCAATGATCTTTTATATGCTGGTGACTTGATAATGATGTGAGAGAGAGTGACGTTGGGGTGGGGAGATACTCTTCTAGAACTTACGTAAAGATCTGAATTCTGTGAGATAATAGTGCGCCCTGAGAAGACGGTCTTTCAGCTCTTCAGTATGTATGGAAAAACACCTATGGTACTTCTTCTGGTACTGAGATACCTTGATTAAACTCGACAAGTCAAAACTGGGTTCCAAATACTCAGTTTGTACGCACACATAGAAACAGGTGGAAATTGGCGTGAATCACCTAAACCTCCTATGACATTTCACCTCTATCAAGTAAGGTTCTATGCAAGACCTACTGCATATGACACATTCCGACCAGCAATATAATATAGTCATGTGGTTGTGATCATTTCTAGGAAAGGAACCTTTGAAGACTTAGACGAAGTGCAAAATAGAACTATGAGAGTAATTGAAGGCAGTTCAAACCACAATATAGTGGAAAGGAGCTCCAAACTAGAATCAACCCAGTCCAAACGACAAAAGAATGCAACTCATTCATAATATGAGAATCTAAACAGGATTGAAGGGAGACATTCACTAGGACTGTTATCTTATTTGCTTATCAGGGGGGCAAATATCGAGACCATATTCATGTCAAGGGTAAAAAGTGTTGAGAAAAAGGTCTCTTTATCCAACTAGTGAACAGAAAAGGAGTCGTTCCTCGGATAATATAATTATTATATTAAAAATGTAATAATTATTTTTGAATTATTATTCAATAATTCAAAATAAATTATTAATGTCATAATAATAATGTATGTTAATACATACATTATTATATGTTTTATATATTTAAATATTAAATTTATATTACATTATTTATATTACGTATATTGATATATTATATATTTACTTAATACTTTTTTGATAAAAAAATAACCAACTAACCGATGAAAGCATCGGCTGCCTTCAGATCTGAGGTTACCGAAGGTCTCTTGAACCTGACTAACGATACGACTAAGCCAACATCTTTTGAGAGAAAATGATAACTACACTTTCCACTCCATCTTGGCTCATAGATACGCCTCAGACAAATAGGTGCATTCCTTTAGTGACAAATTAGATGGTTCTAGATGTAACAGTGCTAGTTGAGAAGTACTCTGTGATTTCTTTCAGTGCTATGTGCCCGTTGGACATTGATCCTGAAATTTTAGATGTTAAACTGTTTTGATATAGTTGAAACCATCTGTCTCCCGTCGCAAACACTGTTCTGTTGGTAGTCTTGCAAGTTAATATCATTGTCGTCACCTTTCTTGACGATTATCATCTAGACATTGTATATAACTGTCAAAGTATTTTGAGCAGGTTTCCCTGCGGTGTATTTATAATATTAATTCTAAATGTGTAAGGTGACTGTGAAGTACCAGGAAGCAGTAGGTCTGCCAAACATTATCTTCGCACTTCCTCAGTCAGAATTACATCCCTTCATTCAATACTAGGAATACTAGGTCAAGGCCACCGAAGCCTTTAGCAGTAACCTAAAATGAGAAATTATGGGGCAGTTGGCATACGTTTCATTCCAAAACAGTTGGTATTCTACGCCTAGATTTGTCTAGAAGCCCTGAAATAAAATTATTCATGGTGATAACTGTTTTTCAGAGTGTTCTGCTCCTTTTAATGCCTGGAGAGACTTTCTACTCACTGAATCACACCAACTAAACACAAGAAAATTAGCTCTTCTTTAAAGAACTCCTTGTATTCTTTTGACAAATTAAACACTAATATCGAAGTTGTAAAAAAAACAACCAGCTTAGAGCTTTAGTGCTAGTTATTCAGTCTGAAGTCCAGTACTGGAACATTATCCTAGTTTAAAATATTAAAGTATATTGTTAAAGAAAATGTTTCAAACAACTATCCTTCTTATAATACTCTAATAATACATATATACATCAATTTTGTTGGCAAAAATTTATTTTATTTTTACATAAGAGTTGTCAAAATAGTTGGCAATTAACTCTTTGGGATAGACTTACTTTTCTTTTTTTTTTATTACTAGAGTGAGTATTTTTAAAATACCTAAAACAGTATGCTCATAATATAATTTAAGCAATATCATATAGTAAATTTTACCATAAAGAAAACTTAATAGTTTGTCACCTTGTAATGTGGAGCCTCTTGAATTCCATATATATTTCAAGTGCAATCACTGAATAGATAGTTAATGAAAGAAGAAGAATAACAGCTGATTGCTTCTATTCATAAGCTGTGAGAATCTCTGGTGAAAGACTTGGGTTTCGATATCATTTGGACTAATTCAAAATCTCATCGATTGTTCTTCAAACTGATCCCTCTCAGAGAGACACTTTCTTTTAAATTTATCTCCTGCTTTTCAAATCACTTTTCTCAGACACAGACACCACAGATTTATATGTCAACAAAATAATTACTGACGCTACAGTATCTTATAATTAATAAGATAAGTAGTTATATTTTTCAGTAAGTATTCTTAAATTTAGTTGCTAAAAGTAATTTGTATAAGTCAAGATTTATATAAAAGTTTCTACAGACTTGTATATGAATCGGTTTTTGTTGTTATCTAATTTGTACATTAAGACCGACTCTCAGTAATGATCAGCAATCAGAAGTAAATCGTTTTCCTCCTGTTTCAATTATATAACACATGAAAATATTTCAAATTTGGTTTTTTGTATCTTCATAGATAAGAATAATTTTTTTGAAAATGAATAGTAATAATATATCAGTTTTCTTTTTTCTAAAAAATCAAATGTTTCAGAGAAGCAACTAATCTGAACTACAACTATGCATTCGAAGCTGACAGATTAACTGTTTCCAGATGGGTTTTTAATTCAAGCAAACGAGAACCCAAATGATTTAGACCTTTTGAGTCACATTTAATTAATTATTATTTAACTGGTCAGCCAATATTTATAAATTAAATTAAAACAAATTAATTGTTTGAATTCAATTTATCAATTTTTTTTAATTATTTATACTCTGCTATATATTTTGTTGTCTATATAATAACACTATATATGTCCTGTTGAAATTAATAGCAACTTTCACCTAGACATATCATTACAGTGTTTAGTTGGCATTTAAACGCCAATATAGTATGTAATCTGTACATTTAGTTAATATAAACAGTTTAAGAACCTGAAGAAGACCAACGAGGCAATTGTCACACAATAGCTTGCTTTGGCAATTATCACTTTCACAAAGGAGACTTTATATATATATATAAAGATTTCACATAAACACGTGAAATAACAATCAATGATCGAACCACAATAAGAAATGGGAAAACAAGACAAAAATCTTTCAACCGTAACAAGCGGTCTTCGTCAGAGTCAAAAATCCAACTTTCACAAAAAAGACTCTGAAGAAAATAGAAGAGATGAGTAAAAAAAAGTCTTAAATACAGAATCTGCTATTCATTTTAACACAATATGCTTAAAAGAGGACTTGATGCCAAAATACACACACACATATATATATATATATATATATTTACACTTTTTCGATGAAAATACGATCCGAAAAGGACAAATACACTTCAATGTACATAAAGAAACATAGAGAAATTAAAATAACAAACTTACAGTCTCTAATTTTTGGTTAAACCGTCTTCAGGAGAGATAAGAGAGGGAAACCAAGCGCACTGGTACAGAGACGGTTAGAGACCCAACTCGGTCTCCAACCTCTCCAAGCTCCCTATGTATTATAGTGGCTAGGTTACTTCTGACAAAATTTTCCATGCAAACCAACAAACTGATAGAGAGAAAATTTTCTTAGGGTAGATTTGGTTTCTCTAATGTATAAAACGTAAAGATAATTTGAAATAAATAAGTTCTAAGCAATGTACAGACAAAACCTTTCTTTTATTTATATAGGTATATGTATGATAAAATTTTAGTATATCTTCTTAAATTATAAGTGTTCTATTAATTTTGTATTACTAGTTCTAAATAATATACTTGTATATTATTTAATTTATTATATATTAATATATAAGAAAATTATTTCAATAAGATACCCCAAATGGAAATTATTGTTAGGTGTAACAATTACATGAGATCATTTCTCATTAATAAAGATGTTGTAATAGTGATGTACATTCCAAAGATTCCTTGCATTTGTTAATTCTACTGTGGAATTAACTTAATTTCAGTGGAATTCGTTAAATTCCACTGAATCTACAAATATACTGCAGCAGTTCCCTTCCCCACCCACGTGCTCCTCTTGCAAACACACCTGACCCAAAAGAAATAACATCGCTGTATAATTATGAGCTAATTACCATTACCATGTAATTAGTTACAATGTAAATTAACAGGTGGGAAGTTAAGGCTAAACTACTTGTGAAACTCAGGTCATAAAGATTCACAACTAGAATTGAAATCATTAATAATTGCGATCATTTTGGTAAGCAATGCTATCAAATTATATAAATAATTTTTTCTTAGTGTTAATGAATAGCTGGTGTCAAGAAATTTCTTACAGAAAACATGGATTTAAAATTAGCAGTAATTCAATTACAAGAGTTGCAGCTTCAATTACATTGTAACCCATGTTTACAATGTAAAATGTAAAGAATTGGATGTCTGTACCGTTTAAATGCTGTTCTAGGAGCGGAAAGTAAGATTTGCACAACAGATGCTTGTTCTAGCAGTGATTCACTAATAGAGGTTTAAATTCTTTACCTTAATCAGCTTTATTAGAGCAGTCATGTTTAACTTGACATTGAAGAGGCTCAGAGGTACTAGTTTCCTTCCCCCATATAAGAAACCTGAAACAATCAGTAACATTTGAGCGTTAAATCAATGGGAAAAGACATGACTTTTGAGATCTATCAAACTAAGGAAAAACCGAAGTTGTTCTGATAAAAGTAATTGACATTTGCGAGAGTAACTTACTAACGCCAAAAATATTATTCACTTCACGGTTCTGCAAGTCATATTTAAACTATGTTATCCCAATGTTGTCAAATATTACAGATAATTGCATATGTAATTATATATAAACTAGCAGACGTCCTCATCTTTGACATCTGCAAATAAATGTCATCAATGGGTATTAAGAAAAAAATTAGAGATGATACGTGGTGTAACAAAAAATTATCAGAAAATATAGATTAGTGGAAAATATCATTACCAATACAGTCTATAATTGTTATTAGATCTGGAGTTTCTTATACGTTTTGCAGCTTTAGATACTCAGGTCGATTTGATTTTATTCTAAGTATTTTTTTTTATTTAGTAAACGGATAGGTGAAGGTAAGAGAGCAAATTATGGTGAACGTAAACGAAATTAAAATCAACTAAACATACGTAATTGTTAAAGTATCAGTCATCTAAATTAAACGTATATCTATACAGTATTTGTCTGTATATTGCTTTGAACTGACTCATTTCTAGTTGTTATTATTACGTTTTATATATTAGAGAAAAAATTCAAATATGTTTATTTTAAAAATATACAGGTATTTTAGGCACCTGATAATTAGCAAGTAGGTATTTCTAATTTTTATACCTATGTAGCTAACCAAAAACAGCTTAAAAGTTCATAAATTCGCTTCTGTGATAATTTTCCAATCTATTCAATCTTAGCTATTAAGCTACAGACACAAAAATCTACTATCAAAGTTTCAGCTTGCTGTGGCTTATGTTGAGTTTGCTTGAGACGAAATTTTTTGGCAAACAAACAGACAGAAATTTTTTCAAGAGTGGATTCTGTATAAAAATAACTTGAAATGAGTCAGTTTTAAGAACTTACAGGCAAAACCTTTCTTTGATTTATCTACATAAATAAAAAGATATTACATTAAAGTAGAGGTATTAGTTAGGATGTAATAGTTAGTAACAGTTTTATCCTATGCATCTTAGTTTAGTTGTGAAATGACCTAAATTAATGAACGAATAAAAATAAAACTAGCGTAGAACTTAAAATAATTACAGTTATACTAAAATATTGATTAATTAAAAAGGATACGTTATATTCTTTTCAAACAAATTTATAATGTAGAGTTTGAAACAGGTTACGAAAAAAAAATATGTAAAGCTATATGAACTAGGTAAAAACCAGAAATATGACAAGCTGAAAAGTAACACGTTAGTATTTTTTTTTTTTTTTTTGATGGCTGAACAATTGTTTTATTCAGTGTAACTCTTTAACAGAAGTTTAGTTTGAAAAAAAAATATTTTTGCTGGAAAAACTGAATGCATGGGCGTTTCAGATACACCAATAAAATGAATTGAGGTAGAATTTTTACTATTGAAGGACGCTTTTTAAAACTTTTTCTAATCTTTATAAATAATTCATGCGTTATTTAAATGGTATGTGTTGTTTAATTTTGCAAATTTATATTAATTTATATTGATTTGACACAAATAAATTCATTTATTTTTAATATTTCAGTATTTGTATCATACTTTTTAATATTTTATCATATAGTAGAAAAAGAAGAAGGAATTATTTTGTTTAATTTATGGGATTTCATTTAAAAATTAGTATAAAACCTGCATAAATGACTGCTTTTATATCAGGAATAAGAAAAACGTCATTTTCCTTACTAACAGAGTTGCCTACAACTCTTCATAAGTCTCGCCATTCTTGTTGTGGATTGAGAAATGGAATTCAGATAACCAGATTAACTTTCAACCACTAAAAATGTCAATCACTTCCCAGTTCTGCAAGTCTACCTCAAAAATTGTATACTAATGTTATTGTCAAGTATCACAACAAATTTTAATATATATCTATAAATAAATTATGCTGCTAAAACTATACATGATTATATGTAGAATATTCGAATTCTTTTTTATTGCTAATTGAATCAGTACAAACTTCGGGTATTTTTATGGCAATAAAACTTAAACCACTATTGTGGTTCAACCATTGTAACAAGAATTATCTTGGATTTATATATAAACATTTTTATATCAATAATAAATCATAACTGAGTCAAAAAAGTTACAATAAAAATTAGCTATAAAGTACAACTGAATCGAATTCAAGGAAATCAATAAAAAGTACTTTATTTGCCTGATTGACAGACAATTAAGTCGGATGATCTACAGTACTACAGACTGCTTTGGAAACTGTCTCGCCACCCTGCAATCGCTGGACTGATTTGTTCAACAATCTCCATAAGAAGATGACTAAATTAGAAAATTTAACTATACATAATGGTATATATAGTTCAATATAAACAAAGAAACATAGAGAAATCAGAAGAACACACTGACAGTCTCTAATTTTCGGTTTGAACCGTCTTCAGGAGAGATAAGAGAGGGAAACCAAGCGCACTGGATCAGAGACGGTTGGAGACCAACAGTGTTGCCGCATGCGCGCCCGTTCACAGATAATAAGGTAGACAGGAATCAATTTATAATTAATTTATAATTTATAATTACATTAAAATAATGGAATATGAATACAATAAATATATAAAAAAGAAAAAATTGAAAAAATAAGGGAAATTGATACAGAGAAATTGATACATAAACAAAAGTACTGACTAAGCTATGGTAAAATAAAACTAAGAATGCAAATAATAATAACAAATGAAATAAATTATTAAAAAATGTGAAAAGGCAAGGAACTTTTAGACATTATCGCTTTAGATTGAGGCCAGGTGCACTGCGCGCACTTAATAGCCAAATATGGGCTTCTTCGGAGGCTCGTAGTGTGAGGTCTTTGCTGTCAGGGGGTATTTGTCGCAGAATCTGTAACCTGTAGCACTCATTAAAAGGGAGACCATGGCTATTGGCATGTATGGCAATGGGAAGATGGGAGCGGCTATTGACTGAAGCTCTGTGATTGTTCATACGGAGACTAAGCTTGGTGGATGCTTGGCCTACGTAGAACGAATCACACTTGGTACACTCCAAACGGTACACACAGTTTTTGGAGGTACACGAGCAGTCAGTTGCAACAGGATAGAGGGTGTTATGGGGGGAGCTGTGAAGTGTGGTTGGGGATTTATAATGGGACACGTGAGGCAACCTCGACGTCCGCACAGTTGCGCTCCAGAGGGCAAGCTGTTTGCCCTCGTGGAGGTTAGCTTCCTGTGCGAAAGAAAATTGCCAAGGTTGGGAGGACGTCTATAGGATAGGCGTGGCGGATTAGGAAAGGTTTTGGAGGTGGCAGGGGAAGAGGATATGATCGGGAAAAGTTCTTTAATGATGGTACCCAGTCTGTGGATACCTGGGAAGTAGGTTGTAATAAGGTAGGGTGACCCAGAGGGAGAGGAAGAGGAGGTTGATGTAGGATTGTGTGGGGTTGTGGCAGGAACCAGTCTTCTTGTTAGGAAGGGAGAGGGTAACCTCGCTCTACAAATTTACTTTTTAGGCGAGGTTACCCTCTCCCCTTCCTAACAAGAAGACTGGTTCCTGCCACGACCCCACACAATCCTACATCAACCTCCTCTTCCTCTCCCTCTGGGTCACCCTACCTTATTACAACCTACTTCCCAGGTATCCACAGACTGGGTACCATCATTAAAGAACTTTTCCCGATCATATCCTCTTCCCCTGCCACCTCCAAAACCTTTCCTAATCCGCCACGCCTATCCTATAGACGTCCTCCCAACCTTGGCAATTTTCTTTCGCACAGGAAGCTAACCTCCACGAGGGCAAACAGCTTGCCCTCTGGAGCGCAACTGTGCGGACGTCGAGGTTGCCTCACGTGTCCCATTATAAATCCCCAACCACACTTCACAGCTCCCCCCATAACACCCTCTATCCTGTTGCAACTGACTGCTCGTGTACCTCCAAAAACTGTGTGTACCGTTTGGAGTGTACCAAGTGTGATTCGTTCTACGTAGGCCAAGCATCCACCAAGCTTAGTCTCCGTATGAACAATCACAGAGCTTCAGTCAATAGCCGCTCCCATCTTCCCATTGCCATACATGCCAATAGCCATGGTCTCCCTTTTAATGAGTGCTACAGGTTACAGATTCTGCGACAAATACCCCCTGACAGCAAAGACCTCACACTACGAGCCTCCGAAGAAGCCCATATTTGGCTATTAAGTGCGCGCAGTGCACCTGGCCTCAATCTAAAGCGATAATGTCTAAAAGTTCCTTGCCTTTTCACATTTTTTAATAATTTATTTCATTTGTTATTATTATTTGCATTCTTAGTTTTATTTTACCATAGCTTAGTCAGTACTTTTGTTTATGTATCAATTTCTCTGTATCAATTTCCCTTATTTTTTCAATTTTTTCTTTTTTATATATTTATTGTATTCATATTCCATTAATTTAATGTAATTATAAATTATAAATTAATTATAAATTGATTCCTGTCTACCTTATTTTCTGTGAACGGGCGCGCATGCGGCAACACTGTTGGTCTCCAACCGTCTCTGATCCAGTGCGCTTGGTTTCCCTCTCTTATCTCTCCTGAAGACGGTTCAAACCGAAAATTAGAGACTGTAAGTGTGTTCTTCTGATTTCTCTATGTTTCTTTGTTTATATTGAACTATATTTGTCCGTTTTGGATCGTATTTCCAACGAAAAAAAGTGTTTTAATGGTATATATATATATATGTATATATATATATATGTGTGTGTGTGTATGTATATATATATATTCACTGATAAAACGAAATACGATCCAAACTGGACACAATACGAGTTCGAGATTAACAAAGAGCAACACACAAAGTAGGGAAACACACTTACAGAATCAAATTTTCGGGTAATCCGTCTTCAGGAGAAAAGAGAATGGGAGACCAAGCACGTTGTAGGCGCAACGGCAAGTAACCAACCCGGCAACCGCCAGTGCTGTCAACCGTACCCGGTCTTAAAGTATAAAATTAGGAGAAGATATAAACAGAAGCTCAGATAAGCAGTACTGGTTGGGTAAAACTATAAGTAGGTGAAAAATTATAAACAATATAAGATAAAAACAAACTATAAGAAACAAAAATAATGATAGAGAAAAGAAGAAAAAATATATAAATAAAAATGAATACAATACAAAAAACTTGCATTGGTTGTTTTAGTAAATAAAAGATAGAGACTGAATAAAAGGGTAAGTATGGGAAACTAGTTAAGAATAAGAATTTAGAAAAATAAAATAGGATAAAACAAACTAGTAGTAAGTGAAGAAGACAAAATAGATATACACAAAATATACGAAAGAGGAAAAAAGAAATAAGTACTAGAGAATAAAGAATACTGGAAAAAAAGTACAAAAAAAAAAAAATGAAAAAAATGTACAAAAAAATTATCTTTTAAGGTTAAGTCCAGGTGCACTGCGCGCCCCGAGCAACCAGATGTGAGCCTCCTCAGAGGCTCTAAGGGTCACGGTATTATCACCAGGGGGAATCTGACGCAGAATCTGCACACTGAAGCAGTCGTTAAAAGACAGACCGTGGGATTTGGCGTGTATGGCGACAGGTAAATTGGAGTTGTTGTTAACGGATGCTCTATGACCGTTCACTCTAAACCCTCAAACCCACAACCCACCACCCTCAAACCCAGTACCTCCACTTTAATAGTTGTCATCCTCCCCACATAAAGAAATCTATCCCCAGATCCTTATCCATCCGAATCCACCGTATTTGCAACCGACTCCAGCAGAAGAACCTGCACCTCAACTCCCTCAGAACCAAGTTCCTGGAGCGTGGTTATCCGCCATCGTTACTGGAAAGAAGACTGATCCCTGCGAATTTATCCGTCAACCCTCCTTCCGTCTCCACTTCCCCGGTGAATGAGTCTCCCCTCCTTGTTACTACCTTCTTCCCCGGTATACACAAACTCAAACGCATTATCAAAGATCTGTTCCCCATCCTATCCTCTTCTCCTTCCACGTCGACTATTTTCCCCAGCCAACCCCGCCTCTCATATAGACGTTCCCCCAACCTTGGCAACCTCTTTTCCCACAGAGACTTGACGTCCAGGTGCGTCAACCACCCGTCTGTGGGCGCTAAGAGTTGCGAAAGGCGGGGGTGCCTGACCTGTCCGCTTCTCAACCCCCTTTCACACTTCACTCCATCTTCCCATAACCAGTCCTTCCCTGTTGCTAAGGACTGCTCATGTACATCCAAAAATTGTGTTTACAAATTGGACTGTACTCGTTGTGATGCGTTCTACGTAGGACTGTCCTCTAACAAGCTCAGCCTCCGTATGAACGGTCATAGAGCATCCGTTAACAACAACTCCAATTTACCTGTCGCCATACACGCCAAATCCCACGGTCTGTCTTTTAACGACTGCTTCAGTGTGCAGATTCTGCGTCAGATTCCCCCTGGTGATAATACCGTGACCCTTAGAGCCTCTGAGGAGGCTCACATCTGGTTGCTCGGGGCGCGCAGTGCACCTGGACTTAACCTTAAAAGATAATTTTTTTGTACATTTTTTTCATTTTTTTTTTTTTTTTTGTATTTTTTTCCAGTATTCTTTATTCTCTAGTACTTATTTCTTTTTTCCTCTTTCGTATATTTTGTGTATATCTATTTTGTCTTTTTCACTTACTACTAGTTTGTTTTATCCTATTTTATTTTTCTAAATTCTTATTCTTAACTAGTTTCCTATACTTACCCTTTTATTCAGTCTCTATCTTATATTTACTAAAACAACCAATGCAAGTTTTTTGTATTGTATTTATTTTTATTTATATATTTTTTCTTCTTTTCTCTATCATTATTTTTGTTTCTTATAGTTTGTTTTTATCTTATATTGTTTATAATTTTTCACCTACTTATAGTTTTACCCAACCAGTACTGCTTATCTGAGCTTCTGTTTATATCTTCTCCTAATTTTATACTTTAAGACCGGGTACGGTTGACAGCACTGGCGGTTGCCGGGTTGGTTACTTGCCGTTGCGCCTACAACGTGCTTGGTCTCCCATTCTCTTTTCTCCTGAAGACGGATTACCCGAAAATTTGAGTCTGTAAGTGTGTTTCCCTACTTTGTGTGTTGCTCTTTGTTAATCTCGAACTCGTGTATATACGAGGGTCGTCCAGAAAATAAGTTCCGTTTTGGTCTGTAGGGCGGTAGAAGTGGTTTTTGCCAAATCCGGCAACACCGCTCGAAAGAGGAGAGGTGGGGGAATAGAATGAGAGGTTGGGGACCTCAGTCGGTCAATTACCAACGTCAGGGCAGGTAGTTGAAATGGAGCCCTCCATGTCACGTCCCGCCACCTCGATGCCCGTTCCCTCTCGAGTTGTTTTGCGCGGAGTGATTCAATTTCTTTATGCACAGGGTTTCAAATCAGTTCAAATTCACGAACAGCTCATTTCTGTTCATGGAGAAGGTCTAATGAGTGAATCAATGGTGAGGAGATGGGTACGTGAATTTAAGGCGGGAAGACATTCACTTGAGGATGAAAGTGGGAGAGGCAGACCCTCAGTTGTGACGGACGAAATTGTCGCAGAAATCGACAATGCAATTCGCAAAGATCGTCGTTCAACCCTGGATGAACTCCACCTGAGTTTCCCAGACATCTCACGATCCCTCATCCATGAGATCGTCTCGGAAAAACTTGACTTTCGGAAAGTTTCCGCCCGGTGGGTCCCTAGAGAGCTGAATGTCTTCCCGCCTTAAATTCACGTACCCATCTCCTCACCATTGATTCACTCATTACACCTTCTCCATGAACAGAAATGAGCTGTTCGTGAATTTGAACTGATTTGAAACCCTGTGCATAAAGAAATTGAATCACTCCGCGCAAAACAACTCGAGAGGGAACGGGGATCGAGGTGGCGGGACGTGACATGGAGGGCTCCATTTCAACTACCTGCCCTGACGTTGGTAATTGACCCACTGAGGTCCCCCACCTCTCCTCTTTCGAGCGGTGTTGCCGGATTTGGCAAAAACCACTCCTACCGCCCTACAGACCAAAACGGAACTTATTTTCTGGACGACCCTCGTATATATATATATATATATATATATATATAGAAAATTGTCACAATAACACGTGATATAAATATTCAGGTAACTCACCACAAATTAGAGAAGATAGTCGCTCTAAGGCCTTTCGTTTTCACGTCGTCAGAGAGCAAGTCACTTGCTCTCTGACGACGTGAAAACGAAAGGCCTTAGAGCGACTATCTTCTCTAATTTGTGGTGAGTTACCAGAATATATATATATATATATATATATATATATATATATATAGAAAAGGTGATATAGAAGTAACAATACTAAGAAGTAATAGTAGGTGGCGTAGCTCAAGAAGGAAAGGTTAAGTGGACGAGGGCGTCCGTGAAGAAATCCTGCGTGAAGCCAAAATTACACGAGGACAGTTCCAAAGCATCCTGATCAAAACGCCTACTATTATTGTATTCTTATACTACACCTCTTAGTATTGTTACCTCTATATCAACTTTTCGATTGTTATCCCTTATGAATGAATTTCTAGTTGTATCCTGTTATTTTATTACTTTGAGTTTTTATCGTATTTATCTGTCTTAATATTTTATTCTGCCTGAGGATGACCAACGAGATCAAAAGCTTGTGTTTAAAATTGTGTTTATAAAGTAGTGAATAAAATTTACTAGTTATTTGACTATGTTTTTTGTCTGAAAATGTCGCTGGGAAATCTACTATTTGCATTGCCTCTGCATTTAGAAGTGTAATTAGGAAAAAAGAACAGCCACTTAAAAAAGTTGTGATGCAGAATCTGCTCTGCTTTTCAACAATGTATGCTTAGATGAAGATCTGCTGCCAACTTATACAAATATTATAAAATGCAAAGGACGATCCATACTGGACACAATACGAGTTCAAAATTGAAGATGAAAACACACAGAGTAAAGGAACACATTTAAAACCTCAAATTTTGGAATCATACGTCTTCAGGAGAAAAGAGGGAGAGATTGCCCAAAAATTTGAGTTTATAAGTTGGTTTCTTTAATCTGTGTGTTACTCTTCTTCTATGTTGGTTTCGTATAATACATCAACCTCCAAACCACAGCAAAAAATGAAAAAAAGCCTAAAATTTTTTAACTGTAATAAGTGGTCTTCGTAAGAGTCAAATCTCTCCTGATCTAACTGATGAAGACCGCTTGTTAGGGTTGAGAAATTTTAGTACTTTTTTTGATTCCTTACTGTGTTTTGTAGTATTCCTTAATGTTTATTGTAACAGAAATAGACGTTTTGAAATTTCAAATACTAAGAACATAGGTATCGGAAATTGTTCTATAATTGTTTCGGTGTGTTTGTGTGGTGGCCTTATGTCTGTACGTAGTGTGTTTTGTATGGTTTGTAGGATGTTCTATGCAAATACTATAAGCTGAAATTTGACATATTTTTCCTCTTCCAATATTTTAATATGATATTGAAATATTTCAAAAATATTAACAAAATATTTCAATATGTTGTTAATGCATCATATATAAATATTGTGAGTGTGCGCTATTTTCATTCTGTCATGTCCTCTGATTTGAAATATTTCCGTACTTTGAAGACTCTAGATGTTCCCTATTCATTAATACCTTTTCCCTTATAATGTTATTTTTAAAATTAAATTTAAAAATTTAGTTTTTACTTTTTAGTTAACATATTTTGTATCCAGATGCTATTAACTTCCTAGGTCATCCAAACCAATATGGAATACTTGAGAAGTTTTCATTGTGCCAAATGAATATGGTTCAAAAAATGGCATACATATCTTAATTTATATCTTTCTTACATGAGTGGTTTATTGGTTCGATCAAGATCGAAATCTACGCTTCATAGGGTCTAAAGGCTCAATAGAGTCTACGGTCTCACGATGACAGACTTCTATAATAATAACGAATGTAATGCATAACAATAATAACGAACCAATTATTTTTAAAATCTGACATAAAATTCATGAAAAGTACAAATACAATTACTACTTATATTAGTATGGGAGTTATTTCAAAAATTTACGGCCTTTTGGTGTCTTCCTAAGAATACATTTCTTATTATTACTTCACATGAACAAAAACGTTTAAATAAGTATGTTTAATAGTTTCAATTTCCTGCAATTTTTATTCTTTCCCTATGAACTACAATTAATGAAGAAAAAAGTAATTTTTTATTAACCATTTATTATTTAGTTATTTTTTTACATCACATAACTCATATATCAGACAGAATCTTTGGGTTAAAATAATATAACTGACACTTAGACGATATTATAAAAAAAAAAAATGATCTTTAAAACACAAATCAATGGTATATGAAATCATGTTCCAGTTATAATTTATACTCAACAGCTTCAGAAATGTAATTTTTGAAGAAGAGAAGAAGTGAGTGGTAGTAGTAGCAGTAATGGAATAGTCGTAACCAATTTAGCATTTCTCTCACGTCCCTGATCGAAATAAGAAATGCATATATTTACTGATAAGAAATATAAAGAGAAATCCTTTCGTAACTACATAAATAATATAATCCATTCATATATAACCAATTTTATTCAATTATTTGTATAGGAAATCATTAGAAAATATTTAATTGTAATTTAATTAATATTTTTGTTAATTAAATTTTGTAATGTTTGTAAAAATGATTACTTCAATTTTTTTTTAAAAAACATCTAAACATTTATCGCAATAGAATATATTATGGAGTCTTTATATCATAATATATATAAGAAAAAAGAATCAAATGTATTAATATTTCATTATACTTAAAGGATAACAGATACTGAAAATAAATCAAGTAAAGATTACTACGTACTTCCTTATTTAATGTGTATTTACCTAAAATTTTTCGGGTGTACACAATTCTACTGATGTCTTACATTGATTTTTCACTATAATAATTTTTTAGGATGTGCTGTATTTCTAGTAATTACATATGTTTATAGTTCACTAAAGTATAATTCATACACATATATAATTCAATATTTTAGGAGTATAAAAAAACATAACTAAGCCTTAGAAGAAAAACGAACATTATATTTAAGATAAAACATTGAAATAAATAAAAATATAATCAAATAAATTGTGACGTAATAGGATAAATTTTTCTTAGAAGTTAAATTCAGTTTACTAAAAAATTATCAAAAAAATTAGTGAGTGTGTCTATGTGAGTGAGTGTGTGTGTGTGTGTTTATGTAACAAATACTATCCGTTAAGAAAGACTAAAAGTATAATTGTTTAATAATAAATAAATGAGTTGAACAACTCAACTAATCAACAATGTTATATGTGAATTTGTATTTATTATGACAATGATATTGTCATACAATGGAAATCAAACAAAACTGGAATTAATGAATAATAATCATTGCATATTAATACAGCACACGTTAGTAAACCACCATCAATGTATTTATTCAACACAAAATAAACAAGATATAGGAACTAGTAACAACAAAAAATGTTAATGGTTTAATTGGTAGTAAACTTGATTTTGTTGAGCATTGAGATCGAACATATCAAAATTAACACTCTCTACTTTCCTGCTAACAATTGCAGTAAAAATCTCCACATAAAAGTAGTTATTCTTAAAAAAAAATAACTTGTTATGAGCAATGTATGTTTTTTTTAGTTTATATTTATGTATTGAGAATATAAAATAAGGAAATGTGAAGTATTAATGAAAAAGGGAAACAGAAAACATAATCGTTGCTACTCTGTAAATACAAGAGAACACTCACTAGAATAACATGAACTTACGTGTTTATACTATAATATTTTATTAATATAACTACCATTAAATTATAATGTTGCTTAAAATTTCCTGGTAAAAATATTATGTTATGAGAAAAATGGGAGAACTCAGAGCATCTAACATTATAGAAACATTAGAAAATGATAAGTTATTTTTATGAAATTGATAATTCCTTGAGACATCTCAGAACCTTTTGGCTTTCTCTATCTACCAGATTAAAAACCATTTACAATGAAATAAAAAATCAATATAAAAATCTATGAACCTACTGTTTATGGAAAATTGTTTCCAAATACAGGATTGGCCTTATCCAATACCTGGTTAGGCAGATCTTGTCAGTATACAAATAACTATAATATTCTATCCAACGTCCTAACTGTTATATTATTTCAAGCCTTTTCTCTTGTATACTTATTGCTTGTATTATTCGTCATATAAAGCAAAAGTCAAATCTCTAAAAGAAATGTATTCTTTAATTAAGAATAACTTCTGTTTACTCTTTATATGCTTGGTACCACGTAAAAATTTTTGTTATTATTTATGTGGTCTCTTCGAGCAACTTGTAAGGAGGCTAATTATTTTTAAAATATACCTTGCAGATATATCAGTTTTGAGGTAGATTTTTCGCTTTAAAATATTTGTTACAAACTTAATAATTTTTGTTAGATCATCAAAGATTTCATGATAAATTTCTGTTCATAATATGTTTAAGATCTTTCAACTGTAACAAGCGGTCTTCGTCAGAGTCAAAAACCCAACTGAGTTGAAAGATCTTAGTCTTGTTTTCCCATTTCTTATTGTGGTTTGATCATTGATTGTTGTTTCACGTGTTTATGTGAAATCTTTTATAATATGTTTATTGAATTATTGTTTCCATTTGTCATTATTCGATATTTTATTTAACATGATAAAGAAACTGAGCTTTCAAAACCAATATATAAGGAGTATACTACATACTACATACTACTAATATACATCGTATATTAGTTTTTCTTTTAAGATCTAATGAATGTTTTGGAAAGGGTTTAATTGGTTCCAATATGAGTGTAGAATAATTTACTAAAGAATGTTATAGTAACTTATTCTGTTATTTTTAAAGCTAAATAATCATAAATTTAAAATATTTATTTTTTTCTGTAATTATAATATTTTTACAAATTATTCTGTTAACCATCTCTCATCATTGCGAAAAGGCAAATGAAATGTATTATACAGCCATAAGACAGCAACAAAGGCAACAAATTCAGTGTCAATATCAGTACTAACATTCTTTTTGTGTAATCAATAGAATACTTTTAGTAATTACATTTTTTTTTTTTAGAGTGCTGTAGAACTGACAAAACCAGGACCTACAAGTTCCGAGGCGAAGACGTTGCCTCTGAGCCAACGTGGCTAGTAATAATATACTAGGACACTAATGACCAATCACATATGGATTAGTGATGTTGGTAGAAAGACCATCTGGTCCTTGACTAAGGGTACTGTTTGAAGAAATCTCTTTAACTGCCTGCAGAAAATCAAACAACCACACGAAGAAATGCCATTAATAAAGTAAACGTAACGTAAGTTATTAGGTTACTGCAACTTACTTGCGGTAACTCAAATATGAATCTTCGATGCAGATAATATTAAGAGATTTAAAAACCTTGAAATACTTAAAACAATCTGCAAAGAAGTTTTATGAAATACATAGTTTTTGATATATTTCCATATTGAAAATAAAAAAAAACAGTATAAAAATCTATCAACCAACTATTCATAGAAAATTGTTTCCAAATACAGAAGTAGCCTTATCCTATACCTTGTTAGGTATACCTTATCATTGTCCAAATAACTTTAATAAGTGTAATAAAAATTGTACCCAAATATTTAAATGAATATAACAAATTTGTCTATACAATGATTATATCTAGTTTAAATAATTATTAATGAATTTATTAGTTGAGATGATAAAATTCCATATAGTGTTAACTCTATAATTTTTGTTTTACTAATAGAAATATAGTTGAACCTGATAGAAAAGATATATATATATAAATTTATTAAAAATTTACAATTAAGCAAATGTTCAATTTGCAGACTGCTTGGGAAAAATGAGATTAAAAATAGAAAGCCAGTTGAAAATTGAGAGTTGATGTTTGTTAGGAGTTTTGAGAGAATATAGTCGTGTGCAGGCTGTCAGAGGTAATTCATGGGAAAACAGGCCAGTAAAGAACAAGTGCAGCTTGTCAGTGTCTGCTTTAACTACACGGGACACGCTCTTTACGTGAAGCGCCTCCTCTCCACTCCAAACTGCCTTCAAACTACTATTCATCATGTCACTGACTCTAAACCGGCATGTTCAGACTTCTCTCTAAGGGCCGCATATAAAAATATCAAGCCACTTCCCTCACATCTACTGTATTAAAATGACCAAAATTAATCAAATATTTTTGAATTTGACTTCATCATTGAATACACTTTTTCAAGAAAAAAATATATTTTTAAGATTCAAGATGAAATTGATTAAGTGTAACAAAATCACGTAATAAATTTTACATAGTATCAGACCACTTAATTACGATATTGTTGAATGATACTTTAGACTAGGCTAGGTTCCTGTAGCGTCTTACAAGGAACCTTTGTAATGCCATACAAAGAACATTCCACTACAGATCCTAAGTTTTGTCTAGCTCATGCGTATTAGTGTAGGAATCTTTAACAAATACCTGATATCATTCAGGCCGGGCACCGACGGCTTAACTGTCTCCAAGTGGCAACGTGTTCAGATTAATTCACCTCACGCGTGAATAAATCGAGAGCCATTCAACCCCTTGATCTACCAGTCTAGAGGCGAGCACATTGTCCCTGAGATAACTTGGACCCTAAGACACTTTATTAATTCCATTTATGAATACTTTTTTTCAATGTCTTAATAAAACTATAACTTTGAGAACTAACCTTCATATGCAGCTATTTAGCCAAAGAAAGTGACAGAACGAAAGAAAAAATGAATAGCTTAAACTATTTATGAAATGAACATTCCGAAAGAGTTAAGAGTAACGCAGTAAAGAATACTACCTCAGTAAACTCATAATTATTTCACTAAGGTTATTATTTTAGACTTAATTATTTTACTAATTTAATCAACCTAATAATTCACTAAATTAGTTCATCTCAGGGATAAAAGGTGTATTTTTGAATTGATCTAAAATGAGAACGGGCACTCATTCAATGGAAAAAGTAATACTGCAGAAAGCATTTCAGTATAGATAGGAATATCTATGTGGTTTCCAAATGCACCACATTTTATTTCAATACAGTGTTATAGTTTGAGTTGTATACCAACAGCCATAACCATATTCAATAAAAGGGTTTCAATTAAATGACAGAAGTTAAAGCAGAGTTCGGCGTGGTTAAAATTTGGATTGGTGACATCAAGTGCTGTTGAAACCACTCGTATGTTGTTCATCCAAATTTAAAATTAGTCCAATGTATTGTCATGAAACATGACTTGCTTTTTTTTAGCTTAAAGGTTGTTGAATAGGCAAATTAAGTTTATATAAAAAAAACATAACTATTATTATGAAGATAAAGAGGTTTATTTTTTGAATTTGATTAGAAATTGGAGTCTAAACAGAGATTTTTTTTTAAAAGTCAAACTTTATTATGTTTATCAACATTGTGTCTTGTTTCTGGATCCCAAACTCTTGAATTAGCATCCACAACATAACTATTTAAGCAAATTAAACAGAATAAAATATTCTGCTTGAACTACTTCAAAACATGAATCTGTCAAAATCTCAACATATATTTCTTTTTTTTGTCAGGATTGTTACACTTTACTTTGTATATAGTAGAAATGAGTGAAGAGTTTGTAGAAACATGAAAAAAAGAAGTGGAAAACGTTCTAAACTTAGCAAAACTGAGATAAACGTCTAGTGACAGTCAGAGAGAAAAGAATTATTCCTTATACTTTTAAAGTTGTAAGGGACAGCAGAATAAAGGTTTATTCGATCGTTAACTGCAGATAACTCCAAAGGCTGCTACAAAAGCCAGTAATTGTTTCAAACGACAAAGTACTGTTCATTTTAAAAAATGAATAAAATAGTAAGAGGTACAGCTGTATTTCATAGCTAAACATTGTTATTTTAAAAATTGTGTGTAACAATAAAGAAGTTAACCTTATTTCTTGTTATCCTAAATTATTCTCCTTTTCACCAAGCTTTATAGCTAAAACATGTAGTTATTATTATTATTATATATATATATATATATATATTAGTATAGGTTGGCAGCAAATCTTCTTGGCGGCATACTTTGTTGAAATGTACCGCAGCTTCGGTATTAACGACTTTTAAACTAAGCTGTTCCAGAGACTGGAACAGCTTAGTTTAAAAGTCGTTAATACCGAAGCTGCGGTACATTTCAACAATATATATATATATATATATAGTTGTTAAATATATATAGTTGTTAAAGGAGTGGACGCATTTACGTCTCCGTTCCTTCATTCTTTCTCCTTTTATTTTCTTTCTTTCTACTCTCCTGAAGACGGCAAGACGCCGAAATTATCGAGATTCGTGAGTGTTCGTCCTTTTTCTTGTATTCTCTAGCTGTAACTTTAATTATATATATATATATATATATATATATATATATATATATATATATATGAATGTTTTCTTTTCTCGACAACATATCTTCAACAGTATTCTTCTTTATCAAGGTTTAGTCCCGCGCTCTCCCCAGGTCACCAGATGAAGTTATTTAATACATGCTCCCAGCAATTGCAGTGGATCAGCTTTCTAGAGAAGAAATTTCTTTTTTTGCATCTATCTGAATAATTGAACTAAGGTATTTATCCACCAGCTAAAATTTTTATCTATATCAATTTTCAGCAAATGCATAAAACATTTTAAAAAAAAATGGTAATTTCTGTATTTGCTTGTACAAAAATTTTCAATTTTAGTGGTAATATATTCTCAAACAACTTATTCAATATGTCAGGGTACTAAATCCATGGACTGGCTACACATAAATAACGACCAAAGTTAAAGGACAAATTTAACAAACAGCAGGAAGTGGGAAGGGTGGGGGTCACAAATTCCAGCAAAAAGAACTGCTAGGCAGCAGGTAGCGAGACAATTGTTTTCGAAATAATAAACTCATAAATTTGCATAAATGTTGAAAGTTAATGTTTGATACTAATTCATGCTTTGACATTTATAGCTTTTTTTAAAATAGGATATCAGCAGTTTGAAAAGTCAAATTTGCGAAACTCACTCGCATATCTCGAGGTCTCCTATTCTTACATTCTTAGCCCTTCGTCGCCTCTTATTTTGGTTCTAACAAAACATTATTAACAATTTTAACGAATCACTTTGATCTAAACAAATTTTCTATCGATTTCATGATACTGATGTCCCATAATAATAAATATGCATGTTACATATAAGAAACGGAATTCACTGGAAACCTACAGAGTTCGAATAAAAAGTTCTAACTAATCGAAAATTGTAGTTAACATTTTTACTGAACTTCTTCTAACTGTAATGTATACTTAAATAAAGATATCATTATTATAATAAAATAAACATTTTTTATCATATGAAAGAGTGCATGTACACGAAATAAAAATCAATCAAAAAATTTTAGGAATAATATATACAAAGGAATTAAGGATAATTGCTGAACTTGGTTAAAAACTGCTCAGATTTATGCAATATCAGATATTTGTATAAAAATTTCATTTCTAAAAGCAATTGTAAATTTAATAATAAATATCTCTCCCATTTTACTTTTCTTTAATTTTCGGGTTGAAAATATTACAATTTCTTCCTTTATAAAACCTTCATAAATCCTTGATTTAAAGGTATAAAGACGAAACAGTAGATTTTAAAATATCAGAGAAATAAGATTTTTTCACAAACTGATGCCATAAGGCATATTTTTCATTATTCATGAAGCTCAAGAATATTTCTTTAAGGCAGAAACACCGTGATTACGTTTCCTTTGAAATGAAAATAAACAAATATATTAAGAATATTTCGTAATCCATTTCAATAAAACTGAATACAAATTGTTGTCACATTTTAAAATGAAAAATTCAAATAATTTTATAATGCCTTTATTGTATATATAATGTATTAAAATATAAACGAAAAACAAATTGGTTAACTTGAAGCAATTAATAATTGTACTAAACAACAATGAAACACATTCATATATATCACACTCATATACATAGTCATACAAAGACGTACACACATACACACACACACACGCACACATTGGAAATATACACACTTGCATACAGTCCACGGCTAAACCACAATAACAAATCAGAAAAAAAGATTAGGATCTTTCAACCGTAACAAACGGTTTTCGTCAGGGTTTTAAATATAATTTTCACTATAAATTTCCAAAAACTTGTACTTTTTGTCGTTGGTTCCTACTTCATGTTTTTATTTTTATCAAGTTACCTACATACAAGTAATAACTAATGAATAAAAGGGAAAGCGGGCATCAACTTTTATAAAGGAAGCTGGTATCATAAATTGACCGTTTAAACAATAATAACACTGATTAGTTTTTTTAAAAAAGTTAATGTGGGAAATAGTATATCTGGAATTCTTTTATTCAATATTGTCCTAAAGTTACAGTTATTTCTGTAACCAAAATCTATTTATACAATACATTTTGTTATAATTGACTAACACTTTGCCCTGTAATGTGACAAAAATCATTTACATTTCACCCAGACGCAACCAAACTCTCATATTTTTTATAGTTAAAAAATAACTTACTAATACAATATGATATGAAAATTATATAAGTAACCAAAAAATTTTGTTAATGCTGTTATAAGACTATTTATTCATAATATTTTGTAGACTTTATTTCTTGCCCGACCAATTCTGGAACTGCGCTCCTAGGAAAATGAAAGTGTATCCTGACTTCAGAATGATTTAAGGAACTAGTCGGACAGAAAAGAAAAACTAAAAGGTACGATGGTTAATCTTCCCAATTATAAACTTCTTCAATTAGATAGAGATAGTAACTTTTTCAAACAAGTTTTTCTTTTGTATTATCAGAAAAAGTTATATACTTGGTTCGTTAAGAGTAATTTTTTATTTTACATAACTTCAATGTTAAAAAACTTTTTCAGAACTATCTTATATTTTCATTTTTCTCTAATTTTATTTAATAATTAGTTGTATGTCTAAAGTCAAGTTTGTTGTTATATTCTAAAATCAACTAAAGATAAATAGTTTCAGATCATTATGAAAAGTATAATTGCTTTATAATACTTATATAATTTATTATTTAATAATTACTTTATTATAACCATTCATTAGTTAATGGTTAATATTGGAGTGTTTATTGAAAAAATTAGAGTAAAGAAAATTTAAATAAAAACATTATTAGTAGTACCATAGAGTGACTAAAATTTTGTATATAAATTTTTTGTATTACTATTATTTTCTTATTGTTTTCTCATTATTTCAGGAGTATGGAGATTGATATCTGCTTACCTTAGAAATCTGTTCCTGTTTCAATATTCATTCCTTTACTGCTTTACATTGTTTATACATCCCGGCTCCTATGTTTGTTGGGGGTTTCATTACTGGTATGTTCTCTTTTGAATTTTGAGCACCCAGTGTTCACATTTTTATTCTGTTTGTCTATCTTATTTGTTTATTCCCGTTGTTTTTTATATTGTGGGAAAATTTTTCTCCAGATTTGACTGAATTTTCAATGTTCATTCTGGAGTTCCAAGTCTTTTTAGTTATTCCTATGTAAATTATTTCTTTTACCAGGCTCGGGTGTGTTTTTCTTTGCTCATTGTAAGTGGGTTTTGAAAATCAAAGTATGTTTTTGGGAGTTGGCACGTTTAACTAGAGGGCATGTTATTTTGTGTCCTGTATTGTCTGATTTATGCTGTGAAATCCTGTTTGCTAAGTATTGTCCTGGTTTGTCCTACGTATTTTGTATCACAGTCGTTACAATTGATTTGATAAACTACGAGTATATTAGTGTTCTGTATGTAGGGATGGTAGCTTTGGGTTTGGATAAAACTAAACTGTCTAATATTTTGCTGTTTCTGTGTACGATTTTGTAGTGTATATTGTCTTTTAAGGTTTTTGTTATTCTTTCAGAGAGGTCTTTTACATACATGAGACTAAAGTATTTTATATTCTCTGAGGTTAGGTTTGTGTTAATATCATCGTATTTGTATCTGTGTGACTGTTAGAATTAACTGTTCTATTGTTAATTTGTTGTCTTTGGTCTCTATTTTCGTCATTACGATGTGTGTGTGTTGGAGCTGCATGTAACGATTCTGTTTACTAAACCTTTAGGAAACTTGTAAATAAACAATATTGATTGGGCTAAAGCTATATTTTTATTATGCAATTCGGAGTCACTAACGTTGAGGGCTCTATGCTTAAACGCGATAGCTGTGTTTCTTTTTTTTACTAATTGGATGGTGTAATTTCTAATTGAGATACCTGTCAGTTTTGTGTGGTTTTCTCCACACGTCTACGCTAACGGTGGAGTACATATGCCATCTATATTGTATATTGTCAACATAACCAGGAAAGGGATTTTTCTGTCGTTTTCTACTTCTATTGTAAATTTAATTTACTATGGAAACTATTCAAATTGTCTAGTACTGTATCTTCGCTCCCTTCTAGTATAGTCAGATAAATGTCATCGACCAGTTTATAAAAAAAGGAAATTGGAGCGGCACTAAATGAATGACCTGGTCTAATAATTTATTCATTAGTACTAATTTAATAATTAGCTGATTCAATATGCTCACTACTCCTACTATATATAGGGTACTTCTTTTCATTTTCAACCCATTGATATCATACTACAGCTTTGATCACAGTAGCAATACATTGATTCTAGACCCAAATAAGTATATTTGGAGACCAATTGTCTGCCAAAGAATTTCTTACAGCAGCAAATTGCCTTTATGACTTAGCCAACTTATTGTATGGCTTTTCCAGTTGACGAATAGTCTTTCATTTTCAGAGACTCCACTATTTTTTCATGGTGGAAAAAATCTGAAAGTTGTAATCAGATTTTGTGAAAGCATTTTATTATTTATTAGCTTACTAATTTTTAAGCTCATGTTTTTTGAAAAATTTTATTATTCTTTGTCTAGCGGTAAAAAAAGAACTTTTGATAAAATTATATAATGTAGAATAACACAACTTCCTTTCGTCCATATAATTGTAAAGTAATATAATAATATACTAAGAGAGGAAAAGAAACGGTAAGTCTTCCGACACAAAAGAAAATCAAATCACACAACGCGTTTCCAATAGTAAGTGTTCATCGTCAGGTTACATCTACAATACAAACAGAAATATGTAAAAAATGTCAATTTGTGTATTTTAAAATTTGTATAAATATTTTTATATTGTAGATGCAACCTGATGATGAACACTTTGTGTTCAAAATAAACAATTTTCTTTTTGTGTTCATTTTTTACAATACAAAATTAACTAATTTTTATTTAGTTAAAAATTAAAATTGTAACAGTATGTTAAAAGAAATATAATATCAAGGATAAAAATGCATTTATCCAACTACAATTAGGTTATCAAGAATACAGGAAAGTAATGTTGACTTTTGTTGTATATTAGGATCCTCTTGATCTATCAATCTAAAATGTTTGTGTTGTCACAGTTCCAATAATGCTTGAGAAAATTGCATTACTTCTACAATCAGTTGTGTGTGATTAAGTCTTTTCTGTCTGTGAAGGCTGAATGTGTTTTTCCTCATTAATCACAAGTAAATACCACACAATAAATGCTTGCATAGATCGTGAATATAATATTTAGTTTTCATCTACACCTCAGAATTCAATAGTTGTCTAATATCGTACTCTTGTTAATCAAGCCAATGAATGACTTCGTATAGAAATGTTCATGAAATCATCGTGTTTCCATGCCACATCAACTGTTGTCGTTGATTATTTAGACTGAAAATCAGTCTGTTTCAACCAAAACAACAGTTGAAATGGCTTTGATCAAGCTAGAGAATGATTGTTTTTACTCTACGAGTAATTAGGTCTGCCAGTCATAGATCGTAGTCACAGAGCTTCAATGATGAATCCCTAGGTAGAGACCATCAAAGACAATTTTAAATTCCATTATATTCTATCATTTTGCTATACTGTAGCTTTGGTTTTCATACATATTTACAATCAAAAATTATAATTATTTTATCAAATAGTAAAAAAATAAGTTTGATATAGTATATTGTATTATGTATTTCAATAATTCAATTGTAAAATCTAAAAAAAAAATCACAATTTAAAATCCACAATATGAAATGGGTAACTGATACTTTCGTTACGAGGGCAGTAGCCTCTTCTAAGAGGGTTGACAGCTAGCGGATAGTTTTTTACTCTTTCTTACTGTACCTACTCCTTTTTTTCTCCAAATTCTCTCTATTAGGTGACGTGTTACTCACTTTCATGATAAAAATAATAATAGAAATCATTCTTTTAATATTTAATTTTATTTTAATGCATGGTGTATCAAAATCGATAAGAAAAAACAAATTAAGAAAGAATTGATCTTATCATTGGAGAAATATTTAAAACTTTTGATTATGTTTTAAATTAAAAATAATTGAAACTTAACAAAGATTAAGGTAAGCAAACTTTTTTTTTCTTGGTTAGCGTTTATAAAAGTAAATTACAAAGGTAAGATACCTAAATCTGATATGAGAATCTTCCTTAGGAAGAGTGAACACAATGGTTGGAACGTGATGTTCACTCTAAAATGAGGTCGGGTTAATGAAGTTTTCCCAAATGGGAAGGAATTAAGGTTGAGGAGGTTAAAGTTACCAAGTCTGACATTGAATTAAATTTACTTCATTAGTAGATATCAAACTGAATAAGAAAAAAAATGCTAAATTTCTCAGGAAGTCTTCTGATTACTTGTTGAATCTCCAATATGACTACTTGTTAATTTTAACTTAAGTAATTAACTAAAAGATAAAATTTGCAAAAAGCATCTGCAATATGATGGCGCAATGAAAGTTTTGTTAATTTTTTTTTTGCTTTAATCAAAAATAATTAGCGGGATATATTTCATTAATCAATAATTTCAATTCAATTTTAAAATGTAAAAAAATGTATTTACCCAACTACAATTAGGTTATCAGGAATACAGGAAAGTTATTTTGACTTACTTGTGCGCTCCACACAAAAATAAAACGAAAATAACAAAACAGATGCTATAAACTTTTACTTCAATCAATAGATTCATGCTCAAAATTAACAACTGACAACAAACTAATACTTCTCTGACTTGTTATTATGCCTATTTGGACATATGGCATTGAGATATGGAGAACATTAAAGAAAACAAATTCTCAGAAGATATATACCCTTCAAACCAAAATCTTTCGTAAAATTCTTCATTATCCCATCTTATACCGAACCAAAAATTTATTCCAAACTGAAGTTCCTAACAGTTCAGCAAGTAGCAATATATCGTTGTAAAGTGTTCCAAAAAATCTTCTTAAAAACAGCTATCCCTAAATCCTAAAAATATCATCTACAAACATACCAGGATATTTGAGAAGACGTCTGAAGATGATGTGATCGAGACTTATTACTATGGACTGTTCTTAGTGATTTTTTTCTCCTTTTTCTATTTTTTATACTAGGACTTATTTAAGTAACATATGACTTAGACCTACGCCAGTAAGTGTAATCACTGGATCACTTCTTCCCTCCTGTATCTGTGTTATCAGTGTCACTGGTAATGTTATACTTACATTGTTGTGACTTTAAGCAAATAAAATAATAAAAAAAAGAATTGAAACAGAAAAATCCCAACATATCTTAAATTTATTATGAAAGTATTTCTTCGTGGGTACTACGACATAAAGGGTAGTTTGAGAACCTCTCTCAGTTTCAACATGCCAGACCAACCACATCCCTGCTACCTTACCTTCTCTTCTGAAATTTACCCGCTTTATTTTATTTGACTCATCTTACCTAATATCTTATTTAAGAAGTTGGTCCCTAAGAAATTATGCTTAAGAATGGTAGAACTCTTGACGTATAGCTTGTAAGTGGTAAAAAATAATAATATTTTAATTGATAAAAAACTCACAAATACTGAAAGTTTTTTTAAATATTACTCTTCCCTTGTCAAGAAGTAAAAGCTTCAAAGTGGTCAAAACTTGACAAAAAAGTGAAATAAAATTAGCCGTATAGATTTCTAGAGATTAGTGAAGAAAGGGTAAAAATATTACAGAAAACAACAACTGGTAATTCAGTTGAGAAATTCTGGTTTAAATGTGTGAGGTAACCACCAATCGCATATAAAATAATGTGGATATCCAATATAATACGTATTTTTCAATTGCTCAATACAGCGCTTGTTAATTTATAAATGAAATGGGGAAATTTAATTTTTAGAATTACTGCCGTATTAAAAAATTAAATCTCAGAAGGATTTTTTTCCCTACATTTTTAGCTGAAACAAAAAGAATAAATCAGCTTTGGTCTGAATTTAGCTTACTTAATTGGGAATCAGAGGAAACAGTTAGTTAAGTAACTTTAGATGGAAGTAGGTAAAAGGGAAGTTTTGTGGGAAAGTACATTAAAGAAGTCTCGTTAAGATATGTGCATTAACTTGAGTTGACTAACTCTATAAGAAATCACCTGTTACAACTGATACTAAATGTTTGTTTCATTCGGATTATTATCAGAAAACTTAGCAGTTTAAACTAAATTAGGCAAAGCCTTACATTCCCCGATGCCCTTTCTATTCTCTCTACATTAGTCCTTTTAATTTTATTGTATTCATAAACTACTTTACTTCGTATAATTCCTTTTTCTACCTATGTAAACCAATGTTTGTAACATTACTGTCTTCTATATTAGACTGAGAGTTCATGTAATGTTGTAATGTTTCATGGTTGTATACCATTCATACCAATATATCCATCAAATACATTCATTACATTTATATTCAATATATGCAGCATTTATGTTTAATTCTTACTTATTGAAATCATATATAATTTAGTTATTTATTTTATCATCTACCATTGTCTCTATGTATTCTTAAACATGCTTTATGCCATTTTTCAACTTTTTTTTGTCTTTGTTCTAAACATTATATTCTTTTAATCTCGTTCAACTTACTTTTGTATTGCATTTTGCTGTCATCTTTCCTAGGCCAATCTATCTGTGGTTGCAGTCTAAATAAAGATTGCGATATGTTCTGTTCGTTCGTTTATATAGTTTTGTGAATAGCTTTATATAAAAACATTTTGCTAATTTAGTGCTTTTGGCTTTGAAGTGCAATGACGTTGGTGATAACAGATTTTTTGTACTCACATGTTAGTGTATGCCAAATAATCATTTAATGTCAATATTATGAATAATAATGTCATTTTATTTTGTTTCTATCTTTGCCCTTAAAATTATACACCTCTGTGTATTATCCTGACATTATAACACATTGATTTTTTAAAGCCTAATTTACAATTAGTAATTTACAATTTAGTATTGTTAATGCTATACCTAGAGCAAGAAAATATTAGAACATTTTTGTGCAACTTGTACGTTGTATAACTTGTTTACAATGATAAGTTAGTTAATTCACTTCTCTTTTAAATACTTTTCAAAAATAATTTAAGGTTTTCTTTGGAATTATAAGTCTAACATTGTTTATCATCTTTATGGAAGCAGCTAATATGATTTGTTAGACTGAGTTTATAATATAATAATATTCTGTATGGAAGAAACAATATTGTATTATTCTACCTGAATAATAATTTATAAATTATGATTTTCATTTTTGACTGTATTTATTTTTACAGACAAATATGAAATTATTGGGTCGTTTGAATTACCGATATATAATTGACAATAGTGTAATGTTTAATTAATATTATTTTTATTATTGCCATATATGTTTGTCAAATATTATAACAAACAATTCGTTAAATAACATATTTAATATTTTTATATAATAGTTTTACACTGTTTTCCACAAACTAATAACTAATAACTCTTCATGGTACCAGAACAAGGATCTTTGGTAAACATTAGCATTCTTAAGACCCTCTCTGGTACATCAACCATTTCTATTCCTGAGTTTCTGCCCAATCATTAATTCTTTTTATTTCATATTCTCTATCTATAAAAAAAAGTTTTTTCACCTTTTTCGAGATTTGGTCTAGTATTAAACAATCTTTGAGACATATATTAGACCAACGCTTTGCCAACCATTTTATATATAACCAAAGCATTATCAATAACAGAATTATTCTTTTGGTGGAAATTTAATAACTTTAAAAACTTCTGTAAGAAGCGCAATAAACGACTCAATAATGCCTTAAACAGATTAGTGGCTTTATAATTTATTAGTTTGTGGAAAACAGTGTAAAACTATTATATAAAAATATTAAATATGTTATTTAAAGAATTATTTGTTATAATATTTGACAAACGTATATGGCAATAATAAAAATAATATTAATTAAACATTACACTATTGTCAATTATATATCGGTAATTCAAACGACCCAATAATTTCATATTTGTCTGTAAAAATAAATACAGTCAAAAATGAAAATCATAATTTATAAATTATTATTCAGGTAGAATAATACAATATTGTTTCTTCCATACAGAATATTATTATATTATAAACTCAGTCTAACAAATCATATTAGCTGCTTCAATAAAGATGATAAACAATGTTAGACTTATAATTCCAAAGAAAACATTAAATTATTTTTGAAAAGTATTTAAAAGAGAAGTGAATTAACCAACTTATCATTGTAAACAAGTTACACAACTTACAAGTTACACAAAAACGTTCCAATATTTTCTTGCTCTAGGTATAGCGTTAAAAATACTTATTATGAATTATAGAAGCATGTACATGATAGCTAGTACATCCTGAATACGCCAGATAAACATCATGTGCTTTCGTGTGGATTATTAAATAGAGAAAGCAAAATTCAGTTTGAATAATGAAAACTGTATTTTTTCAGTTTGTTTAAATACCATATGGTATTAATTAGCCCTTGATATACACAAGTATTATACTAATGTCCTCTCGACAAACATAAGAATATGTTTGTGTTTCTTGTCTTATAAGAATATAAGACAAGTTCTTGTGTTTCCTATAGTTATAGTAACTTGTTCATATTTACTTATTTACATATTTAATTTATTTTCACGTAGATATACATCATACGTAAATATCTCTTTACTATAACGAAAATTAAACTGATTCTATCATGAAGTACATTCTCATTTAGTACAGTTATATCATCTGTTTCTGAAGGAAGAGGTTTTATTTTTGACATGTTGATAGTTCTTCTGAATATAAAGATATTTTCTAAAAAGATTTTGGTTAATGATTCAAATTATAACATATTTTCTAATTGTATTCATACATCAAATTCTTCTCATAATTAAAAATTTATAAATGGAACATGATGTTACACCCATAGTATTGATAATGCTAGGATTCAAAGTTTGCAAAAATTGAAGCGTTATCCCTTTACTCTATTCTTTTAGACATAACTTAAAAAATCTCTAGCAAGTGAATTAATTAATTCTGCATTAAGTGTATTAATAAAATTATTCTTTATTTTATTATTATAATGTTAAATTAAATTATAATAATATAGAATTTATTTGTAAATATTTAAAAACAATAAAACGTTTTTTCACTGAAGACTGTTATACAAAAAGCAATACACCATATGTCAACATATCTATCTATATACTTATGAAACTCTGTTACTCGCTATAATTATTATAAAGATATCATATTATCTAAATTTTATATAAAAGATTAATTATTAATGACTGAATAAGCAAATTTAAAATAATTTTGTATAATATGTTGAAAAATTTATTACTTTTTCCACATTATAATACTTATCAACTCTGTTTATTTACTTTATTTGTAAATAAAGAGAACTGTCTTAAAAATATGTCCATTATCCTCTTTACTAGAAATGAATTAATTTAGAGTTTATCTGCATTTACGTGAACATGAGTGCATTATAATTTAATATTTATTAAATAGGACTGCAATCATGAATGATATGAAAGCCAAGTCCATTGTCCGTTTTTTCTAATTGTTGAATTTGTCATTGCATAAGAATTTTTTTAAAATTGTATTTTTCGATCTATAATATTATAAAGAAATAACATAATCTAAATTGTATACATAATACTAGCTGATCTACCCGGCTTTACCCGGGAAACAATTTAATTCCAACTCTAATAATAAATTACATATAACGAAAACAATTTAAATTTTCTATAGTTCCGTTGCACTTAACTTTTTTGAGATAAACGAAATTAAAACAGAATTAAAATTATAGATTACGCAAAAAAGATATAATCTAACACTGATTATAAATTACACACATTGTCTAATACAATTGGTAGTTGAATAAATAAAGAAGCCTTACAATTATTAAACTTAAACAAACTACTTTAACTATTCTTTTAAGATTAGAATTAATGGTTGAAATACTATCATTATTATTCGTAATACTATCATGCATACTTAAAGGTAATAAGTTATTATTTAACGCATAACTTTCTTTAATGCTTAAAGCAAGTTAAACCAATTAGATATGAAAAGTTAATCGTAAACTATTGATAATAACTAAAGCTTTGTTAAAGTTAAACCCATATAAAATTACAATAATTGTCTTTAATATCAATCTGAAAATAATAATAAAATTTCTGGTACCTGGTTATTTCCAATTGAACAAAGATGTGGAATATTATTAGCTGCTTATTCATAAAGAATAACCTTCCATTACCAGCCATTACCATTGCTGCCATTACCAAGTAAAGTCAAAATGTAAACAAACAGGTTATACAGCAAACCTTATCTTTTATAATATTTTTGGGATATTACCTGAACCACAACTCTGATTTTTAAAAAACTTTACATAAACCTTCCCGGGGATATACCTAATAATTTACTAAATTTTCACGGCGACTGGATGTATGGTTTTTGAATCTATCGAGTATAAACAGATAGGCATACATTCATTTATATATATATATATATATATATAGATTATTTATTAATAACTGAATACACAATTTTAAATTAATTTTGTGTAATATATTGGAAAATATCATTAAAAAAATTTTTTGTATCATAACATAAAAAACTGCTCAGTTCATTTATCAATAAAAGTCGAGTTACAAACTTGTATTGAAAATTAATAAGAATTTATTTGTAAATATTTGAAAACCACAAAACGTTTTTTCACTGAAGACTGTTATACAAAAAGCAATACACCATATGTGAACATATCTATCTATATATTTATGAAACTCTGTTACTCGCTATAATTATTATAAAGAAATAATATTATCTAAATTTTATATAAAAGATTAGTTATTAATAACTGAATAAACAAATTTAAAATAATTTTGTGTAATTAATATGTTGAAAAATTCATTACTTTTTCCACATTATAATACATATCAACTCTGTTTATTTACTTTATTTGTAAATAAAGAGACGTGTCTTAAATATATGTCCATTATCCCCTTTACTAGAAATGAATTAATTTAGAGTTTATCTGTATTTAAGTGAACATGATTGCATTAAAAAGGTGTTGGATGACCTAACGGGTCACGGGAATTTAGTATAATAGTATAGACCCACTAAAATTCACATTGGGCCGGAATTAAATATTGAAATAAAGTCAGTAGCCAAACTCAATATTTATTGAAAAATTAACTGCAACTCATATGTAATGCATAAACTTTTCATATCGAAACAACATTTAGTTTTGCTTAAGCACCGAATCTGGTATTCATTTCTTATTTAAATAAATAAAGTATGTCTCTCCCTGTATCCTTTATAGTTCCTTTCCTAAAATAAAAAACACAATTATGTATCATAATCGTTTCTTTGTGATATATATTTCTTTGTTATAAAATATATATCACAACCAAATATACTAAATTTGAAGTAAGTCAACAAACATGTTTTAAACATCTTGAAGCTCATTCAGTAATCATTAAAACTAGCTGACCCGGCGAACTTCACCAACTGTCAGTGAATGTCGTGTTACCTTTAGCTAAGCTTAATTTTGAATTTAATTATTAACATAAAAAGGCTAACCCGACAGACGCTGTCCTGCCTTACCTATAAATATTCAATTCAAACAGAAATAAAAACTATTTTTGAAAAATCAGGACTGTCCTAACCTCAACTTTACTATAAGTAAATAATAATATCAAACTCGTTAACAACCAACTTATGTTTTGTTTGATTAGTCAAACACTTGTTTGACAATCATCCATCTCACCATATAATACATCAGAAAATGTATGTTTGATTGGGGTTAACTTTTTACATTTAACAATTTTATTCTTATAACATATTATCTGAAACAATCAAAGTAAAATGTTAAACAATCTAAAAATTTGCAAAATTAGGTCAATTATTTCCTTTTTAAATCTTTAACAAACATGATATAGAATTAAATTTTATGTAAACAATTTTAAAATCTAATTGCACTGAGTATACTTAAAAAAAATAGTTTTTATGTAATTGTGTTGATATTACTTTTTAATAATAAACATTTCATAATGTCAGCTTTATAAATATTACGATGTATAGAAACTACAGTTTCAAAATATGAAAAAACTGTCAGATAAAATACGAATGTTCTAAGGTAATATTATAAACACACATTCCTTGCATTAATGTTATTTTACGTCGGGTAAATAAATTGAATATTTCAATTTACTAGTTTTGTTTGTTTTAAATATATTTGATTATGTATATAACTTGAATATAGGTTAATATAGGAACAGGACCCACAATTAACCTCAAGAATTTGTTTACTAACTAAAGTTGTCTAAATTGCTCTAACATAAGCTAGAACTCAAAAAGGAAGCTCATGTATGTATGAGAAACATTGATCTACCGCACTTATGTAATGGAACAAGACTAATAACTGAGGGGGTTTATGATAATGTCGTGGTTTTGTAAAATTATCGCATCATGGTCTCAAGAGCAAATAGTTTTGTTTCTAAGAGTGAAAATTGTTTTATCTGAAGAGAACAACATTCCTTTTATAGGGAATCAATTTTCAATTCAGTTAGCATTTGCCATGACTATTCATAAGTGTCAAGGAGAGATTCTGTAGAAGGTTTTAGTTAATTTACGTAAAACAGCATTTCAACATGGCCAATTATATGTTGCTCTCAGTAGGGTCAAACAAAAAAAAACTTGAATGATTTTTTTTTTTGAAAATTCAAATTGAACAAAACATGTAAATAAAGAGAACTGTTTTAAAAATATGTCCATTATCCTCTTTACTAGAAATGAATTAGTTTACAGTTTATCTGCATTTACGTCAACATGATTTAATTAAAAAGATGGTGTTGGATGACCCAACTGGTCACGGGTAATCTAGTATTTACTAAAATCAAAATTGAAACTTCAAATTATACGTCTAACAGCAAAAAAATTCAGCTGAAATTTGTAGTCCATATTTTATTTCCTAAAAGTAATATTTTTGACATTATATTCATAAATAAACGACACATTTAGTGACGTTGTAAGTAATTCAATAGTCATTTGATAATAGTAAAATTTACTGACTAGTATTGATTGGTTCGTGTTTTGCAATTATTTGTTACCAGATAGAAAATCAATTATCACAAAATGAAATTGTTTTCCATTAAAGTATTTAAAAATAATGTCATTAGGATGAAGTTAAAAGCGTTGAGTTCTGAATTTGATATATTTCTTTGACGGGATTTGACAGCTCTGATAAAGAAGAGATGTGAGGACCACCACTTCAATCAGCTATGCTCCAATCAATTCCTTTATCGCGGGTCGCCTGCCACTGAATTCTCCACCAAGTGGACTACAAAGCTTTTGCCTTTTAGGTCGCTCTTCGTCAGTTTCAAATTTCAATTAAATCACTAACACTGTTTTCCCAGCTCTCTCGCACCAATAAGCTTTAGTCCCTTTACCAAGTTGACCGAAATTTGCTTTTCAATAAACACTCTATTTCTATAGTTTACTTACTCTATATCATTTCTAATCATTAAAATTTCATCTAATATATGTTTAAAATAGAATATAAAGTTAATTAACTCTTGACCAAATGAAATGGAAGCATACTCATACAAAGTACACCTTTTAAAATGCGGTTACCAAGTACGATTCCCGGAAAATGTTAACGACTGCAATACCAGGTACGATTCCGATTCCTGCTTAGATTCTACCTGTACATGCTCAGCAAATAAACCATTTTATTTAATTTTTGTGTTGGCCTTATTTGTTCAATGTATAAAAAAAGGCAGAAAAATTATAAATGAAACTAGATACAGTAAACCAAAGGTACGAGTATGAATAGTGAACAGCCAAAATATTTTAGTAAATGATATCAAAATCAATCTGAATAAAATTTCTCTATAAACGTCAGGAAAAATAATGAGTAAGATAGAATAACCATCACAAAAATAATAATATATATACTACATTATATTACTTTCTTAGCTGGGTAAGTACTAACACCTTTGGCTAATTGTACACTTTCATTAATATTCAAGGTATAAGGCAATTTTAATTAAAATATTTTCCACTTTATGACAAAAAAAAAGTTAAGTTTTAATTAAATTAAATATGTTTAATGTTATAAAAAAGTTACAGACGAACTGTTTAGCATTATTTATGAATCAACTGAACAAACAAAATTACTTCTTAATAGAGAATATAATTTAAAGTAAACATTGTAATAAATTATGCAACTAGTAACTACCAACTATGTTTAAAAAACTTTCCTTCATCTGATTGTTAGCATTTATTAGTCTTATCCATTGATTACCCTAAAATTGACTGACTCATTTAAGGATGCATGAAGAATGAGTATTGACAGGATTAGAAGGATCTGCGTGGCATCCCTGATTTGACTTCTTATCCTTTATTGAACCCCATCATTAATAAATCATGATGTAAAAACATCAGTATTTCTCCTGTATCTGCCGTCATTCTATTTCGTTTTGGTGAATAAAGAGTTCTTTCTACACCAAATAACCTTTCACTCTGAAAGTGCTTGTGAAACAGGGAAGTTGCTTGTGAAACCCAAGTGCTTCTTTGACACAGCTGACAAATTTGGAAAATTCTCTGGTTGCAACATCACCAACGAAGGGAGTCTTCGCCTGTCCAATTATTTTAACTTTTCCATATTTTAACATTTAAAATTTGATTTCATTCTCCAATGATCTTTCATTTTCATCATACTCAGTTATTAAAGTAGAAGATCTTTCTAATTTTCGATGCTTTTACTGAGTTTTTTTTTTAATTCTTGCAAGCATTGGTTTAAGCTAAAGCAATTAGCCTGAAATTGCCTAACTCAGTTAAGAAAATATAAAAATTGCGTATCAAAATCAATTTGAATAAATTTTCCTAACAAACGTCAGGGAAAGTATGTGTAAGTTAGAATAAGCATAATAAAAATAACATATACTACATTATATATTATTATATAAAAAAAAGTCCGTTTGTCATCTTCAGTGCCTACTTTTCCATTTGCAGAATGGTCTGAATATAAAGAATCTGTTGTAGTCAAAAATATGTCGTTTTCTTTTTTTGTTTATTGAATTTATATCTTCAAATAACCAGTGGTGTAACTTTTCATGTTTTTCACGCCTTGCACATCGTCCAGATAAGTTTATTCGTATCGAGGTTCTAAATATGATCCCATAATCAGATTTTTGTTAAAATATGTAGGAAACTAGAGCTGAACTACATGAACATAAACTTGTTTCTTATATTTACAGGTTGCTGAAATTTGATTTTTCTGATATTATTTATTGATACTCATTGTCAGAATTTCATTTTCTTCCCAGCCTCATATTTAAAAAAAGGTAATATTTAGAGACTCCGAGCACGAGTCAACCTCGACGACTAATAGTATCCCTTTCAAATTCATCGAGCCAAACGTGTGTCTTTTTAACTTGAAAAGTAAATTTTTTTGACTATCGCCCATTTCGGCATGGAAACGAATACCAAACTAAAACTCTAGTTAAAAGTTTCTCATTTTAGATTACACTGTCTAAGTATTTCAGTCACTTAGGTAAAACTTGCTCGACTTTCTTCGATAGAATTCCATATTTGTTCAGACAACTTTTCAATAGCCCTGCAACTATGTTCCTGAAGATTTCACCAATGTTATAAATCTGTTGCTTAAGTGTTTTATGTCACTGATCACAGAAATACGAAGAGCTTTGTTCAACGCATACCCTCCCTTATTGACATGTTCCTACTGCCTTACAAGTAGATAGGCCTAACGTGAAAATTTTCTTGAACATAAATTGAACGTAAGCTTAAAAAGAATGTTTTACAGTAATTAAAAATAGTTGTTTATTCAAAAAGAACAGTTTACAGTTTATTCTGCTATTTTTAGAAAAAAAAATCATTAATAAACATATTTCCAGAACATTGCACTCCGGCTTATGTAAATATACTGGTAGGAAGAAAATTAATATGCGACTAAAATTTACATAGTCCAGAGCAAAAACTATATGTTATCCTGGACCTTATTTCATCGCGGACAGTAATGTATAGAGTTTTTCACCTCTATTTTAAAACTGTTGGTCTTTATTAATTAAAATTAAATTTTAATACCATCTACCCAGCTTTATTTTAAAGACTAATATCTTTTTTTTTAAATTTAATTAATTTATAAAATGGTTGTTTTGAGTGAATATTTACGTTTATTGCTAACAAGATGTTAACATATTGGATAAATCTTAAAATTGTAATTTTATACATATACGAATAATTGCGACACACATACATTTCTAAAAGAAAACAAGAAAACGGTAATATTTACTGGACGTGTTTTTTTTAAAGTTATAAAGAAGGATTAATATTAATTTATTTTCTTTATTTCAACTTTATATGCATTAAAAAATGTATCGTTAAAAGAAGTTTGTAAATGAGAAGTGACAGATGATTATAATTCGACATTAGGGTGTTTTTAAAATAAAAACTGTTAATTATTACTGTTAAACAATAAAACATTAAAAGAGGAAACCATTTTAGTATATTTCTCAGCAATGTAGAGGCTGAAATGAGAGTGCTAAACAAACTATGAGGTCGTTCTGCATACAAGCCTGATGTGTTTGAAAGACTTATGGAGAAGAGGGTTTATTTAATAAAATTGTTGAAATAGTAAAGGATGACGAGAATATCGATGCAACGAGTTTATATTGGGCTATGTAGAGCAGGATCCTGTATAAAAGAGTGGAAGGAATTTCATTTTCTACAGGAAAACAATTTCCATAACTACCATTTCAATCTCATTCAAGCGTTTAAACCAAGTGACTATCAAGCAAAGCAGATTTTTGCCGATGGCTATTGGTACAGGAGATGGAAGACATTTGAAAATAAAATCAATATTTTGAAATAAATCTCTAATCTAAAAGTGATTGTGTCTTTAAGACCTTAAAAATTTTCTTTTTAGCACCTCTAAGGAAGACTACGGGAGCATTGAGATAATTTTTTTCCCCCAACACAACTGGGAGACGAAAAATGTTTAATTATTTCCTGAAGTTAAATATAGGAAATTTAGGAAATTTGAATTATTAAATATTAAAATTAAAAAGACTAAATGGTTTAGCATATAGTAACCTGCTAAAATTCTAACACACAACTTCAAGTAAGCAGATAAAAACTGATACAACAAGAAAGAAGAAACAAATCTTACGAAATAAAACAATTACAAAAACCGCCATGACATCGACCTTTTCCTTCGTTGCCCAAAACTATATATTACTTTATATATATAGAAAAGTAAAACAAAACGAAACATAACGACATTTAGTTTCTTATAGAGACTAAAAATATATTTTCTTCTTATCCTGAGTCTTTCCTCAGGATAATAAGATATATAATATATATCTTATTACCCTTATTACCCAATTATATCTATTACCCAAATTTATGGCAGTAACATCAATTTTGTATTCATTTACTGTGACTTCAAATACTAAATTTAAATTTTTTAAAATAACCCAAAGAGTATGAAGAATACTAATATTAAATAATAAACGGACTGCCGTTCTGGGTTCATACATAGTATGCACTGGATCTATTTTGCATACTGTAAGAGATATTTCCAGATTTATAACTCCATTCAAAAATTATTTCCAATCAATAAATAATAGGCTAGTTCTATTTAGAAAACTGAATTGTATGCTAATAGAAAATTTATTTAAAAGATTTGAAAGAATGTCTTGTTATTTTTCCCAGTTATCAAATCAATCACTAGTGACATTAAAAATGACAGATATGGTAATCAAGAAAGGACATTACAGAGGGTCACATGGAGGAACTAAAGTATGATAATGGCGATTTGGGTCAGTTTTACGATTAATGTCTCAGAGCAGCTTTGAATGGGGGACCCCTTGATCATTCAATCCGTAAATCCCAACAACCTAACCTCCCCACGCATCAATTCAATAGATCCATACTAAAGACCTCAATATTTTTCCTTTACGCTTTCACTTATCACCATAAAAGGTACCAGAATACCATTTTTCTTTATGAAAAACCCATTCTACAATGGTCAAGATTTCCTTATCCGATATTAACCATTAGTTCTGCTCTAGCTCTAGTTATCACTATTTTCAAGAATTCTTAAATAATTTTATTTCAACATCGTAATCACATATGCAATTTATGAAATTAGCACTAACCTTTAAACTCATATAATGGATATGCATTTAATTGAATATAAACTGTATTCAAAACGGTAGACCCAGCAAAAGTGCTGAGCTTCTTGGAGGCGCTGAAACTAACTGGGATACTCTGGTACAGAGGGGGGAAGTGCAATAGTTCTTAGGACGCAGTGCTATAATCAATGACAAATAAAAAAAAATACGTTATTACTATTTTAAAAACCAGCTACATAGAAGCTAAGAATGACCTTTGTTTCTCTTAGATCTATCTTTTCTAATATTCATTAGAAGGATATCATAGGAAATATATTTGTCCTGTTTTTTCAAAAATCATGCATTACGAGTATATCTTAAAATACATCATTTTCAAGGAGAGAACAATTGTTTTCATTCATTATCATTGTGTCACTAAATTTGTAAATTGAACGGGTAATTAGATTATAAACATTCCTTTTATACTTTCGATTCATATTCATTTCAACAATATTTCAATATATTATTTGTTAAGAACTTTATATTTTTATATAAAAATATTTAAATTTATATTAAAAAAATGTTTATATCCTATATTTAAAGGCAAGTTAAAAGGCTAGATAGGCAGAAAATAAACAATTAAAGTAATTTTCTTTAAACAAAAAAAATGTTGAAAAAGTTTGTTGTTTAAAATGTTCCATCCAAAACTTGTAATGATAAGGGTTTTAATGCGGAAACACAAGTACGATTGTGAATATGCAGAAGGCTATTTATTCCTGGAGGTCCTCATGAGATGGGACAGTGAGATTACACTTGTCCGGTTTCGCAGAATGATTTGTGTAACGAGCCTTCTCCTGTTTCGTCGGATAATTCAGGAAATTAGTGTATTTGCATATAGACTGTCGAGAGTGATATTATATGAATGAACAGAGCAGATTTAGCCAAGCATTCACTTCAATCCTCATGTTGACACAAAGAAAAATAACTCCCTCCTTTAAGTGTAAATAAAGTCAACACGACAGAAAAGTCAAGAGAGCCACTTGGCTACCATTTAAATATATTTCTTTTTTTATGTTTGAGAGGAAATTGGAAAATATTCATGCAAAGGCTTCATCTCTTTTTAAACTCAGATATGAATATGTTCTACTATTTCCTCATAAACACTCTCCCTTCTGCACTTCCTTTCTGAAAACATTATTAAAATTTAACACTTGTAATAATATTTTTTATAAACTTAATGTCTTGTAACATTTTGAATTCTATTACCTAATATATCAGTTTGCATTAATTTTAAAAATAATCATAAAAAGTAACCACCATAGGTTAAAATATCGACACAATCTTCCTTTTTTTCTATATTTACAATCTTATCAATTACTAAATAATTTAATTAATCTTATTAACTCGAATCAATCATTAACTTACAAAAATATACCTCGAGACAAATTCCTGTTTATAAAAATTACCATGACAACTGTGATTATTCATATTAACATGGACCAGGCTTACGTGAGAAAAAAAATAATTTAATTTTAACACTCAAATTAGTCACTTGTTCAAGCACTTCCATATTAGAAAAATAAACAAATATTTATCCTTGAAATTTTATTTTCTGGTTAATTCAGCATAATTGTATAGGATATTCAATTTGTGAGGATATTTTGTAAAATCATGATTTTCACACTTCATACATCCAATATATTAAATACAGATATTGATACAGATTAAAAGCAAGTATTTTTGGTTAAGAAAAAAGTTATCAAAATTTCTTCCTATAAGATTAGGTTGAAGAGGCATCTCTCAAGAGAACACACATAGGCCAAAGCTTGGAAATTGGTTATAATACAAAAAAACATTTATATGGGGAGTGGTAAGTTTTTTTTCCTTATTCAAGTGTACTTGAATTTAGAGTAGGCATCTTTAAGAAATATGTGACATCCGTACAGGCTTGTGATTGTCTACTTATCTTAAGTAATAAGCTTAATGTCGGATAAATTAAGCTTATTAAAAGACCTACTTTTGCATACTTCAACAAAATTAACATACCAATGTTACTAAGGTGAGGTAAACTCCTAAAAAAAAACTAATACAGTTATATTTATTTAACTGAAACAATTAATAATTCAAGAATTTAAGAATACGAAATAAGACAGAATGTCATAGATAAATAATAATAATGATAATAATAGTAATAATAATTACAACTGCTTCGACGTTAGTAGAGATTTATCATGTTGAATACAAAAATGGATCTGTTATTCACCAAGAGATTCGCACAATACTTATTTTTTCTGTGTTTTTACTAAATAAAATATATCGATTTTCTTCATCATTCAAGATGTTAAATGTACTGTGATAGAAGTATACAAATCACGTCATACTGGAATGGTTCATACATCAGTTGCTGATATGATATAATCTCTTTGATGAAAAGTAAAACACAAAATTTGCATTCTGAAGTGTCTATGCTATTAGGGTAGCCTTTTTATATTCATAGCCTATCTTTTACGCTCTTGAAATTTCAGGTTCAGAAAATGCAAAAGAATTGAGACGAATTAAGTAAAGCTTTTACAGCAAATATCAAGAGAGTATATGATTTATTCAGAGGTTAGTTGTGAATACGGAGTAGGGGCTGCTTTGAAGGTTTGACTGCATACCTGATACTGCATTCATTACTGTCAGTCAAAATGAGCTGGTAGGAATAATATATAAGAAACATGGACAGCACCAGCTGAGGAGTCAAGGAATCGCTTATTAATAAGCTAGGGAGGTAACTGTCAGATGTTTACCTGGCTCGATTCATTTTCAATAGACCTTTCAATCCCCGAGGCTATTTAATAAAACGACTACAACACATATTAAACTAACACTACTCTCCATCTTAATTTTTTTTCAGCATATGTGAACATATTAAAACAATTTACTTTTATAATTACAATTCTTAAAGCCATTAAAAAAAATAATTAACTTAAAAAACATGTATTTCAAATAATGTGGTTTTCGGACTGACATGAAAATGAGCATCTAAGAACGGTCACCTGTGTCATAGCAATTTCCGAATTACTATACTTCAACAAGAATAATACAAACATTCTAAGCAGAGATCTACATATAACGGGTTATCTACATAAAGATCACGTGAGTTTGGAGGTGTTAAGGCCAAGGTAGCACAGTGGCTTGCGTGCTTCCTTCTAGATTGGTAGATGACAGGTTTGCTTCCTGATATGGCTTCAATTTCTTCACGCGGGAAGTGAAACAATTTGAGCACATCACTCCTCAAAGATAATTTTAAACAAGTTTTGATTTATTCATTGTAACTACTAATTCTTTTGGCCATACACCATGATAAATCTGTATAAGTTGATATTTTTTAACCTGGAGTCCTTTCGCCATGTCGCGAAAAACTATCGACTTCCTCATAAATGAAAAAAACAAGACAGCTCTCATGAAGTTCCCAAGGAGAACCTCGCGTGGGTGGGCTTCTACGATTTACGTCAGTAAAGCTATAAAAATATGCCTGGTAGTCTCTATGAGACTGATGACCACTTGATGAAGGAGATCATCAACAATTACAGATGAGAAATGAAAAGGAAAAAAAGCAATAGTAACAGTTAATAGGGAGTTAAGATATAGGAAAGAATAGGTAGAAAAGGGAAGCAGTCAGAGATTGCAAGAAAGGATACAGGTGTAGAAGGAAAGAAAAGCATCCACACGCTAACTACAAAGTGACTAGCCTGGTAAACCTAAGCCCGCCATAACCAAGAACAACCGTCCGAATAATCCTTAGGCTTGATAAGCAAATAAAGTACCGGAATTCGCTAAAAGGCAAGAAAAAATCTTTAAAAAAAAACAGGCGCAAGTCAGAAGGAAAGAGGAGGTTGAGATCCAGCTGCCGAGACCTTGTCTATGGGAAGGTCATTCGTTCTACTATGACATATGGTTGTTCAGTGTGGTTTGGATCCCACGTGTCCCAACAGTTTCCTATATGAACTAAATGTGACGACTAAATGTAATGACTTCTAAATTATACAGAGCTCAGACAATTTAAAGCCACAATACCATATGGCCACGAATACCACTTCTTCCCCCCGCAGACTGACGTCGATTTTTTACAATGTTTATAATTTAGTAGTTGTGAGCCTGTGGTCCGGAACTGCTAATTATGACGCGCAACCATGAGAATAGAATATTCGTTGATGGTTGGAGACCCTAAACCATTAAGCGACAGAGAGGATTTTCCACCTTCGGATACCAGCCTAAGATCTGGAACCCCAAGGTAAGAGCAGAAGCCGCTGTTATGCCACCGCAGTGAGAATAAAGTCTTGAAAAGGACAGGAGATAGTCCCACTTGTTGGGAAGGACGAGTAATCCATCCAAGCCAGCACGGGAACGAGCGGAGCTTTCCACCCTTGGAAGCCAACCCAGACTCACCCTCTGACCTGTTGTGCCTTTCTTGGTTCACGCCATGAGGGAACGACCACTCAGGCGTGTTAAGCCCCCCCACCACGACAAGGTGAAGGCACATCGGGGGGGAATGTAGATCAACCGTAAATGACATGGGTATCAGTTAAAAAATGAACCATACTTTCCTACCTTGGAATAACTACTGAAAACTAAGACTGTAAGCATCAGTGCAGCGTTAGAAAGTTGTGGAAGTTTCAAACAATCTTTAATATCATATCTTTAGTTAGATGATGGAGAGAAACTAGTAGTTTAAACCAGCCTTTAATTCATTACTTAGACTCGTACAACCAATTTTTTCCAAATAAACTCACCTATTTTTTCCATAAACCACATTCTGAAGGGGTGATCAACAAATTAAACAATAAATAACATTACGTTTTTGCTATTGAATCGGAAAAGAACTACATCTTAAAAACCAGTTAATTAAAAAACCAGTTACAGTTTTATTTTTTATGAACATTTGAACAGGAATTTATCAAGTGACACTCATTTAATTTAGCCATCAAACGTTTCGTGTAGGTATATTTTTATAATATAAGTAAGTAATATAAAAATTATATTTCTAAGGTTGTTTGCACCTCAACAGAATAACTGTTGATATCATTTATTTATTATCCCATAAAATTACACATAACATTTTAGAATAAGATTAGGACAATGCTAATAACATTGTTAGCATAACATAATTGCTAACATAACAAGGCCCTGGTCGCTCGGTGCATACTCCAAAGATACAAGACTTCGGTAGTTACTCCACCGACCTTCTTGAGCACCCATCATCAACAGTATAACAGTTAAAAGAATAATTATTAGAAAATTATGTTATATGTCCAATAGTAGTTCTTAACTATTATAGTACTTATGAATTATGATTTCGTCAGTTTTGTAAATTATTAAAAAGACGAATAAATTATAAATTGTTCTACTTTGCCAAAAAGAACTAAAATATCTTAAGATACAATTAATTTTAACTTTATTAAAGTAAAGCATGGCGATCATGAAAAAATTTGAATCCTAGATTTTAAGAAATTTGCATGTTTTGAGGTCCTCAATGTTCTTTATAAATGTCTGTATTTGTGAGTAACTGTAGACCAGAAGTTTGTGAGCATACTGCACTCTACAATGCTTTATGAGTCAAATTCATGTTTTATAAAAAATGGGCCTTATAGTGTAGACGTGCCTTCCTTTTTTGAAACAGTATTGCGTGAGAGTTACATTATGGCGTTTGGGAAAAATATGTTTTTAAACAAGATTGCTTTCTCCTAAAATAGTTATAGAGTATTGAAACTTAACAAATAACATGAAACTATTAATTGCATTAACTTAAAAGAATTCTCAAACTTTTGGTTAGAGATCAATTTTGGCATAAAATGTCAAATTTTTGACTTATTACAAAAAGGTTTGTGGTCACAACCGTTCGACTGATCGTAATGAAATTATATCCAAAAATATATATTTTCATGCGATGAGCTGAATGTTTTTCCGTCAAAGTATGGTCTTTTGAGGGCTTTGGAACCCATTCCCTGGAAGTTTTCTCCTTCTGAGAAGAAGAAGACCCCTTGATGCTTTTGTGACTGTCCGTCGGTGTCCTCGTTGCTAAATAGTACAACAGGTTATGCTGATTGTTTAGACTGCCTAACAGGTGGAAAGTTTTGTGGTCATTTACCTTACTTGCTGCCAAAGCAGACGCAGTAGACCTAAATCCGGAGCTCTACCCGAGAACTCTAAAAATATAGTCGATACTACGGAAACGGGGAAGCCCATTCGGAATTCCTTTGAGTACCGTATGAGTCCATTGGTGTTGGATCCGTGGCAGCTGAGTTATCTCACAAAGGAAGAGTAGACTTCCTAGGCAGTCGCTGTGTGAGAAGCAGTGTCTTCTCGGAAGTTGTCTTTAGAGCAACAAGAGGAAGTTAAACCCTCGACCTTTACCTTTGTTGGCAGGTGGACTCGCTCACTTAGGTCAGGTTAATGGACATTCCCTTCGGGGAGACGACCAAAACAGAACAACGTAGTTCTAAAAATAGAAAAAAGCGAGTAGATCCTAACCAAATTTATTAAAACTACCTGGATGAAAATGGGTTTTTTGATACATTTTATGATTTCAGATAAATGATAAATGAGGATATCTGCGGAGGGCGTTGTTTTTCATTTCTAACTACATCTCTTTATGAAGAAACATAAACTCCAATGTAATATAGAAGGTGTATATCTGAGTCATAATGATTGTTTTCGAATTTTCGGGAATCGTTTATATAATTGAAGTGGTACGTAATCAGCCATTACTAATGAGTAATTAATTTCATTTCATTGGAGAAACATAAAATCAGGCTTATTAGTAAAGGTGACAAATTCTTCATTTAATACTTCATCAATATATTTTGCAACATTTCTTGATTTCTTCAAATAACTCATCAGATGTTAGGACTGCCTTGACAGCTCACAAAGTTGAAGCAGAAATTGGATAATAAGAATTACCCTCTTCTCTCTAAAAATACCGTCAGGGAATTGAGTCCCTCGAGTGCAAAATATAAACCAACTTCCAACAAATATAGTAGAAGCCATTAAATTTTCCATCATCCGCTCTAACTTTCAAATAGATTAATAAATTAACGAGATCAAGAAAAAAGTTTAGTTCCTAATGAATTGGAAATAATTTTTAAATATAAACTTCAAATAAAGTTTCTCAATCTACAGCAGTTTGCGTAAGTAAAATTAAATCATTCTTTCTGTAAGACAAACGAATTATAAATCAAAGTTGATATTTTCAAAAAGTAGATTACCTTTTTTTCTGGAGCCTCACAGAATCATTTACATTACTATTGTCTAGTAGCCTGCCTCAGTACTCTCTGGTGAACAAAAAATAATAAGTACTTGACATTCTATATATTTTTTTTATTATAGAGTGAATTTGAATTTGTTTGAAATAGATTATAAAATAAATACTAATACAATTTTCATTAATAAATGAAAAATTCTGAATGAATTTTAGCAACGACAAGTTGGTGTTGGTCTGGTGTTATAAGTTTGCTGAACATATTGTCTTATGCGATTAAGATGTTTAATGTTTATTAAGTCTCATGCTGTCGAGACATTAAAAGTTATTCAGTTAATGTCAATTCCCGTAAATGCTTTGAAACACAAACACCCAAAATGATGTTTTGTTTTTTCTGTTTCATTTTTTAATTTTTTAAGAAATATTTTAAGTTTTAAAATATGAGTGTAGGAACTTAATTTTAAGTGAACAGGAATAATGAATAAAAATAAGATGAGTAAAGAAAAGGAAAGTTACAGACGAAAAAGAATGGCAAAAGAAACTGCAACCTTTTGGACTTGTTAATTGTTAATACAGTAATTATTAAAAAAAGAAACTAATCTTAAAATACCACCATTTTGGTGTTAAAACCCGAAAATGTAGTTTACAAAACTAGAATCATAATTTACATTTTCTAAAATCATGAGCAAATTTACTGAATTTCATTATTCATTCAATTCCTTAAGTTGATCTTAAGACTGTAGAGAATGCATATGATTTACAGAGAGGTCCTCGAACTTTTCAAAATGTCCCACCTTTTCAGAATTCTTATATACCCCTTATAAAAACATTGTTTAAGAGAACATATATTTTTACATCGATGACAAATTATATTTTTTTAATATTATTATCGTCAAGAATTTAGATGACTTCCATAGAAATCTAATCAAACCATTTTTTTGTTTTTCACAAACAATGACATTCCTTAATGACTGTAAGATGCAAATAAAATTATTGATTTGTAGAAATTTGTCTGATATTATTACATTATAGTTGTCGCAATGTTTTAAATACAACAAATATCTTTTAAAATGCCGAAAGAATGATATTGACGAAAATATCTTACCTGTCAGTTTACTACCACAGAATAACACAAGATTGTGCCGGCATACCTCTTTTATTAAAATGTATAACATTAATAAGAAGAATGTCCTTGTTAAGCAGCAATACGAGTGCTGATATTGGGTTCTAGTTCAGAGTGTTTGAACCACAAAACACCACTTTTTTCCAAACTTAGTCTGTTAATCTGTTTTAGTAGAATTGCGTTTGCATTCGAAAAAGAAGCTTCAACCATACACCTACTTCTTCAATACCATTTTAAATCTTGCTTGCTTTGTCATTCTGCTCAGTTCGCAATTTAATTACAGGTAGGTCACTATGACTGTGGCCTGTACATTATGACTCCTTATTTCACGATGTCCCAAGTTATCTCTATATAGAAATCATAGGGATATAGTTTGGTGATGTCAGACCAGTCCCGAGGGCCTGGACATGTTTATGACAGTTCAAAGCTTAGTTGTTATAGTTCATAAGGTTCATCGTTTGTTTGTTATTGAGATCATTTATTCCTGATTAACTATGTCAGACCACTGAATGAGTAAACGAGACGTAATTAAGGGTAGAACTACACATTCAAGAAAATAGTTTCATAATTTCCATGCGTCAAACTTGATACAAATTTAATTAACAATTATAAATTCCAAGAAAAATTAAAATGTTTAATTTTAAAAACGGAGTCAAACCCTGTAAATGTTTTGCAAAAAAATAATGGTTGTTTTCCAATGTACACATTTGGAAGGCTTTCACCTTTTAGTACTGTTATAGTGGGCAAAAAAATGTGGTTCATTTATTATTTGACAACCATTTTAGTAATAGGCAAGCCCCCATATTACCTGTTGATCCTACATTGGAACTCCAAAAAAAAAAAATAAATAGATAAAACGTAAACCAAGTAATTTCATCATTTTTACAAACCTTCATGCATGACTGCTTCTTTAAAAAAAATTAAAATTCAAAGTTCTGTACACTCCAAAACACCAGAACACTGACTGCTAATAAGTAATTTACAAAAAAGAATAGTCAAAGTAAAAGTAAGTAAAATTTATTTCAGAAAAAAAAACAAATCAGAAAAAAAACACCAACTAGAGAAAACATTTTTGCAAGTAAATATGAACTAAATGTTAAAACATAAATTTATTCAATAAAAAATACGTTTAATTAAAACAATTCATTTTGCACAAATTTATTCTTTTAAATAAAATAGAATGATTAAAAGCCTTAATTAACATACCCTTCTAACATCTGAAAGTTGCAGCACTCACTTACTTTTTCGTTTTGCACATGCCTGTAGCTCCTTGGTATCAGGATAATTATTCCATTTTTCAATGTATTTTATAGCAGTACATTAATTATTATTTTTAAATGCTCTGATTTAACATTTAAAGAAGTACATTTAACGTTATCTAGAATTCAAGAATAAACAGCATCAGTGTAAAAGTTGGAGGAAAATAATATGAGGAAAATGAATATTAAAGAGGAACTTGTATTGCTCAGATAATTTAAATCAGGATTTAAATCAATAGGCCCAGTGACTAGATATTTAATAAACCAAAGCAAACACAATTAAATGAATAATAAAAATAAATCATTCTAAATACGTAGAAAGGTAAATATTAGAACAATACTCAGTTTTTAGAACAGCCATTTATAATAACTGTACAAAAACGTCAATGGGATCTTTATAAATGTATAAAGATACAATGAAACAAGTAATATATACAGACACTCAGATAAAGGGAATAATATTACAATAGATTTGTTTATTATAAAGGAATAACATAGCTAAAGAAAGGAAGCTGTGATTTCATTTGATTATTTGTCTTCTGCTTGAAGAATCTATATTTTTATTTTCAAAGCCATTGGACGATATCCTTATCAAACGGAAACTAACTTCTTCTTAATAAAATGTCATGAAATGTATTAATCATTTATAAATAAAACTAACAAGTCCTACATTTTTTATTAATGAATATTCAGAATTGAATAAATAAATTTAATGTACAAACTATTTCAAAAATTTAAAATGTTACCAAGAAACATTTTAACGATATGTATCAATAAATAAAGTTAACCCAAGTAAATAAAAGTATTTTTTTTATTTACTATTGAGGTCCTCTAAGGTTAGGGTTATTTCAATTGCGTTTTTAAATGTAGTTAACTAATAATATATTTATTACAAATGTTCTTGTAAAAGAAAAAAAGTAAATTACAATGGAGTTCTGTGCCACCAAAACACATACATGATATGTGTCTAAAACACAAAGACTATACGATGAAATCTTGACAAAACAAAGAATTTATTGTTTAACACATTTCCAAAAGATGTAACAAATTAGTTAAAACAACTAACAGAATTTATGTCAAATTTACTAAGTAATTGAGTACTATCCTATTTTCAAAAATTCTAGTAAGCAATAAATGTAAATCACAATTTTGTATTAAATAATTCTAAGGCATTGTATTAAAAATATAAACTAATTGAACTATCGGCAGAGAGTAAAATTGAAGGAAGGAATTATTAAAACTAATTTGATATGAATCTTGTAACGGCAAGAAACATTTAATTAAGAAATATTTTGTTCCACTAGTCTTCATTTCGCTGTGGCTTAATACCTAACAATGTTGTTAGCTCTTACTAAGCGCTATGCGGCACCATTGCATCAATATCAGAGAATGGATCTAATAGAAGGCAGGCATTAGTCAACCGTCTATGTTATGTTCTTTACAGGCAAATCTCAGTTAACAACTACAGGCTTAAATGATTTTAGATCTATAAATAACATATAATTTAAAGCAAAACACAATTTTTTTAACATTTTTACTAAACATTTTTTTCTGTAGAAAAAGATTTTACCTTTACACCAAATTTAATCCCATTATGAAGATTAACCTTGATTATGTCATTATTCAATATAGGTATTTAAGCATCTTTCCAAATTATTAAATGTGTTCCTTTAAAAATACTAATAACCCATTTTAATTTTTTTTTTTTTTTTTTTTTGAAAGCTGAGCTAATTAATCTACTTAGTATATCTAACCTTAAGGATAAGAAAATGGCATTGATGTTAAACAAAGCTATGCAAAACTATATTGATCAGACGTGAACTCATTTATTTCTAAATAACAGAAAACAGACGGGAAAATGCAACCACAACTTAGCCTGAGTTTAGTGCCCTCTCCAAAATATTTCTTCAATTCACTTTTAATAAAGACTTATTTTTGTATCATAAATAATTTCAACAAAATTTAATGTTTTCAACGGCAAAAGAAGTGATTAGGGAATTATAAATAAATAAATTTATTTTAATACAACTTCAAAATAATTCATATTTAATGATTGAGAATAAATTATTTAAGTTTGAAACAAAACTGTTTAAGTAGTCATGGAAGAACGCTTCAGCGCCTGATACCATCAGTCACTAAAATTCATCACATCACTAAATCATCACAAAAAAAACCCCTTCACGGTTCTGAATATATAAACTGCCATTAAATTAATTCAGCAGCTAAACAAACTAAAACTGATACCTGTTTCCAAACTTAATGTAGTCCTAATCAAACTACTTAAAACTATTGATAGAAAATTCATGACAACCACATAAAAAAGAATTTAACTCAAATAAATTTTCTTACTATTTGTAATGTATAAAGTTAGAAGAAGTATCAATCGGCTAAGAAATAGTTTTATAGTCTAATCAAGACCTCTAACTTTATATATATCAAGGTATTGTTTTCTTCGTCATAAATACTAATAAATACTTTTCTTCTTTTCGAGATTTGGTCAGGGTAAATTACTAAAAATCAGCTCTTGCCAAAGTTTCGTCTTTATTTCAAGAAATTCTCGGAACTCGAAACCAAAAACAATAGACAATTAGTTTTTTGAATTTGTATGTAGAATGTTGTGAAGAAAATATTGTCCACTGTGTTTGGTATCTAGCCCTAAGGATGTCTTGAAATTTTGTCAAAGAGGTGATTTTTAGTAATTAACCCTAAAAAAATCTCGGGAAGAAGAAAAGTATATAAACTATATTCACAAAAAGAACACACAGAAATAAAACCGAAACTTACTACTATATTTCGATGGCCTCGTTATCAGGAATATATATGTGAGTAGCTCCGAGGCAACGACTCTAAAAAAATATGTATATTCACTTAAGAAGAAAACAAATAAAAGAAACAATAGAACCAACTACGATATTTCGTCTGCCATAGTAAAGGAAGAATTGCTTTACTTCGGAGTAATTCACTTTCTTTCTGAAGATGACTGATGTCGAAATATAGTAGAGCGTTTGTTTAGTCTCTTTTATGTGTTTTTTCCTGAGTGAATTTATTTAGTTAGTTAGATCCGTTCCCATAGCCACTTATATGCATATAATTATATTATGTATGAGGAACTATTGAAAAGAAAAAAATATATATATTATATTATATTATATAGTCAATTTATGATAGTGTGTTTCGTAAGATCAGTTGGTAGTTGCACCTAGAAAATAGCATTTTCCCTCCTGAGAGTATTTCAAGAAAAAGCCAAGCTGATAAAGAATTTCTTCACATAATGAAGAAAAGGTGTAAGACAAGATATTGTGAAATATTCAACCATTGTTTTTATTCCATTCCAACATATACCTGTCCTCTTGTCTTATTTTATTCGAGATCAATGGCATTTATCTTAATAGTATTATGAGTCATTGTTATTATTATTTATACTCAAAAGTCATGATGTCAATAGATAAGCATTATCAGTTTTATTATTATCGTTAATCCTCAGGTTGTTTTGATCAGTGATAATATTTTATACTGAATAATTTTAGGTTAGAACCCACAAAACAAAAACCCAACATAAAACCTACACATAAGCATATTTATACCCTTCAGAAGGGTAAAAAATAAGAAGTGATTCGCCAGTTAAAATGATACTGGTGAACTAATAATGTAGATCCATTAACGGTATAATTTCATAGTCTGATAATCTAAGTATACGCTAATAAAGTTAAAATTCGTTAAAAATCATTTAAATTGTATTTTCTATAAATCTGAAAAATTTTACCTTCTTAAATTCAAAATTACTTTTAACAGTAATTGATATCATATATAATGATTTTAATAAGTGAGGTATTGAATAATGAACCTTCATTAAAATAGTTTACCTAAAAATACAAATTTAATTTCCAAACAATATTCAAATATTAAACCCCATTCCACCTCAAACAGTCTTTTAATAATACAAACTATTTATGAACATATAAACGTTCTTGGCTTGAAACTTGCTCTTAAAAATGGACTAGGTTTGAAATTGGTCATGAATGTACTACGTAAGAAGAATTTAGGTTATTATAAATTGATTGTAGTAGAAAAGAAAACTACTTACTGGGAAGCCAAAATTGCTAGCTACTTTGGAAAGCCAAAGGTCTAGCGATAATGCCACGGTATTAGTACTACACAGAAGTATTGCTACCCACTTATTTTCTGTGATTCAGACGTTTCTTACCGTCTTACTATCTAAACCACTTAAGCAGCCTATATTGAGCTTATTTAATATCCTGACTCCATAGTAATACCTTGTCAAATCAATTCTCGAGTAAATATATATATTTAAATATAGAAGCTTGATTCCATGTTTTGAATAAATCTAAAAGTTAACTCAGTTTTGCTGTGGCAATATTTGATAAATCACGTCTTGTGGATACTTGATACCTTTTAATTCTCATAAGCAAGCAGTGCCGGAGCGCATAACATATTAAACGACATAAATTAGTTATTTACGTCCCAGCGTTACAGAGTGAAACAAATAATATGAATCAAAAATGGTAAAATAACGAAATAGATTTTCTACTTGGCAAAAAAGATTAGATTACAAAATATCTTCATATAACAAAAGAACGAAGTCTATTCTCCAAAATGATGATTGAAATCAATAATATATGAAACATAATAGTTGAAGTAATCAAGTGTATGTATAAATTATTTGTGAAGAAAATGCATACTGCCCATTGAACATAAAATGACACACAGCATAACTTTAAAACTGTCAATCAATAGTCACAGAAAATGTAACTAAACAAAGCAGATATATATAATTTAAAAACCCAATTAAAACTAATTGATTTTTAACTTTTAAGCAGAAAAATAAATCGAACAGAAAGTTAAAATGTTCCAAAGTGCCTAATTCTACTGGAAAAAGCAGAATATTCATTTGCTGAACAAGCAATTAGTTGCGCTACAAAATAAAGGTAAAATATTATCCAATAGGCCGTTTTTAATTATTGTTTTATCATTTTTTTAATCACAGCAAAATACTACTATGAAATTATTATTGTTCTATACAAGAATATTTATGATATCTTATTCTAAAGCATTTTATTCAATTCAACAACTGAGAAATACCTTACGTTACTGATGAACATCAACAAATTCGAACAGGTTACAAGTCAGTACTGGATACTGTCATTTACATAAGTAGCACAAGAGTGTAAAATCTAACACAAAATTGTATTAGGTTTAAATAATTAATATTTTATATAAATTTATAAATATTCATTGTTTCAATTAATGACATGATTTCTAGTTAGCGTATTACATTAGAATATACAAAAATAAAATTAGTTAAATCAGGTTTAAAAGAACTATTTTAACATTCTTCTTATGTATCAATATATTTTCAATACAGTATCTTCCTTGTTACGATGGAAATTGAAATGTTTTGCAAAAATCATATCCGAAATAAAACATGAAAAGATAGGATTTGCAAAAAAACACGTAAATACGATATATGTGCTCACATATATGCATTCAAAACAATTAGAATATGGTATCAACAATATTCTATTGGAATGTGTTAAGTATTGTTGGTTGGAGGAATCAAAAATTACAATTTTTCTTGTTGCAAATCAAGAAACTGAGGGAATGAAACGAGCTGAATTCGTTAGAATAGTGCGTGTGTCATTGTAATATCTCTATATACACTACAATTATACTGTTCTAAGTAATTTTACACACTTCCAATATACTTGATTTCTAATGCTGTAATCTAAAATCACAAAATTTGAAAAAATAAAAACCAATCTTTTACTGTTTGGTAATTGTTTTTTTTTAAATAATGATGTAAATTATAAAGGCGTTCAAACCTGGATCCACCGGTCATCTGGACAAGATGTGTTATTAATCTTCTCAGATAAACCTATCAATTACAGGTTTAGATTAACAGTCCAAGTAATTCCATCAAACCAGGTTCTAATGTAACTTTTTAAAGAAACTGTACGGCCGTACAGTACACATATCACAAGAACATGGAAAGAAACTCACCACGACGTACGGCCGTATAAAATACGAGTAAGACAATACTATACTAAACTAGAATTATTAATGGGTTCAGACAAATTTTTACACAAAATTGAAGCAACTTTCTTTGTAATGATGTTTATCAACAAAATTTTAATTTGGATGAAATTTGTTTAAATATCTAACAATTTGACACGAGAGAAACCGAAGTAAAATATGAGATAATGTTCATTCAAATAAACGTAAATACAACCCAAAAAAATAAATAATAAATTATTTATTATATATCCCTTCGTGGAAAAAATTAGATTACTTGACGTCAGTTTATTTATTACAACCTGAGTTTTCAAATTTCAATATTACACAACATAAATTAAAATACTAACCCATACGTGAGCATATGGAGGAGCACTTCTTACGAATATCATTAGAAAAGCCTAATTAACTAAAATATTACCTAACCACTTAAATGCTAATTCAGCACTTCTTTTATTTGGAATAAATAACAGTTTTATAAATGCATTTTGATTATTTTTTAAAACAAATATATAGCCGAAAGATAAACATACTTTGTTTTTTGATCGTACAAAAATAACATTAAAGCATTCGTTTTTCAAACCCCAGTACTTTTTCTGTTTATAAGTAGTGAATCATTTAATTTTTACGTTTAAGTATTCGTTTAGATAAATTACATTACTTAGGAATTGCGTATTCGTTTTTTAAATCCAAATTTCTTTTCTGTTTATAAGAAGCAAATATTGTTATCAAAATAAAATTCTTAATATCCATTTTCTTATTCATTGATAAAAAATGAAAAAAAGAAAATTGATTGAGAATTACCTGAAATAGAGCATTCAAATGATAAAATAAAAAAACGAAAGAAAATTCAAATATGTATATACAAAATATAAGTGACATTTTGAAACATACACTTTTAATTCAGGACTTAATTGTAACGTAAAATTTACTGCAAAATGAAGTTGATTTTCACTTAATCTAAACTTGACATTTTATTCATGAAAAATAATTCTTTCAAACCTGGAAATTAATCAAATTGCAATGGAAATCAAGTTTTTATGAAGGTGGATTAAAACAATGTTCCAGCCATCGTTCATGATAATTTGGTATTATTTAATTGTTATTTACTCATATTTATTTTTACTTCATTCTTACATTTCAATGAAATATAGAAATTAATGCCCAGTTTAAATGGATTGATTTTTTATTATGGAGAAGAATAGTTCTAAAGAACTTTTTAGAAAAAAAAGCATCAATACAGAAAACTATAAAAAAAATGTAACAAGGAAGTAGTGTATTCTAAACAACTTTATTAAATAAAATTACAGTATTCCATATTTTTGCCATATCTAATTTAACTAACATAAGTTTTCTACAGGACGTAACGAAAACAAACATCAATAAATATATTTTAACGCACATAATTTTTTTTTATTTTACAGTCTTATGAAAAACAGGACTTCTGTTGTATCATATACATTTTTACATAACAATTAAACATCCTCCGTCATACACTCCAAATTTAGATCACAGAGCACAAACGACAACAAACACTCAGACTGAAGGCGTGGTTCACAGCTTTTCTTGTTGGACAACTCCGTATAAGGACATAGTAGGATAAACATATTTAAAAGGGACATATAAATTATTTCCCCTGACCATAAAAACTAATTATTTTACACTAGAATTCTACCCATGTTTGCAAACATAAACTAATAGAACAAATAAGATCAGGCATCCACTCAAAGAATAATTGTCGTGGATCTAACGAAACATTGTTCTGCAATATTATTTAAATGGTCTTACTTCTACGTGAAACTCGAAATGGACAATTCTGATAAAATCAGTGACACTATAATACATTCAAACAATTAAAAAATATATATATATAATTTTTTTTAACACTTTCAAGTGAAATATTTACACATGAAAAACATTCATACATCCTCATTTTTGAACTTTGGAATTTCAAAAGTTTAATAAATTAATTCTGACAACGAACTCATATGCAAATAAAGATAAATATAAAACATTTTTTTACCTCATTTTTTATTCAAAAATGACAAATAAAAAATTGTGTTATTGTTTTGTAAGCTATCTAAAATATAGTGTTTCACATTTCCTTCTAAAAAGATGATTTTAAAATGAAGTTACATTAGTTGAAATATCACTGAACTTGATTCTATAATTACTAATAATGTAAATATTAATAAAAAGAAATCAATAGCACCACAAAGTTAATAAAAAATAATTAAACCGTTTATACCCTCTATAGACCAATGCTGAGAACCACTATATGTAAACCGGACAGGAGTTAAATATAAATTTCTTTGAAATACGATATAAGGCAGAAAGGTTAACAATTCTTAAAGTTTACAAACTGGCCCTTCCAAAAGATTAACGCAAACTAAATGACGGCCATCAAAAATATACAGTATCGCATATTAAGAATGCATTCATTCTTTCAATAAAAAATAAATTCCTGAGTAAATCCACTTACAACAGACCCCATGCAAATGTTAATCATACGACTACGAACAGCAAACTAATTTTCTAATTACATTATTGAATAATTGATCTCCTGATAATCCTACTTTATATTTTCAGTATAAGTCTGGCCCTACATAAAACAGGTAAAAGACTAACAGTCCAACCGACTAAATTCAATATCTAGTTTTGATTAATATTCAGTAACATAGACTACTTCCAATATAGCATTTAGGTGAATCAAAAAATATAGAAGATTTTTCAAATACAAAATAAAACAGTCATTCTTTCTTATAACTTAATTCTTTAAAGGGTATTGCAGTTTCAATCCCAAATCTATAATCAATATTTAGGAAGAAATAAATACATGACAACTAAATCATTGAAAAATTTAAAATTGTTGAAGATAATCATAAACTTAAAAATAAAAAAGAAATCAATAATGAAATTGATTGGGTGAATATCATTATTGATTATAGTTTTTTAAACAATCAAGATTAGATTATGAAGAGTTTTAATAGTTATTAGGTGACTAATATTTGGAAATATAACTTAATTATTAACATTATTGAATATAGTAAAGGATGAAACTGAAATCATTTTGAAGTGTTTACCTACTGTTGCTGCAATATCGCATAAGTAATAAAATAAATATTAATAGTACGCTGAAGCCATTGGCAGCTCTAAAGCTCATTCTTCTTCTGACTCACTTTTTATGAAATGGACTGACTGAATATTTTTTTTATATCAACTTTCACTTCACGTAGACTATTTCAACAAAAACTAAACCTAATTAAAGTAATAGTAACTTAACATAATTATTGTAATCACTTGAGACAGCTCAAGTGATTACAACAGATTTCTCTTTTAATGGATTGAACCTTGAATACATACTGTACTGTTCAATATGACTTTGTTATTTATACCTAACACGTTTAATGCTAATCATAAAATGAAAAAATTGAAGAAACAAATATTGCTATCAGTTTGAAATCAACATAAGTTTTGATGTAAATAACTGTGTAATATTACAAAGAAATAGCATTTCTGTTTTTTAAAAAAATAGACCAAGTTGATTTCATTTTGAAAAAAATTATCATAACACTACTTACTTAAAACTTAATAATTTTAGAGAAGTAATCAAATAATTACAATTTCAAGTGTAATTAGTTCAGTTCAAAACTTTAAAAATACAAGTGATATAATGTAAATGAACACTTCTGAATCATGTTAAACGAATAATAAAAAGATGTTGCGATAAGCAATTTATCCTCATTCATATTGCAAATACAAGTAAAAGTCATGTCTATTCCAGAAGTGAAATCGAAAGTGATTGTTAGATTGAAGGTAAATATAATGTAGGAAGGAGACAAGAGGTGAGATGCTCAAACTGGAGTGCCGTAGTCGTCTTGGTAGTATGCTGGACGCGGAGGAGGTGGCGGAGGTGCCGGACTGGACACACTCGTCTTACTGCTGTCGGAGTCTGTTTCGCGCCAGGCAGGCGCTGCAGTCGACCTGAAGATCTTCTGAAGCGTCGTGACTCCTCCCCGTGAAGGCACGTCCACTGATTTATCTCGCGACTCTGCCAATGATCCACCTGCGCCACTGCTTCCACTGCTGCACTCACTCTCTTCCCTGGACAAAGTTCTCAGTAAGGTGAAAGAAAAATGTAAGCATCAGGATCAGCAATTTAGATAAAACATTCTGTTAACATCTGAATACACCAGACCAATCTACAACACTTAACAATTACAAGGGTACTCTGTGTGAGAAATTAATTTACTAAAAAAATGAACAAATTCTTTCCTACATTCTTGATTAAATTTCTTAATTTAAAAAAGAACTATTTAATAATAACCAATGAAAATAACTGTAACATACAAAATATATAAATTATACTATAATGGATTAAAAATTAGGAAATTCATTAATTTCCATCAACATTCAATTCATCCATTAAATGACAATGAATTATAAATCTGTCCGGAAGCTTTCCTGTTTCTTCACCAGGAGCACTCGTGTACTTCAGTTAAAATACTGGTTACTACTTACCAAAGTAGTACAATTTCATTACTAATGGAATATCAGTTTAATCCATTTGGGTCATCCTCAAACATAGGGACCTTTCTAAACAATGGAGTTCTTAAACAAACCAAGAACTAAATGTCTGGTATTTCGATTTTTTAAAGTATGTGACATGTAGATTGATGACAACATTCTTGCTATACAACTATATACCACCCTGGAAAACATCATAAATATATGGTTCGTTGATTGACATTTGCTTTTATAATTAAGAATTTTATTTTTTTAACATATATATTAATCCGATTTAGGTAAAAAAAATTTGAAGAAGAAAAAGTTTTTTTTGAAGATTATTTCACAAAATTCTATTCTCCTATAGTTAGATGATAGCAAAAAAAATGAAGTCATAAAATAGACTATACCACTCCATTCCCTTAAAATAATTCTGACAAAAAAGCACACAGTCATTACCATAAAAACCTATTTTTTTGCTATAATTTAACTACGATCTGTCAAACCAGTATTGTATGATACTCGTCAGATTTCATTATCATTCAAATGATAATGATTCAAATCAACATTTTTACATTTTAACATACAACAAAGTTTTCTGTTATTAGAAAAATCTGAAGTTTTCTTGAGTTAATGAAATTGCCTGAAATAATAGATTGACTAAAAAAGTAACTTTTACATGAAGAAATTCTGTCCAAAACTTATTCAACACACCTACAATATGGGGGCTATTTTAGGGTAAAATATGAGTCTGATCTATAAAAAACGGTGTGACCTGTAGCATATCAAAAATTTTGTTTTGAAAAATTTCAAAAATTTGAAAAACATTTGAAAAACTTCAAAAATGATCTCAGCGGATTTCAAAACGTGTAATAAGTAAAAAATCTAAAGATAGAATTATTTCATTACTACTATACTTCACTTGTAAAGTAAAAGGCAAATAATAAATTTAAAAAAAAAAATAAAATGAAGATCATTTTACCTCAAAGAAGAATCAGGTGTCCTCGGACCAGTGGGGGTCAGCTGCTTGTTGTAATCGTTTTTGTAATTCACTATATTGTTACCTTCATTGAAGAAACCATACCTAACAATCAAGAAAATTTACTGAATATTGTAAATACTGTAACTTATAAAAAAAAATTTCAGATGTTTTTCTAAGTTGAAGACTTTATACAGATAAATGGTCTGTTAAAAATGAGCATCCCGGTATTATTCTAAAAAATTAAACGAAATATCTGTTTATTCATTACTGACATCACTCTTCGTTATAAATAAAATATAGCTAGTTAAAGTTAACAAGAATCTCATAAAAGTGAGTTAAATTGTGTAATTCAAATTTGGTTAAGCAATAAATTTGAGGCAATAGTGTAAGTACATCTTTCGTTGAACATGCACAACCAACTAAATAATTTCATATATGCTTGCTTATGAACTTGTAATTTTATAAAAAGAACACAAAATAATTCATTCAATTACTTATGATTAAAATCAAATAAAGAATCAGTTAGTTAAAATAAGTCCCTTACGTCTAATCTTACACCTTAAGCTTTCCAAAATAAGAGGTAGGAAATATAATTAGTTCTTTGAAATTTAGAAATGGATAATTCAAAAACAATCAAAAGCTTTCAAGGAAATAAGTCCATACTTACGATTCACTTCGTAAGCATGGTAAGCATTCTATAAAGTAAGTAAGTATCTATAAATATTAATATATTAATTATTAATATTTATATGTATTATTAATTTATAGTAATTATTAATATATTAATATGTATATATTAATAATAATAATAATTACAATAATAAATATTAAATATATTAATATCTATAAAGTAAGGCCGAATGATCTATAATTCTATCTGACTCAGTTACTAAAGTTTCAACTTGGCATATTCGTAGGTGCAATTCTAGTAAGGTATCATGAAAATACCTAATATGAGATTCTCAATACGTCAGAATTATCTTTGATGTAATTCTGACCCGGATACTAAAGTTTTAACTAAATGTAAATCTATCATTGTAGTCACGATAATATCTTACATAGATACTTCATGGGTTAAATCAATCATCTCTGATGCCATTTTGACCAGATAATAAAGTAAAACTAGACATATTCACAGTGTAATTCTAGTAAGATGATCATGATACCTTACTACATCAATATGTAATATTAGATTTTGAACATGTCACAATCATTTATGGTACAATCTGACCCAGATACTTAAGTTTCAACTTTATATACTTGCCAATGTAAATCTACTGTTGTAGTCATAAATAATACTTTATTTTAGGTAACACTTTCTCGATGAAGGAAGGATCCGAAACGGATTACAAAGTTCAATGTAAACAAATAATCATAAATACATTAAAAAACATACACTTAGAGTCCTAAGTTTTCGATTTGAATCGTCATCAGGAGGGGAAAAAGAGGGAAACCAAGAGCAATGGAGCAGAAACGGTTGGAAACAGTCTCTCTCCAACTGTTTCTCTGCACTAGTGCTCTTGGTTTCCTCTGTTATCTCTCCAAAAGACGGATCAAACCGAAAATTAGAGAATTTAAGTGTGGGGTTTTATTTGTCTATATTGGACTTATATTACATAATTAATACGTCAAAGTCACCTCTTGGCACAGATACTAAAGTTTCACCATGACATATACAAAAAGTAGCTTTGTAGTCAAATAACTTGTAGTCATAATATCTTACACTACATACTTATGTGTCAGAACCAACTTCGAATTGATCCCAGCCAAAGTACTTAACCTTCAACTTGGGATCCTAATTAGGGTAATTAGTAACAAAGTAAATGAATACCTAATATTTGATATGTCGGAGTCATCCTCAAAGTCATCCTGGCCCAAGTACTTAACTTTCAACTTCACATCTCCAACCTGACCACTCAGCACTTTGACAGCTTCATTGTGACTAACCTGTTGCCGGTTAAAAAATTACAACGGATAGAAACATAGCATTAACATGATTGAAACAAAGAAAAAAAATAAAAGAATCAATAACAATAATTGATTGTAATGGAGTAAAAAAGAGACAGAGATAAAAAATTATTAACATGCTTCTAAAGGTAACCAACGAGCAGTTACAATAAATATGAGCTCTGCCCGTATTATTTGAAACATAAAATTTCGAAAACAGAAGTCATACATACAGCAGAGAATATTTCTAAGGAGTTTCATAACAAATAGATCAAAGAAGTCATATTTTTTTCGGTAAGATATTTTCTTAATGCATATTGGGAAAGTATTATGCCTCCACACAAAAAAAAATACTTCCTCAGTATGAGTAAATACCACACTAGAACAGACTGCACAATTAATGAATTTTCTTAATGCATTTAGCTTTGAATAACATACTTCTTTTGAATTATTATAGTATATATCATAAACTTCGTATACAATGAAATAATTTAGATATTATTAGTGAAGTTTTTATGTTTCCATTTTTTCAAATATTGACAGAAGAATAACCCCTTGATGATAGATAGTAAATACTAACAATTTTCAAATAATGGCCTTAAAATAATTTTAACATATTTTCATAATTAAAGGATCAGTTATATTATTCTTTCTTACTAGTATTTTGAAACTGCTGATGAGTACGTGGTTTGTACCATTTTGAGAATAATTATAAATTTCAACATTAATTTTAACAGAAAACTTCATCTCCGAGTTTTCCAAGAAAGGAGATTGGTAGCAGAAAATAATATGTCTTCAATGAAATCCACTCTTTGATTAATTTGATAGTATTTTTTTTATCATTTGTTTCGTAGATGAGAAAAAAATGAAATAACAGAATGAGGTTATTTAATCAACTATCACTTTAAGATATTTCTATCATCATCTGTTTCTAAATATTTTATTTTTTAAGCAATTAAATGAAAACGATTTCACAAACTAAATAAACTAAATTGACAGGAAGGAAACACAAAGAAGAGATAATAAAAATGCACTGCTATATTTCGACTGCGTCATCAGATAGAAGGATGTGAGTTGTTCTAAAGAGAAGGAGAACTCACTTTAGAGCTATTCACATTATTCTACCTGATGACGACTAGTCAAAATATAGTATGTAGTAACTCTTTCAGATAAATTGTATATGTTTTATACATATACGTCCAAACAACAGTAAGAAATGAGAAAAAAAGCTAGGCTCTTTCAACCGTAACAAGCGGTTTTCATCACAGTCAAGTCCTAACTGATGAGATTTGATTCTGACGAAGACTGCTAGTTGAAAGGTTTTAGCTTTTGTTTTCTCATATTTTACAGTTGTTTGGACATAGACTTTTATTTCACACGTGAAATCTTGTAAGATATCTATAATTTTTCCTTAACTTTACAGATTTATATAAATACTTGTCAAAACGTAATTATTGATTCCTATTTCTTTTATTAGTAGCATACACTTGATATGATATGTTACTTGATATGATACTTGAAAATATGATATGTCAAACAATACTAAATGTACAAATTATGATAAAAAAAATCGTTCATATGACATATACCAAACGACAACATATACAAACGACGTTTATAAAACATACAATTCCAAGTAGCCAGGTTTATGTAGTGTCAGAATATACACTGCTAAGAGTATCTACCTCTAAAACTTAAAATGAAGTTCTTCATTACAAATCCCTTATGATAACGTATAAGCCAAAGTAAAAAACAATGTTAACTGATCTAAGACCTTTGAAAGAGTAAAAGGGTATTCATTAATCACAAACATGATAAACGTTATGTATGCGACTGAAACTAGGACCGTTCCTACCCCAAAGATCTTAGTGGCATTTTAGATTTTTTACTATGCTGTATACTTCGATTTTTATTTCACCAGTAGTAAGTTAATGTTTATTTTTTTTTTCACTGGATTCGAACAAATCCTTTTATATTTTTAATTGGTTTTGATAATACTCGATAAAAAGAATTTACTTTTAAATTGTTAGTAAGTTTTAACAATCACAAATGTAATTTACAGAACCTGAGAGAGGTCTATTCCATTAACACTGAGAATAGAATCACCCACATAGAGCTGCTCCGTACAGCCTCCTGGGTCCAGCTCAGATATGAGTATGGGAACTCCATGCTCTCTGCCTCCCTGAAAAAAAAGTTGTTTACTATATATAAATTATCTATAAATATATATATCATTTATGCATATAGAAATAAATTATTACAATTATCAAGGAAACAATAAACAGCTTTATAAGGGCGTTCGAGCAGGGCATTTTCTGACGACATTTTCCATTAACATTGACATGTCCTTGACTGTGATACTTCTACTTTCGTGTATGTACAATCCACTTATACATTCTCACACTTATATTTTCTCTCTTTAGATGCAGAACCAAAAATTTGATATTTTTTTCTCTTATTTTAAGTGACCCCATAGATATTTTTGAACTCAATAGATATTAAGTTACCACAGTAAAAAATTCAGAAATATGACCACCATCTTTCAACCAAAAGCTAGTCATCGTCAGAATTTCACTCATACTTGGTGATACAAAAAACTGGTCTTTGTGAGAATCTCACTCATATTTCGTCATACTGACGAAGGCAAGTTGTTTTCGTTCAAAGTGTTAGTCCTATTTCTTAATCTCTTACTGTGGTTTGCATAATGATTTTTTATTTCACGTGTTTAGTGTGAAATATTGTTTTATACACATATATAATTATGTTACTGTACATGGGGAGCAAGTCTTCTGTTACGGATGTATTATTAAATATTACAACACGACATTCATGCTGGGCTCTTCAATCTTCCTGGCAATTTTTCTTTCTTCTGGCTAACACTGCTTTCTTTAATGTTAGTTACTGTTAAACTGTTTAAACTGTTAATGTCGTTGAAGATAAAAGGATTAAGATTAACTATAGGCTAAACAAAACAAAGGTATGGCTTCATTTCAAAACATCCCCAGTGAGCCTAAGAGGTGTAAGAGATTGTGGAAACAATAATCTGAATTGAGCAGCTTTCTTAAAAGAGAAATTGTTTAAAAATTGTGAAAATGAAGATAAAGGAAGAGAGAAGAGAAACCATTTCCTTATGATTGATTTGATTGTAGGTATGCGAAAAAGGATGTACTTATAAAGAATGAGAATTTTAGTACTAGATTTAGGTTTAGTGTAAGATGAAACTTGGAAGTGACGGTACGGTATCAGACGCCTTTCAACAAAGCTGGGAGAGTAGTCCTACTAAAAAAGACTCTGCCTAGGTCTCCCGATAGGGAGTGACAACGTTGCAGCGTATTGGAAATTCGATGAATGCATAAAGGAAGGAACAAAGTGGGGATTTTTTTGCTTAAGAAGTATAAGAGCAGTTTCTCGCCGAGGAACAACTGTAGGGACGACAAACTGAGCCATGATCAATGACAGTATATAGTACTGTTACGTCCATAGTAACTAGGAGGAGAAGATGGTCAAGGGTCAAAGATAGGGAAAGGTTACAGAGTGTCACTTTGTGAATGTAACGAATCGTTACATAAGAAGGAAGATTGGTGACCCTTTTATATATGCCAAATAATAATTTGAAGAAGATTTGAATAAATAATAATTTGAAGAATGGATACCAACAAAACGAGAAGTCATAATTAATCTAATTAATGTGATGTTCATTTAATTAAAAATTAACATCACAAATTAAATTCAAGTTTCAATATTTCGATTCTGGCAGTGATTGACGTAAGATACTCGAGTATATCGAAGAGACAATAGTCAACTGAAAACTCTTTAGTCTTTAGTCCAATACATCGATCCACGAAGAGAGTGAAAATTGAAGTGAAGGCGAAGTTGAAAAAAAAGCGAGCATTATCCAGTGAGAAGGATTATAAATCATCCTAAACAGAAAACAGAAGAAAAATAAAAATATAGAGAAAATATATAAATGACAAATAAAAATAAATATTAAAGAGAATAATTAATACAAAAAGGTAAAACAAATAAAAATTAAACAAAAAATAATAAACAATAAAACTAATATTTAACTTCAAACTAGATTGTAAATGGTAAAATCCGAAGAGCTCAATGCGCACCTCTTCATAAGAACTAAAAGTTATTTGTCTACTGTGACGGGGCAACTGGTTTAACACCAGAACTATGAAACAGCCTTTGAAGTTGAGGTGTGGGAATTAGCTGGCATTAAATGGAGTACATGAACACCGAAGACTATGTGATGACCAACCCAGGCTGTGGTCCTCACAGCCTATGGTCAGCACACTGCCTACATTTCCAGAGCAGAGATAAACACAGTCGCTAGAGATGTTGGAAGATGGTGGAATTGATAGAGTGTTTCTTAAAATTGAATGATAAAGGGCAATAAGCCACAGAGTTAATAATTAGACAGGTAATACAACAACGGCATCGGCAAATCCATTTCTAGATGTTTGGAGTTGGTTTACTGGCTCTATGAGAAAATATACTACCAGTATCCCGGAAATACGGGACACTGTACGCTAGACAAGGGACTAGTTTAAAAAGAAGAAAAAATAGGATATAAACTTATTTCAAAGGATGTAATCAAGATATTCAAGAATTTACTTAATTTTGTGTGCAAAGAGAAAAGTAGGTTATTAGAAGCACAGTTGAGGTAGGGACTCTCCTACTGCTGGAGGAATATAACTGCATGTCAACGTAGGGGGGGATATAGCTATTGATAAAGTTAGCATTGAGATTAATTTACGTTAATTTACTGAAATTAACCATAATCAGAAAATTTACGTTTTAAATTATCAGTTTTAATATTGCAATCATAAGGATATTGCAATATATAATTCCAAAATACGAAAGAAAATAAAATAATAATGATACACTGAAAATGAAGAAACATATAAATAATAATTGCAAAATATGAACGAAAACTGATTAATTCAATACTCTAAAAAATATAGGAAAATTAAATCTAACGGTTTAAGTCTAGACGTGCTTTTTGTTAATAGAGCATTGCTGGCCTATACAGACATTTAAATATTCAGCTTTGGACTGGATAGTAAAGATTGAGTAAGTGTTAAGAACTGACGGTGATTGAGATGCCGAGCCCCACTGTGCTGGCGTCCCTCTTGAGGACCACGTTCCTGGCCACGTTGTGTAGATGTGCGGGAGGAGCCCTGTTGTCCCTTTGTCGAACTGCTCGCACCTGCCATTTCAATTTAATCAAAATTCTCTGTTTCATATACCCAACAAGTTCAAAATATTTCAATAATTTAGAGAGATATATTCCATTAAAAGACAGTTTCTGATTCAAGTGCACCTTAATTTTGTTGCGGTGTATTGCTCTATTTAAACTGGTTCGATAACCCTCAAATAATATATTCAAACTAAAAAATGTATACTAAAAAACGGTATATCTATAATTAATAAAAGCACAGTCTATAGTGCTAATACAGTTAAATATTTTTAAATATTTATATTTAAAATATTAGCTCGAAAAACATGACTCAAACTGATAGGTTTTCTAGCATATACAAATAAACTTTGTTTTGAGTGTCAACACATTGCTTTCCATCAGAACAGTAGTTGTTGTAAGTGAGTTCGCGCTTTTTCTCATTTGAAAGGTGATTTTTTTCTATGCAATGATTAAATATTAGTGGATCTTCTAGATGGCCATAAAATAAAAAGGAACGAAGTAAAAGACTATGGCTTTTCAAGTAAACTAATTCAGTAAATTAATCCTTTCCCAAACTAGGACCATCAAACTAAGTTTGGTACTATGGTATTATTTATTTCGTCGTCAAAACTTTTCTATCACAGTAAGATTGAAGCACATATCACTAGGGTTTTTTTGTACTATTAACTTTTACAATAAGTAATAGTTCATAAGCAATTTTATGAAAACAGAGATCGTAGCTGAAGCCAACAACCCGAAATTGTCAGCTATGACCGAATAAAGAACACATGAAATCCTCCCTACTCTCTGTAATAGTCATTTACGCAACAGTGCTTCAAAACTTAAAAGCTTTGCTGCAGCAAGTAGGAAGTTAGTATATCCTGCAAATAACAAGTTTGACTACTATGTGTGTTTTATTAGACACAAGTAGTCATGCGTCGAATCTCAAAGCAACGATACATGAAATAAGGGAGAAATGACAAGGACTCAAGCGTCCCATTCCTTCATATCACCATAAGCCATGGTGATTACAAGTAAGCAAACTCTTCATTTACTTGAGTAAATTTGGGTTTAAGTAATATTAAATAACCCAATAAATTTGTATTAGTAATTTCGTAATAAACAGTAATTCCACCTACTGCCCTATTCATGTTTAATACACCGGTTCCTAGTAGATCACCGAAGTTCATCAACATTTGACACATGTTAGCATATGGATGAGTGACACCACGTGCCAATTAGAACCCTTGGTAATGTATCTTGTTGAGGTTTAAAGGTTATTAATTACATGTAATTACTCTATTCACATATAGAGAAACATTCCCCTCTTTTATCTTTACAACTTAAAAGTACACTACACTATAATAAAAAGCTGAACCACGCTGGTTGTGGCATATGCACACGGACTTGATATTTAATTGCAAAATATCTGCCCATTACATCCACATTCGATAATACGGTAAACAAGATGAATGATTTTGCAAATAACATGCTGAAAGTTTTTAAGTCAGAATTAAAAATCAAAATCATTCAATGATTCTGCTTTTTATTGTTTGTTGCTGAAAACGTTTGAGAAGATAAAAGTGAAATTAGAACTGTTAAAGGGAACCCTTCACTAATGGCCACTATTAGATATTGTTTCAATGAATCTGAACACTGTTGGGAGTAAGTTTTTTGAAGATAGCTCATGACTGCCAACAAATAGTGGTTCAACGAAAATCGTTACAAAATCAATGGTATGAATGATTCACTCTGATCCTCGACCAAAGTTTTCTAACTGTGAGCCATGTCTGTCAACTGGAATGGTAATATTCCTAATGAGTTGAATTAAATGGAAAAAAATGAAGTATTTCAACATTATGAGTGCTTCGTTATCAACAACAAAATGGTATGGAATGGTTTTGAATGACAATTTTTTTGCAGCAATCCATACAATCATAACTACACCCCAGATCTCAAATTGCAATATAGTGAGTCGCTAAGAGAGAATTTACTATTTCAAAGAAAGCGAGGACTTCAGGTCTCATGGGTAAAAAAAAAGATAAAATAAAACACTGACAATTTTTCGGTTTCAAAGGAATTCTATTTATTGGACCACTTCAAGAAGGAATTGACAGAAAGACATAAGTATTTTCAGCGATAAAGCGCCATCACTTTCATCTGGAGTTGTCGCAGACAAACTGATGTAGATAACATCATGGGAACTCATAAACTTCCATAACCATGAATGGGAGCCTAAAAATATAGATACTATTCAAGGAGTTATCATCATATACAAGCTTTGAACCACTACACACTTACTTATTTTTTAATCAATCTTAATTAAAAATAAAATAACAATTGAAGTGTCCTATACTCAACTTTACTACAAGTAAAAAAAATATCAAATTGGTTTATAATATAATGATTTTTGTCTCCTCAAAAACTTTCAAATTCAATCCTAAGACAAAATTTTTACATCTTATTGAAAAAATTCTTTTGTTTTAAAAATTTGAAAATTTTTGTAGCGTGCACAAACTTTGGATACACACCCACCAAAAGTTTGATTCCCCCCCCCCCCCGACAACACACACATATGCGTCATCAAAAAACACACCCACCAAAACATTGGATCCCCCCACCAAACACACACATATGCATCAACGAAAAACATCATAAAAGGACTTTGGGGACCTCAAAACATGTAAATCCATCAAAATCTCTAGACTGGATTTTTCATGATCACTATACACTTAACTGGCAGTAAAGTAAAAAAAACCAAAATATTTATCACGAAAAATATGTTTGCCTAATTTAAAAATAAACCAGATACTGACTACAGTCTTTTGTCTTTGGACTAGAATCTCTGCCTCGAGCTGGGCCCACAGTTTGTCTCTAACTGCAGCCACCATGTCAGTACGACCAACTAACTGCAACTGCTGGATTCTGAAACACAAAAAGAAATATACATATAAAACACCCTAGACGTTAAAGGAAGTGTTTAGATTTACTCAAAAGACTGATTTTTAGAGAGGAAGGGTTTATTTTTATAAGCATAAACTGAAAATAGCTAGAGCCTTACTTATTGCTGTCAGCTTCTAGAGCATCGGTTCCCAATCAAAGGAATCCCTGGGGGTGCGAGACATCAGTGAAGGGAGTGTGATAAGCAGGGTTGTAATTTGAATGAATTTCTTTAGTTTAAGGAAATGTCAGCACTTTTAAGTAATATAAGGATATGATATCATATAAGGATATGATATAGTTTAAAGAAATCCTAAGGCAATATTGAAAAACTTCAGTCAATAACGTCATGGAAATCCTAAGTTTTTAGTATTTTCATTAAAAAAAGCAGTATCATTAATTTTACTATCTAGTACATATTTCAAGAAAACAATTATTTTTTGCCAGGTATATTCAAAGGTCAATCTGGGATATCCTTTCTAGTCCATACGTTTGATTATTTTAGACATTACAAAATTAAATTCCTATCTAAATGTTTTGAAACTAGTTCTTGATTTTACTATTTTACGTATATTTTAAAGAAGAGTTATTATTCTCGTAAATTTTATTGAAATGTAAATTTGGGAAGTTTCTTCTCTTAAAGTCTGATTTTTTTTACATATATTCAAAGAGAAATAAATATCTTTTTTTAATAACATTTAGTATGAGTCCACATCTTTCATCCTTAAACGGTGACCCATTGGAAGATAAATTCACTGCACCTGACTGACTATAATTCAAGAATTCACTGCTCCTGAATAACTGTAATTCAAGAATGAACATTAACCTTTGTTATTTATAGTATACTGGTATAGTTAATGAAATAATGATCTGAGGCCTTCCACTTTATGCCATAGGAACATTATATATATATATATATATATATATATATATATATATATATATATCAATAATCAAACCATGATTTGAAATAAAAAAAAAAAAGACGAAACCCAACTGACTCTGATGAAGACCGTTTGTTACGGTTGAAAGTTCTGTCTTTTTTTTTTCCATTTCATATTGTGGTTTGATCATTGATTGTTATTTCACGTGTTTGATGTGAAATCTTGTTATATATATATATATACATATTTTAAAGGTAAAATATGTTTTATAAAAAAAAAAATCTAGATTACCTTTGAATAATCAGACGAGCTAGAAAATATTAGTACTTATTATAATGTAAGGTAAAAAAAAATCCTTGGATGGTTTGTATCAACGGTCGCCAACGTATACCAATAAACGTATATTTTATTTGGCTGATCAATAATATGAGTTTGGAAAAAAGGCACTATAAATGTATTTATACAGTAATAATCACTATTACTTACTTATAGTAAAGTAAAAATATTGCATAATCTATGATAAGTTTTGTTAATCGTGTTTTCTTATTCTGAATGTTCATGAATTGAAATAAATAATGACCAATTTATTTCTACTGATCACCAGTTGTTTAGTAGACACCACTGATACTGATACTCTATAGCACAAAAACAAAAGAGCACATTTTGAGATAATACCTCGGAAATTTAATTAATATCCATCAAACAGTGCAAACAAATTTTGGATACATACCACCCTCCCGTACACTATTCTAACAACATTAAAAATAGACTTAGGGGCCCAGGAAAGGTAAAAATCCGTCGACATCTTAGCATGGATTTGTTTGTATGGTATCACAAAAGGGCCTATGTGTGTTCCTTTGTGAGGGAACTGGCACTGCAACCTAAGCTAACCTTCACTGCAGACATTACCTTCCCGCCAGCTCCTTGTCTAAGTACTTGGCCGACAGCCTCGCACCGCACACTTCTGCCTGCAGTGTAGCTATCGTAGACCTCAGCGACTCGTTCTCAATTTCCAACCTCTTCTTCCAATTTTCTAATGATCTGACTAGTCTTTCCATATTTTTAACTGAAAATAAAACAAAATTAAAAATGATTTCATATATACACATATTAATTAAAAATAAATTCAGATCACAAAAGAAGATTTTGTTTATATAAATTTAACATTACATGGACTAACATGTAAGAATTATGTTACATGTGAGAATTATAAGTGTTCTCAAGGAATATACGTTATATGATAGGACTATCTTGCAATGGTTAACTTCCGTATTAATTTATTTTTTTTCAAGAAGATTGATACCCACTTATTTTATTCAAACTACACAAAGAGCATAGATTCAATGAATGTTATTTGCGAACGTTTCAAAAACGAAACAATGTATACTGTATACTCTGATGTTATTGCAAGATGAAAATTTTGAAAGGCAAATTACATTATTTAAACCCTTAATGAAGAAAAAATTAAACTACCGGATTATTATTAGTCTGCAATATTAGATCAGTAAACTTACAATACTTAGCCGAGTTTCTTTCTAAAATAATTACTCTTCGTAGTCTTTATGTTAATTCCCTACTCCTTGGAGGAGTCGTATATATTTAAGTATTGAAATTTACTTAAATATTGCTGTTTCAATGTCCAGTGGTTAACTTTAGATAAGAAGTTATCTTAAACTAATAAAACAAGTAAGCAATAATAAATTTAATATACAATTTAATGTTTTTGCCCTCCAAAATAAGGCCTCTATTTGGAGCATTACAGCTAATATAAAAAAGTAATACAGCGAAATACTAGCAATAAATAGCATTAAATATTAGCAATGACAGTAAACAAAAAATATTAACAAAAATATAAATAATAGAAATAAAGTAAAATGCATAATAAATTAAAATTCATTAACTCAAATAAAAATATGTAAGCGAATATGATTGAACTGAAATGACTGATTCGAAGGAGCATAAACCTATATGTAATTCAGAAGACATTTGTTCATTTTATCAATAGGTGAAAGAATTATACAAGAACTGGTCAGTTTTGGTTAGAGGCAGGTTATATAAAGGTGAGGTCCAAATGGGTCCAATCTAAGTTTTAAAGTTCCATGCAAGTGATCCTTAGATGTATTCAGTATAATGGATAAAACAAAGCCTCCACACAAAAAAGAAGCCTCCTTATTCTACGAGTTTTGAACACCTCGTGTTCATCGACAAGTAAACTTCCAATGGAAGGAGTGGAGGACCAAACAGTCTAACGTTCATTGATATTCTAACAGTGAACGTTAGACAGTTCGGTCCTCCATTGGAAGTTTACTTGACGATGAACACAAAGTGTTCGAAACGCGTAGAATAAGGAGGCTTCTTTTTTGTGTGGAGACTTTGTTTTATTTATTATCCTCACTATGAGTAACTACCACACAATTACGGACTGCACAACTAATGATCCTTACATGACCCACAGGGGGTCAGGCTAGCTCAGTGGTTACGTGCTCGCCTCTGAAATGATAGGACCGGGATTCGATCCCCACCTGGCCCTCGATTTATTCACATGGGAGGTGAATAAATCTGAGCACGTCGTCCCTCGGAGAAGGACGTTAAACTGTCGGTCCCGAGCCAGTACGATGTCAGGTACTCGCTAAAGATCCCTACTCTAAATACACTTGAGTTAGGCAAAATTTAGGAGTCCCACTGTAGAATCAATCTTCATTGTGTGGTATCACAAAGGGCCAATGCTCGGCCTAAGTGTGTTCCCTTGTGGGGACTGCCACTGCAACCTAACCTAACCCAGATGACCCACAAGTGTATAGTCATGAGGATATACAGGAAGGATAATGTACAGAAGGCGAGAGAATACGGTGAAGTCACCTGGGGGCTGCGCAGGGCCGAGGGCCTGCCCGAGACTGTTGGAAATGGCTTGATGACGGTCGTGGCGTGATGCTGCTTGCTGGCTCAACTGCGAAGCATGTACCTGAACGAGCACCATGTGCAATTCCCCACTCAGCTCGTCATTGCGCGTTTGCATGTCTACTAAGCAGGATCGCATGTCCACCAGCTCAGCCTGGAACACAAACACATGTAGATACATAAAGGAAAGACAGCTTTGAAGCATTTCAGTCTAACACAGCCGAACACTAGGGGAAATAGGCTGTTAATTTCTGAATTCCTTTTAAATTAGTTAATAAGAAAACCAAGCGCGAAGGGCAAAACTTAATGCAACTGTAGTTGAAACAAATTGCCACAGCAACGGTCTAAGTAGATCACATTATTCGACTCCACTAAAAAAAAAAAATCCAACTTTACCTAGTTTTACTTAAAACAAAGCAATTAATTATGCATACATTTTTGAAATTTAGCTGGTAATTATTCCGAACGATCTACTCTGCTTTGAAAACCGTAAACTAAATCTGGATTTATAAAATTAATTTATTTCTTTTAGGGACTTAGAATGAAATGATTATTATTTTGATAATTTGTTTTCTTCGATTACGCCAGCATCATCAGGCATCCACGATTAGCCCAGTATAATTCATAGTCGGGCAGTCAAAATGTCCTTAGGTGTTTCCCTTTTTCTTCTCTTATGTCACACAGTGGGCAGTGATATCGGTACACCTATGCGGTCCAGGTGTTTCCGTAGGTAGTCGTGACCTACTGCCAATCAGCAATGTTTGGATGTCTGGGTTATTTTTTTTTTTGAAGCCTCCTTTTTTCCCTACATGTTTTCCACATGATTTTCCTGCTGCATCAGTGCTGTGGGCTGCCGCACACTTCAGTTGGTAGTATTCCTTGGTATGATTCTTACTGTCACTTAGACTCATTGACTGATCAGGCTGTTGTACGCTAGCTCCTACTATTGCCAGTTTATCTAATTCTTCATTACGATAGACATCAAAATGGCCAGAAAGCCAGGTGAAGCCACTGCTGATAAGACCACTTTTGACCTTTCTACAAAGAAAATTTCAACTTCTTTTCAGCACTCACAGCTAGCAATCAACGAGTTTGCAGCCACGGAATCAATAGAAAAGTGCGATTTTCTTGAATCCTCAGCTGATTTGCGTAACTTGGTTCAACATCAGGAGTACAGTAGGTACACCGCCATTAAAGTTTGAAGCCTTGGTTTCAAGAAGAAAATATTTTGAAATTACCTACCTGATAATTAGAATGTCAAAAATAGAGTTGATTTGAAGAACTAGGTTAATTTGGATTCCACATCGAGAAATATTACCTAAAAAGATCTGTACGAATATTTAAAATCTAAAAATAATTGGAACTATCAAAAAAGTAATTAATCACAAAAACACTGAAAAAAAAACTTATCGGTTATGGTCCTCCGATTTATTATGAACAGTGACATTTGGGCTTCCAGAGAACTTGACCTAGCCCTCAACTTTTCAGCTTAATGTATGACAGGACATGCATCTTTTCTTAAAACGTTAAAAATAGTGAAGAAAAATTAAACTAATAACTGAAGAAGGATAATGTATAAACAAGAATGTCATTAATTTTCATTAAAAGGATATTATTGTAAGAGAGGAAGGAGGGGTGGAAGGGATATCCAGGCGTGACAAGGAGAAGCAACTGTTTGTAGAGGATAAGTGGTTCTAAAAATGAACGAGGCCTAGACTTGGTCGAAGTAAACTGTAAACAGGGGAACACTAAGCCGTCAGTGAGTGTTTAGACTGCTAGCCGCACACCCGGCAATCCTGCAGTAAACAAGGCGCAAACGCCACATCTCCGCCTCAACCATTTCAGCCTTGCTCTCACATATCCACTAACGAATAGTTCTCTATTAATAGTAGTCATTTGAGTAGGAAAACAAACAACCTTTAATATGCTCTCTGTCAAAGTGACTGTTCTAACTAAAATGGAAGGCACCAAAATTAAACTAAGCCATTCATCCAGCTTAACTTCTTAAACCTCAGTTATCAGAAGGGTCAAAAAACTTTTCCTTTTCAACAACAAAATCAGTTTATTATAATAAGAAAACAGTGTAATATTTTTCTCAGCCTTTTGTACGAGTTCTAAAAAGTTAAACCAAAAGGTAACAACAGAACAGAATTGATTTACTTTTAAAACAAAAGGATGGGTATTTGCCCGACGTAGTTTGTCAAAGATACTGCAAAACTGGATGCATGCTTAACAAAAAGTAGTAGTTCATATTACTGACTGTATTTGTAAACATGTTTAGAAGAAAACATAAAAATATATTCCAACTATATATCAAAGAAATCCACAGTACAAATAATAAGAGAAATTTTCATTTTCTTTTACGACATTTAGTGCTGACTTACCCTATTATGCAATCAATTCTGTTTAAGGAGACACTTCTATGTTTATATATAGTATTACATTTTACAGCAGCTTCTGTATTGACTAAGCATTTGCTGGTTACCTTCGATTTGCATACTAATTTACGCTGGGTTGGCTCTAATATGCATATTAAGTTAGCCGGAACATTCACAATGCACTATTACTATAATTCTTTCGTGGTTGGGGGGTCGATTTTATCAAATTAAAATTATCAAATAAACAATGTAGTTTATATATTTGACCATAATAACTAAATTGTAAATTAATAAACATAATTTTTTTTTAACTATTGTAACTACTTTAATAAGCTTTGGTCTACCCATAGGTCCTCTTCTTATTAAATTGAAATCTGAAGATGGTCTACCTGTAGACCGAAAGCTTGCTATACTAGTTACAGTAATTAAAAAAACAATGTATGTTTAAGCTATAAAATTTAGTTAAAGTGGTCAAAATATAGTTCATTATGTAATTCTAGTTATTATCCAAATAAGTTGTGATATAAATGGTTAAGTAACTGTCCAAGGTGGAGCTAAAGAGGTTTTACGCGGCATCACCGATTGGTCTTCAATGAAAGTCCCCCTTTGAGTTCAGCAGGCTGAACGGTTAGAGGTCTTGTTACTGTAGTGATTTGTATTGTTGGAAAGCGTCCTTTTGCTGAATGGGGTTCATAAAATTCTCTGATTTCTTTGACCTGCTACGTATGTTCTCATCTATACCTTTGTGGTATCACCCCAACTGGTCCATATAACAATTCATATAGGCCTATTCTGAAAATCCCCAAGGGCAACTATAGTCCTGGATAAATCACCAAATCCAAAGGTCTCAGGCAGCTACACCTTGCAGGGCCGTAAATTTAGAACACGTATTCAGTCTTTGATCTAACGAGTGCTTAGACAAACTGAATTAACGTAATTTGGTCGTAACATCATTTAATATTTTCAACTTCAATATTTGTAGCCAAGGATCAAATCTTGTTGTAGTCCTGAGGATGGAATAAAAATAAATCGAAACGTCGGGAAAAAGTAATATTCAATTTAATGACCTAATACTCAAAAAACTGAATGTTATAATAAGAAATTAAAAAACAAACTAAGATCTGTCAACCGTAACAAGCGGTCTTCGTCAGGGTCAAAACCCAATTGTCGAATTCGAAGCTTTTGGCTCTGACGGAGACCACTTGTTACGGTTGAAAGATCTTAGTCTTTTTTCGAATTTCTTACTGTGGTTTGAACATTGATTTTTATTTCATGTGTTTATTGTAAAATTTGTTTTATATATACAGATTAACAGAAGCCCTACTCATACAGAAAAGGAAGTCATGTATAATTATAGAATTAGAGAATAGTGAAAAAATATTAAAGCTGTTTAGACCAACTCCAAGCCAGGTAGGACCTCCCCAGGTAACGGCAAGGACATAACTAGGCCACTGAAGCCTCACCGATCAGAAAACCACTTCAATCCCCCCAATCCCTCAGACATTTTTTTTTCTTATAGAAATGAACTATATGTTCCAAAACTCATTCATGTGTTGCATATATAGAATTATGTCATTTAATAAAATGCATATTTTAACACTACACAATTTAATATTAGTTTAATAATTTAATTTTCTACTACGATTAAAGGAGTGAGAAAAACATCGTTATGCTCCTTCTTGAGCATAAAGTTGAATACGATTCACTTTTTTATTTCAATATTACCTAAACCAGGAGAGTGGTTTACCTTTTAAATTTAATTAGTAATTGGCTAACAATATGACAAACAATGACTACAAACTTTTTAAATAATTTAAAGACAAACATGCGACAGGATTCATTAGACCTAAAAAGAAGTGTAAATCTAAGAGGAACTCAAAACCGATTTATATCACGCTCCCTATCAATACTTTACTTATAGAAGAATAATGTTTATAATCAAGTAACTTATTTTTGGTCTGACTTATTTGGTTTTAACTACATTGAAACCAAATTCATAAATGTTACAAATAATATATATTTCCTAAGTAACTAGAAGATATTAAGCATCTATTGTAAGAAAATTATAGTAGCTGATAAATATGGCTGATTCAATTGAACTGTTATTGGGGTTTTAAAAATGGTAGAAATATTGTCAATGGAAAGTGATTCAGAATTTGGTAAAAGAAAGATGAGATGGTAGATACAGAGGGATAGAGGAGGCTCTTGTCAGGCAGCTATCTGTGCCAGTAAATCAGGTCCACTCGGCGAGAGGCTAGCGGCGTGCCCAGGTACACGCTGCTACTCCCTGCCACCACATAACTAACTTATGCATCAAACCTTCTTTCACCAAAACAAAGGCTATTTCACAATTTGAATATATTCTGATCTTTTAATATCTGTAATTTAAATTACAGATATCTTTAAAGAATAATTATAGATATAAGTAAACTAATCATTTTTAATTTCCAAGGAAGTTTCGACATTTCGTATAAATATATGTTATATTACTAGAAATATAAATATAATGAGGATATGCCTTATAGAAAAGATTTAATTATATTGAAATAATATATTTTTTTTTACAATATTATTAGAATGAGTTTACTACTCATTTAAAATCTGTATGCAAGACATTTAACTAATCACGTTCTTATACTTTAATATAAAGTGAAATTAACATACTAAGCACGAAACTCATAAATAAAATACTCAGTGATACAGGCTAAACCACACTGAGAGGCCACCATTTAAGAGGGATAATCCTACATCTGCTCAAAGGTCAGATGGCCCTCGACCACCCACAGACGTCACCCCTCCATCAGACCCCACCCACCCCACTTTGCAATTATATAATTGTACAATTATAACATATAAATAAACAAAACATGCAAATTTTCCACCATTGCCCTTAACTTAGTGAAACAGTTGTTTTACTTAAACTAACACAGGGGGTTTAGTTTTGCATTTTTAATAATTTGATAAGTTTTACAACAGATTTTGGTTTAGCTTTTTTTTATTCTTAAATACATGGGGAATTTAACTACCAATGAGTATTAAAAATAATAGTTTTTAACGATAGCTTACTGCCTATTTTTCTCTATTGGTTTAAATGTTTTTCTATGTTTTTATTCTAAGTTCTTCCATTTTCGTGTCTTCAAATCTATTTCACTTCATATTTCAGTTTACTGTCCACTCCCTCCCTTTCTACAATTTCTTTCTCCACCCTCACCCCATTTCATCCCCAAACTCTTTACCTTCTCTCTCACTCTATGTTACTGCTGCTATCTCTGTCTCCTTTCATCTTACTCACCTGTTTTGATCGCTGTGCACCTTAGCTTTCCAGCCATTACACCAAAGATCAAATCAGGCCGACGATTTAACGTGTTACCCTTTTGTCACCTCCAAGTTTTGCCACCCAAAACTTGGGGTGTCCGAGGTGGACCTCGCGGAGGCGGGCACCAGGATGCTACGTCGCGCATTAGACCAAAAATTAAATTAACTAATTCACGCAATTGTACCAGGGGGGCGAAAACAACAAAAACGGCAGTTATAATCCTGGTATAAGGTGGCTCATTTACCTCACTACCAAACATTTTAACGCTGGGTTGCAATGGCTCTCTTTTTCCTGCCCACCTCGTGGATGAACTCGAGGTATGCCTTCACGTTCACATCTTACTCACCATGACATATCTCTCATCCCACTCTCCTCATCTACTTTTTCATCCCCTCTCTCATTCTTTTCTCTCTCTCTCTCTCTCTCTCTCTCTCAGTATATCTATATGTATCTTTCTATCCTATATACTCATTGTGTCTTAGTCCCTCTTTCTTTCTCTATCCCTTCTCCTACCTTTAACGCTTTCCCTATTCTTTTCCACCCTCTCCTCACCCACTCACTGTATAATCTCTCACTCTCTCTATCTAATTGGCTCTTACTTCTTTATCCCTCTTGAAGAACTCCTTAACTGCTCTCCTTCTTTCTCTCCTAATTCTCTTCAATTACTTTCCATCAATACCAGTTGTTACTGCTCAGAGTTCACATCTTTTCATTTATACCTTGTATTGATATATTAACTCCTTCGCCAACCACCTTGCAACTGTTTTACAATACTTGTTTAACAGATAACTGTGCCACTGAATATAGAGAGATAACATCTTTATATTATATAATTTTACAATTATAACATATAAATAAACAAAACATTTACATTTTTTCAACACTTGCCCTTAACATAGTGAAACAGTTGTTTAACTTAAACTAACAAAGGGGGTTTAGTTTTGTATTTTTAATACAAGACAAATATAATACAAAACAAAACATATCTTTATTTCTTCTATGTAGGAATTCAGGACAAAACATTTTTGAATAAGATATTTCAATTTTTATAACTTGTTTAAATGTTCTTCATATTAATCCAGAATCATTCTTATATTAAACGAGCAAATTATTGAATGTTTTTAAAAATATGAAAGGAATGTGTTCTTCTATTGGCCCATAAAAAGTGTTTAACAAGTATAAGGTAAAAACAGTATTCCATTTTAAGCATCAACTTTCTCTAGTTTAAACCTCTAATGCTCTTGTTTAAACTCTTAGTCCATTATATTATTAAATGGGTTAATGCATAACGTATTATATCAATTCTTAATATTGTTTGAACAAGAAGTGCTGGAGAACGCACTCTCATGGAGAAAAGAAAGAAGAGTACTGTTACACATACTAGTCAGTAAATAGACAACATGAGTTTATGTCAAGACAGTAGTAGCATTCTTAGAAACCATTAGGAACTTATATAAAAAATATTACGAAACAGAAGTACGAGAGTCAACAGTACAAGAGTACAACTAATATAAAACACACAAAAGTAATAGTTAACCTTTCTGACAAGTCCTTCATCACAGGAATGAGAGATAAAAACGATAGTACGAGAAGTTGACCATTATAGGCATACATATATGTTCAAAAATAGGTGAAGAAGTATTCACAATATATAATATAAATAAGTATATAATATAATTTAAATATACAATATATAATTAAAAAAAGGAAAAACATCTGGTAAGCCACAGATACCAACGATATATATGTATGTATGCATGTATGCAGATAAATCACAATTAAACACTTCATTCAATCAATGAAGCCGAAGCCACAAGGAAAAAGGACAACAAAGAAATAAATGCTCTGAGGCCTTTCACTATATGTCATCAGAGAGTAAAGTAAGAAAAAGGAACGTAACAGAAAAGTTAACCAGGAAGAAGGTAACAAAACAGCTGGAAAAGTTAATTTACAATATAACTTAATAAAATGAATATGCTAACAAAAATACACGGAGAAAAATAAATAATTAATAAAAAAAAATATACAGTGGTACCTCGGTTTTCGACCTCCTCACTATTCGAACAATTCGGTTTTCGACCAAAAAATTCGAGCTAAAAATGCTTCCGAACTCGAACAGATTTCGGTGTTCGAACACTCAGACTGGGAACCGAAAACAGCCGAGTGGAGCCGAAACGTACGCAGCGTCACCCTGTATTCAATCACACCTCTGTTCAAAAGGTATGTAAATGATACAAAATGGTTTATATTACTTCTTTTTTATGTTTATTCTATATTATGTACACATTTAGGTCTTTAATGTTGTTTAGATACACGTTTTCTTAATTTTGTAGGTATTTTTCTTTGGCCAAAACGGATTAAAATATTTACCATTCTTCCACATGGGAAAAAATGTTTCAGTTTTTGAACAAATCGGTTTTCGACCAAAAAACTCGAACGAATTATGATCGACAACCGAGGTACCACTGTAATATAATTTCTAAAAATAATAAAAATGTCTAAGGTAGCAGCTAAAAAACTTAAGTAACAATAAAGCATTATAAAAAAAAATATATACCAATAAAATTAAACAATAGAAAATAAAAATAAGAAAATAAATAATTAAAATAGAAAAAACAATATGTATGATAACAAAAATAAAAATGAATAGCAGGCTATTTCCTGTATCTTGTGTTTCAGTTGGGTTTTGACTCTGACAAAGACCGGTTGTTGTGGTTGAAAGATCTTAGTCTTTTTTTCCCCTTTCATATTGTAGTTTGAACATATATATTGTTAAATAACGTCCCATATTTGACTTTTACCTGTTTCCTATATAATTTCTCATATTTCCGGAATTCCTTCCTCGTCTCTTCATTAAAACTATAAAGCTTATCACTAATATTACTAGTCGACATGTTTCGAATGTACCACATTCATTATCAGGACAATAATGAGAACAACAGTGAGTTAGTTAGTTTATATACAGAGGGTGGATTTGTACAGGAATGTTTACAGGACATCATCCTTGAATCAGGGAGCATTTTGAGGGATTAAGATAGGGTAGGGTAGGTACACCTGCTATGGTAGGTATATATATTTTGTCATATAAACACTTATAACTGAAAAAACAAACACAGATTGACTTAAACATGTGGTAAAGGAACATCACTGACTACCTCAATAATAGGCCTATCTGATTTAGAACTATTATATATGCATATATACGAAAAACAATCTATTAGGACATTTTATGAAAGGATTAAGGGAAGAAACACGGATAAAAACATGGAAACCTCAATATTTCGACATTGTGCTCATCAGAAGAAGAACTTTGCTAGCCAGGTTGCTCTCTCAAGCAACTAACCACAGAGAGAGTGTAAACATGTAATTTATAGTATTCTACCAAAGGCTTGAGTGATTTTCAAAGTGATCAAAAAAAATTCTTAAACAAGTAGCAAATATATTTGTTTTTGTTGCAAATTTTATTATAGCATTTATTCATTTAATAAATTAGCCACAAGTTAAAAATCATTAAGCAATGTAAAAATGGAGCTCTAAACTGTAGTAAAAGGTCGACACACTTATGTGTAATAAAAAAAGTTTTCAGAAAGGATATTCATTGATGACTAAACTATCATATCATTAAATGAATCATCATTACAGCTAAGAGAAGATAGGAAATTATCACCTAAACATAATTTCAACAGAAGCTGTAAGGCTATCACGTTCTGGACGTATTCAAAGCCGCAATATTTATGAATTGCTCCTTCAAATAACTGTTTATTTGGCTTTGCTTCTGAAGATGACATTCAGTTTATTAGAATTTGCCTTGCATCTTTTTCTAAAGGAGGTCCTTATGATAACTAGGTGCTAGTCAACTTTTATTTCAAAGGCACATACTTTTTTTCTTTTTTTTTTAAATTGTAAGAAAAATACGGGGTAGCTGTAGGAAGGGTGCAGGGTTGGGGGTGGTGGGAGAAGATCGGCATGGGTGGTCTAGTTCAGTAAGTGGATGGGACCGACAGAGGCAGCACTGTGTGACCAGGCTTCTCTCGTCAGCGCACCTGTAGCTAGCAGCCGTACCGAGCGCTCTTACAGAACTAGCCAAGTATGTCTTCCACTCCACTCTTCTCACCTGTATACTAAGCTATTTACTGTGTATACATATCTACATAAATAAACATTTCGAATAAATGAAACTTGAAACGTGTCTTCTATTTAAAAATATATTCGCGATCCCGACTTTTATAATTATTAATTACGCTTCTGAAGAAATTCAAACAATAAACTATACATATAAAAAATATCTAATAAATTAAAGATATATAATGACTTTTTTAACATATATGAATCGTTATTTGTAGGACAAAAAATAATTTTACAGGATTTTTGATATAGTAACAACCGCTATATCTATTTATAGAGAGTATTATGAAATTAAGTCAAAGCACAATTAAATTTCAGTAGTGTAGATGGAAAGAAATATAAACTACATACTTTTCTAACATGAATTCATTCATTTAAAATGAATTATGCATAAAGATAAAAACAATGTTTTTTTCTTAGAGTGTGTTATTTTCCATCTCTCTAAAACAAGAATGAATAAAACTGATTTTTGATGGATTGTTTAGTCGAGTGCGATTGAAGTCTATTTTTAATGTATAAATATATACTCAATCAAACATCACATTGAAACAAATAAATAAACATTCAAGTGGGTTGACTTGTTCTTGCCAACTTGCAACGAAATTCTGCAGACTATATATATTTCATATTATACTGTGTGAATTGGCATAACTATACATCTCATTACATATCGCGAATAACTATTTACATTCAAATACACACACACATACAAATACACAGATATATATATATATATCTGTTAATGATAACAAGTATGTTTGATTAAGGCAATTCAGTTTAACACAATATATATATATATATATATATATATTATATATATATATATATATATATATATATACAATACAAGTCAGAGTGGACATGCTAATCTCATCTCATTTCTACCGCTTCATTATCTTCTTAATTTTAGTAACTCTTTCTCTCTCACTCACTCACACTCACACATACACACACACACACACACACACACACATATATATATATATATATATATATATATATATATAGAACAAAGGAAAACAAACAAAAACCACCCCACCCCCTCTCATGAACCACCCAACAGATGTCTCAACCCCAACCAGGAACAGTTCATTTTGTGCATTGACTCTCACACAATGTGACATTACATTGTAATACACTCTATACATTAGTCGTAAGCTTGGCCTGATGATGGTCTACGAGACCGAAACATGTTCGTTGTTTTATTGAAAACTAATATTTAGTTAGTTCTTAAATAGTGTTAGATATAAATAGTGTTTAAAATGAGTAGTTATGAAAAGGAAAGTTTGGCCAGTTGATTTTTTTATTCCCCGAAGGAACTCAGACAGAGCCTGTAGGACATTAGAGAACCAACCTGTACAATAAAGGTTAACCCAACATGAAATTGGCATAAAATTTTTCACCAACCTTCACTAATATATATATATATATATAAACATCCAAACCACAATAAGAAATGAGAAAAAAACCTTGAAAAAAGATCTTTCAAGAGGTTTCCACAGAGTCAAATCCCTACTGATTGGGGATTTGACTCTGACGAAAACAGCTTCTTAGGGTTGAACGATCTTAGTCGTGTTTTCTTAACGATAATTGCTCATTGTGTTTTGGACGTTGATTATTAATTCACGTGTTTATTGTGAACTCTTGTTCTGTATATAACACAGAATACAACATAGGCTATTCAAAAAGTATAAGACAAACTAGCATCAACTGTTTTAGGATATAATTTATGGGTTTCAAAAAGAATAATATATGAGAAGTCTTCAAGATGCGCGTTGCAGTATCCTCTGTGTTCAGTATTTATATAGGACAGACGTTTTGGTAGTGACGCATATCCGGAGTTGAAGATTCCTCCGTCATGATACGATTTGATTGAGATTTTTGGAATTCCTTTCTTTATAGTTGATATCATTATCGAGATTATTGTGACAAGATGATAAATTAATAAAAAATGTTATAGTCTCAATCTATCAAATGCATGAATGTAGAGTACAAGTTCAAAGTAACCTATATAAACACGGACAAAAAAGATGTTTTCAATTTTATTGGTGTTTCTTTTTCTTGTGGTTCGATTAGATCACTACTATCACATACCTACACCAGAATAGGCCTAAACAACGGTATTTTGACAATGCATTTATTTACAATTGGCTATTCGGCAGCAATTAACAGGCACACAATCATTTTGTCTATCAGTCAAATGGCAATCAAATTATCCTAACATAACAGCTGTTGTAGTTATAGTACATGTTTTGATTCACCAATGTACCTAACTCATACAGCTATACCCGTTCGTTAAAATCAAAACAAACGGACGAGCTACCAAGTTACCCTTTAGTCACCGTCGACTAACAAAGCCGAGAGTGTCCGAGATGGACCTGACGTGGGCAACACGATTCACGTCTAGCAATTGAAACGTACATTTGTTCCAAAGCCGGTAGAAATCGAACTGTGGTAGAAATAATTATATAAAACAAATTTCAGTGGAAGGGAAAAATGAATTAAAAATTGGTAAATAAAGTAATTGAGAACTATATTTCTCGCTAATATACTTTGAAATATATTTCAGCCACTCAGACTTAGTAACCATAAACAATCTACCTAAAATTTAAAATTACGATTATCTACCAATCGCGCACCAGGAAGCCAAGGAACTGATGCTCCTATATTCAAACCTCGAAAGGAGCCTAGAGGAATGTACCTTGATAAAATATAGTTTTGAAACCCTAATCAACAGCAGGACTCTTTAAATTAGATAATGTTTTAGTTGAGGGTATAGTTAAACAAACTGGACCTCTTGATAATTTTAAACTAATAAATATGAACTCTAATCGCACTAATGATTCTCCTGAGATCTAGGGTTTTTCTTTCTTTTGTAATATGTTTGTTAATTCCTTTTCCTTTATTCATTTTAGCTTGTTATTCTAAAATTTTGCATATTTCAACACCTGTTTATATTACCTTCCTTATTTATTTTCTGTAACCAAGATGTAACCTCTCTTGTTTTCATTTTTAGTTGCTCTCTGACGATATAATTTTAAAAGGCCAGATACTATATTTTATGTGTTCTTTTTTAATTTTTCCTTCTGGCCTTTATTTTCAAATTCCCGTCAAGTGTTCTTGTGATTATTTAGTTATATATATATATATATATATATATATATATATTATTAAAATAAGCAGTAGCTTCTGCATTGACCAATTTCTTGTTGACACTCTCTAGATTTCTTCTCACTTTGCGGTGAGACTCTGGTAGCTTCCAAAGAAGGTTAGCGAAGGACATTAACACGCGCAATAACCTTGAGATGAACCACGAAACCACATTTTTAAAAAACTATTTTAATTACTAAACTAACTATAACTAAAAAATAATACAAGCTTTCGGCTGTCATTCGCCATCCTCAGATACAAACTAATATTAATTTAGTTTCAGTGCATTAGCCTTAATTAATATTAGTTTGTACCTGAGGATGGCGAATGACAGCCAAAAGCTTCTATTATTTTTTAGTTATAGTTATTTTAGTAACTAAAATAGTTTTTTCAAAAAGTGATTTCGTGGTTCACCTCAAGGTTATTGCGCATGTTAATGTTCTTCGCTAACCTTCTTTGGAAGCTACCAGAATCTTACCCCAGAGTGATAAGAAATCTAGAGAGGGTCAACAAGAAATTGGTCAATGCAGAAGCTGCTGTTTAATTTAATAACACAGGCATAAGGGAAGACCTGCTGCCATCGTACACAAATATATATATATAATTATATATATTAAACAACCACAATAAACAAATATATATTAGATACAATGTTTATTGTGGTTGTTTAATTCATATATTATATCAAGAGTTATTGTTGATTATTATTTATTTATATATATATATATACAGACCGGCCAATTACTATGTATAGTACAGGAATTGACCGACTCACACGTGTCGATGGCCAATATCTCTACTTTTTCCCTATTGATAAATATTTCGTTCGATATTATTTTCGCTAGGCTCCTTCCGCGTCCTTTAGTAAGCAGACTGCATTTAGGTCCCAACAGGTTTTTTGACTAATTCCTTTAGTAACAGAATAAACGACAAAATTAAACATAAAGTACAAAGCTACATTCAATATTACAGAAATACAAAGCAAAAAAAGCTTGAACCACAGATTCCTCTGTTAGATATTAACAAAGACCTAAAGACAATCAAAACTGTAAAACAAATATATCTATTCTACACCAGGATTTCAAAAAGCACGTACTGGCAGAAGCTGACAATGTTTACTTTAACGATTGCAGATTAGCGATTTAAATCATTTTTTTTTCTGGTTTTTTTGAGTTTTGGTCAAATTCAGATGACAGTCTTATCCATTTTTTATTCATTATCGCCAACAACAACCTCAACATTGAAGATAATATAAATCCTGTGCTACACTTTAACCCGGATAACAATACACATTTTGTTTATATAAAGTGGTGCCTCTTTCAACAGCTACAACACTGGGTTCGTAAAACGGAGCGGCGTAAACAAACAACAAACTGGGCGATAAAACCATCCTCTTCTTTTCCGACAAGCACCTGCAACTCCACAACGAAAACACTTTCATCAATAAAACCTCACTTACCTCGTTTAATAAAATCTTACAGTATGAGACCAATTCGTTTGGCATGGTAAAACAAAATAAATAGTTGTCATAAATAAAAAAAAATATAGAAATTACACCCAACAGTAGTGGGAATTTTATAAGAGAGACTCCACAGTCTTTACAATAAAGAACCACCCGCTTTCTATACAAAATAAATAATAATGCGTTCATGATGAACAAATATAATTTTGTAATTCTGAAAAAATGTAATCAAAATAGTTAAAAAAGAAGTAATGTTCCTTTTACTAACCAACTGCTTATCATTTCTACTAGCCATGTGCATTAATTATTTCGCGTTAGATCAGCGAAATTAAGCAACATTGGGTCTATTTAGCCAATGTTATCATAGATGGTATCATAGATGATACCAAGAGCCGTCGACGCCATCAGTAATGTGGGCTCACTAGTTTAAAATGTGTCCCAAACCATTGACGACCCACACTTTAGTATTATAGATCTTTAGTACACACACATATATATATATCAAAAGGACAACAAACGTTTTACGATGAATCACGAACACAGAATCTAAGAATAATACTAACACTGTGTGTCTCTATAATGGTTTCGGTTGACACATCTTCAACTAGTGAGCCCACATTGACTGAAAGGCGTCGACCAGCGCACTGAGTTGACAGCGGACGGTTGGAGACCCATTTACCGTCTCCAACGGTTGACGCGGTCTCCATTCTTTCGTCGCTTCATAGTTGATTGGTGTCCTTTCTTTCAACTCTCCTGATAGACGGTTCAAGACGCCGAAAATAATAGAGATTCAGTAAGTGTTCGTCCTTGTTTCTTGAGTTCTCTAGCTGTTATGTGATACATCGTGAAACGTATATATATATATATATATATATATATATATATATATATATATATATATATATATCAAGGACAACAACTTTTTACGATGAATCCAAACACAGAACTAAGAAACAAACACACTTACTGTGCTCTTAATTTTCGGTTGAACGTCATCAGGAGAGTTGAGAAAGTGATCACCAAGCGCATTGTAGAAGCGACGGTTGGAGACTCCAACCGTCTCAACTGGTTGGACGGACGGTCCTAACGTCGCTTCACAAGTTGCGCTTGGTGTCCCTTAAGCAACATCCTGATGGACGGTTAAACGAACAATTGGAGAGACAGTACAGGCATGGATGATTTGAAACTTAGTTCTGTGTTTGTGATACATCGTGAAACGTATATATATATATATATATATAGTACATAGTACTCATCCAATGGCAAAGACATTGCGATGGTTTATGGTACTCCGGAGAAGAATCGTTCCCCAGTTAATACGAGCGAGTCTCAAGTGAATGGTTAGCCACTAAGGCAATTCTGTGTCTGAAGGAAAATCTGGTGGAGGAAAGGACAATGGAGAACAACAGGCATGGATGATTGAAACTATTGGCAGGATCGTAACTGCGCACTGAGCAATTAGAATCTACTGAGATTCAGCACCGTCTGTATACGTGGATACACTGTAATTAAACTGGTTTGGATGGCTATAGATAGTTCAATAAATTATGTTTCATAAATATAATTTATAACATAACATAAACAACTAAAATTGTATGCATGTGTCAAAATACATGAACTGGTATCAGACAACTTGAGTTGGTGTTAAAGGCACTAATGGATTGCAAAATAAAATAATTTGATAGTTGATGCCGAAAAATCATTTACAGGGAAATAGTGTGACATTTCAGACCAAAATATTCATTCATGGTTAGTCAAAATGACTTTTCTGACAAACTTTATCAAACACATAACACATACAAGTTTAATGTTGAACATAATTAGGATGTATAATCGACATCTGAGGAAGCCTCCAGAAAAGCCATTTGTAGATTTCTGATAACTTTGATCAGTTTTCTCAGACTATAGTCCACCAATTACTTCATGTAATTCATGTAATCAGTTTAAAAATAACTTAAATATCAATTTCGATAGGTATTCCTATCTACATAGGTATGTCTGTGCTACAAATGGATTGAATGAATAAAATATTAAGTACAACTGCGCAAGGACCACTTTACCATTAATGTTTTACTATTTCTCTATTGTAGAGTATCTGCGCTAAATTTCTAATGAATTTAGTTTTAAATTTCACTTGAATCTTTTAAAACTTAAACAAAATAAAAAACAAACATAACTCATATTAATAGATAAAAGGCTGTCTATTAATATCATATAACTATAAAGAATACAGTTTTCAACTATTACTATTTATTAACTAGTAATTCTTAATGCCATTAAAATAGGGGGCCACAACATGGGACACAATATTCGAGGTTGTGCAAGAAAAGTTCAGATGAATAATAGGATATTATTTTGTTCGAATATTTTTATTTTTCATGTTTAAGATACTTTAGAAAATTCATTTATTTTCGTTTGGGACAACTTTGGCAACAATTTGGTGCTCTATTTGGGACACACATTTTTCCTATACTGTGCAAAACTGCTTTGGCTATCTAAGTGAATTTGGAACGACATACTTACGCAATTCAGAATTCATTAACCTCTTGTCAAATAAAACAAAGTCTATGAGCCCCCTGAATGCTTAGGAACACCTGCGTGCTGCTATAAGTAGCATTGTTCTACCCTTTGAAAAACATGATAGCAATAAACAGATTCAGCGACAGGTTTCAACTAAAAACGCTACTTTGAAATTAATAACTAATGTGCAGGAACGATAAATCTTAATAATACTTTAGTCATTCAGGATTAGGTCCAAATTAATACTTCCAGTTGCAAGTCAACGTTTCGCAGAAAATTTTTCGACATTCTCAAGTTGGGAATGCCGAAGAAACTTCGGCTTGAAACCAAAAGTTATTAATTTGGACCTAATCCTTGAAAACTAAATTAGTATTTTGAACAATCATTGGTCGAGAAGCTATATCAATGATAAATCATAAAATTTTTTCTCATAATGTGAGAATCTTCTTTAATTAATGTATTATGTAGATGTCATTCAATAGATAATTCTTATACAATCCGATTTTATTTTTTTCTTTCAATTATTTATATTTCGTTTCATAATTCGCATTGCTTTGTTTCATGACATTTTTTCTTACATTCTTCATTTGCTACCCTACTTTCACTTCCCCCTTCCTTGTACGCAGGTACTAGCGAGGCTGCACTCGTGCCCGTCGACCTCGCATCATCGATGTGCTTACTTTTAACTCGTCGACGCTAGTTCAAAATGTAATTTCAAATTGTACCTAATAGTGTGTTTTTCTACTACAACCCTAGTTAATTTCTAATCTGACCAACACAGTTAAAGTGCAATTCATACATAAGCAGATAAATGCACAAAGGGAGTTTGTAAAAACCATGCATACATGCAAGCAGTATTGGATCACTTCGACTGTTAATCATTCCATTCAACTCACAACTGATTGTGATAGATATTTGGTATTATTATCAAAATGAAACGTTAACAGCTTAGTCATGAGAGCCTACAAAATGAGTCAGAAATAATCTTCTGACTAATTTGTGATTAATGCTATACAAACATTCAAAATATGAGATAATAGCAAACAGTCATCTACTGCTTCAAACACAATTACATCTTATCAACCAAGTAACAGGATATTTACCCCCAACGTCACTTAGAAAATGAAATGTTACTATAATAAATTTAAAAGATTAAATAAAACTGATACATTCAATCAAATAAGAAATGAGCTTATTAAATTTTACTGCTTAAATTTGGGAGCTGAAATTGTGATGCTACAAAATTAATATACTCGTAATACAACTTACTAGCCGCCCTACCCAGCATTACTCTGATAAATTAGTTTCATCGCTAATTAGCTCTGAATCTCTTCTGGTGATGGGTTTTATGACTGTTATTTCAGTTAAATGGCTCGTTATTTCATTTTTCGACATCTAATGAATTTTGCAAGTTGTTACTGTTGAAGTTTTTGCCTTCTAATCGGACAGATTTTAACCAAAAGAGTTTCTAAAGATCCTTTACTTTATATCATTATCCTATTAACCGTTAGTATCATCTCAATCTTCATTAAAAGAATTTAGATAGTACGCAGGTCTTTCAACCATACATGTATCAATTAACAGTTGCTGCCGAAATATATAAATATATGTAGTTCAAAAATGTTTTAGTTTTCAGACAAAGAACAGAACAAAATCATACTAAGACCAATATTTCGAATATCCAGTTCGCTCTTGTGGAGACAATCAGAAGAGAGCAGGTGTGGTCTTGAGGGGCACTTAGTCTTTATCAAATGACAGAACTTGGACTAATACTTAAAGACTCGTCCCTATTTTGTCATCCTCATCCTCTATTTCATGCATTTTCCTAATCTGACGTATACAATAGACAACCATCCAACGTTGCCAATTTCTTCTTCCACAAGGAAGTTCATTTCCACACTTCTCCCCTTTTTTTCAACTTCCTTAATTTTCTACTGCTCACGTTTTTCCGTTTATACTGACTTTTATCTCATACCTTCTCTCTGACCTATCTCTGACTTTTATCTCTCTCTTAATGATATCTCGAACTATCATCTGTCTTTATCTTAAATCTGGTCGGTGGCGTTTGAGGCTGCACTGTCGGTCGGCCGGATCATATCTTCGTTATTCTATTCCTCCTGATGATGATTAAACAAAACAATTTAGATTGTGAGTGTGTAAACTTGTTTTATATGTTTATTTAGTTTACTTTTGAGAACTTTTGTCGTCCTTTTGTATTAATTTTTTATCCATTCAAGACCATATTATTTGTTTCTTTTAACAACATTTAATTTTAATTAATTTAAATAGATCAAAGATGTTGCTCACAAATTTGCAAATGTTTTTATGATTCAGAATACTATGTCGAATAATCTGAAATTGAAGTAAATATTAATAATAACACCTATCCTAAAAGTATCCATTCTGACAAATTATTTTAACATGTGCTTGAGATGTGTACACCTGTGACTCAAACTCGGCAGTGTTAATGTTTTCGATTATTGGATAGTTACAGCTAATATATTATATTGTTTATAATAAAGTCCCTTATGATGAATTTTGTTCAACTTTTGGTCGAAAACAATAATAAGAAATAAAAGAGTTTTCTAACTAAATAGTTTTGATTAACAATTATACTACTCTATTTACTTTGTAAAGGAACATGAAGTTTTTTTAAATATTTAATATTATAAATGACTGTCAGAATTAAGATGCGATCTCACAGGATTTTACAGGATTGTATGAATCATTCTTCATGTTCGCCTCATGAGTGCCATAAGGCCTGGACTTCCCCCTATGACTAAGACAGTGTCCTAACACTGAGTCGACTTTCCTTTAGATGTAACATAAAGCAATACAATCCTGAGAGTGGCTTTTATAATTGAGATTAAACATCGAGTAAAATTATTGTCACAGTCATAACTATTGTCTTAATATATTCTATCTTGTGTGGCGTGATAGCAAAATGACGATGGTTTGTTGAAATCAGCAAACAAAATACAGCCTGAAATATGTCCCTTCATAATAATTCAAAATAGTAGGATCCAATTTCCTAGTTAGCATATTGGAGTTATTTATTTAATAATTGAATATTCCTATAATATACTGCAAGAATAATATTGCTGGCCTAAAATAAGAAACCTAATATATATATCAGGCTTTTATTATAACGAGAAAATCAGAAGACCTTAATATCTGACGGTAACAGTTGAAGTATTAAGTTAAATGAACCGTTCCCATCGATTAGTGCAGATTTCTTTCCACACACTCCACAATCGTTTGGAGTTTTATTCGCTAATATCTTATACCATTCCAGAAACGGTAAGAAAATAAACAAAAGATGAGTTCTTAGAGAAGGTTATATATACATTGTATAGCCCTCTAGGAAATAAACAGTCCGAAACGTTTTACTTTATTAATAATTCTTGGTAAAAGTATCGACCGTGAAATAGAAACAGCATCAAATTTATCAGGACTCTGTCAGTTCTTCAGGTTTATATCCTCATATAAACCCATAATTATTATCCAAACATAAAGAACTAAACGAGTCCTGATAAATATTATCCTATTTATAAATAATATGGAATATATTATTTATTATTATTTCTTTTTATCTCGGAAACTGAGATAAATGATTTACATATCTGGTAAATCTGACCAAATATGAACTTGCCCTTTCTTCATTACTGAAGTATATTACTATTTGAATAATAAAAAAGAGACCACGTTTATATTGATAAATGAAGCAATTCCACTTACTTTTGTCCAAATCATAACACAGGCTGTGATTATATCTCAAAATCTCTTCTACATTTTTCATTTCAAAATGACTTCAAATTTTGAAGTCCCCCTCAAGATTTTAAAGAACAATTGATTATTATTGAACTATTAATAAGTTAACTCTTAAGTTTTTAAGTTCTTAGAGTTAATAAGTTATTAATAGTTATTCAAGACTTTATTAAATATTACAAATATACTCAAAGTGTAATAAATCTATTTGGCTCAAAAATGAGAACATATTTTTAAAATTAACATAGATAAATGCAACAAATACGACAGGAAGAAATACTCCTACCACAGAAGAAAATTCATGATTTATTTTTTCAAAATACTATTTTTGGGTAGATGACATATGCAAAATATATTTTTTCCACTCTTAACGGTTAAGTGATAAAAATATTTCCTAAATTCAAAAGATGTATGAAAATGGTAATTCTGTTTAAGCAGTTTCACTCAAAATCTATACAATTCATAAATGCCTATATTAATTGCATTTGGGAATAAACAATCCTACTTTTGTGTTTAATTTCATTACTAACTATCAATATGTCGTGTTCGCAGTATTTCACATTTAGTTATAACTCAAAATCTTTACGATTTACCAAAAACTTTATATTATTTCCTTTCCTGTTATTAAAAAAAAAATTTTTTTTTATTAGATATATTGTTTAATTAATATTAACTTCAGAATTACAATTCTCTAGAAAAACTGGTGTTTAAAAACACAAACTGGGCAATAAAAATAAATTGCAAGAAGGTAATATTGACCTAAATGTATGCAGCTCATCTACTCTATAAGGGCTATTTTTGGGTATAATATCAGTTTAATCAATCGAGTCCAAACTTTGAATAACCCTCCCTCCCCTCGCACACGCTCGCTTCTTCACACACAGATAATTAAAAAAAAAACTTACAAAATAAACTTATGCGATCTCAAAATGTGCATACTTGACAAGTCTCCCAATGGATTTTTTTTGATGATGACGATACTTTTTTTCATGATAAAGTAAAAATAGTTAAAGTTTCAAAAATCAAAAAATAGATTGACATAAAATAAAGCATAAAATTATTTATCGCAATACACCTTCTTTATTCCGATTATCAATATGTTACGTGTCATTTTATATTTTGAACTTTTTAAAGATTTCTTTTTCCTTTCTTAGGAGATTTTACGAAAGTAAAAATATAACTTTCTGAAATTTATAATAATTTTGAACTTGATATACCCAAATTTTCATTGTGATTTCAAATGGTTCTAAAGTTTCTTCACATTTATTAATTTTGCATCTCAAAATGGAGGTTTTTGCATTTATCTTTACTTTGGTATTGCATTTGACAAGTTACCAAGTGCAAAGAGATATTGAGTCACAAGTTCACCGAACATAATCCAACCACCAATTCATTAGTTTTAAGGATCCAACTTCCACTTTCCAATTTTTATTAGAAAAATTCTCCTAGGAATGAAAAATCCTAGTTAAGAGTTTTCAAAATGAGAAGTACTTGCAATTATTGAGAAACATATATATATTTAAAACTGCCTATATTAACAGCATTATTTGGGACGGAGGGATTATACTGTCACTAAAATACTCAACCTTTAAATATCTATTCGAATATGCCACATATAAGCCAAATGATCTTATTAAAAAATCGAAGTTAACACAGCACGAACCATGGACACAATATAGTTCTACTTGCTATAGTGGAACTATAGTTTGTTCATCATCAGGAGAATACAAGATCATGAAGAGTGAGAGAAAGAGTGTGAAACAAAAAAGAGAGAGAGAGAGAGAGAGAGAGAGAGAGAGATCTTTCAAACGGCACAACTGATACTACATGGTACTAGTTCAGCTAAACTCGGAATGTACACATAATAAAAGAAAACAATTATGAAAATACTGCGCTTTAAGTTCACTTACAGAATAAACAGAATAATATGAGCTCCTTCAGAGGCTCTCAATGCCAATTTTATGTTATCATCAGCTACATGTCTAAGAATTTGTACCTTAATGCACGAATTGAAAATGGGTCATGATTATTGGCAAGGATATCAACAAGTAAATCTTACTTAGACGTCTCACAGAAGCTCTGTCGCTATTCATACGAAAGCTATATTTGTATACACAATACTACCTACATTACAAAAGCTGTCACCCTCCTCATATTAAAAAATCTATCCCGCGATCTCTTTCCATTGGTCTTCATCGCCTCTGTAATACTCTTAAAGATCGGGAAACTAATATTGAGAAACTTAAAAGTCAATTCACTGACCGCGGTTATCCACCAATCTTTTTCAATAGTCGGATCATTCCTACCAATGTTACAAGTAAATTTTCCACCAACAATAGAAGAGTATATTCCACAACAATACTTCTACGGTATCGCTCCTAACCAACTACTTTCCTGGTGTACTTAAATTAAGTAGATCTGATTCATTAACTGTGCAATCTGTTATAGTGTGGTATTTACTCATATTGGAGGAAGTATTAAGTATCCACACACAAAGAAAAAAAGTTTATTGTAAGAAACTAAACAACGCGTTTCGAACATTTGATGTTCTTCTTCAGGTTACATCTGCTCTGCTGGGGTGGTTATTCGGTAGGTGAGGATGAGGACTTGAGTCCTTGCTTGGTCTCTCCCACCGAATAACCATCCCAGGAGAGCAGATGTAACCTGAAGAAGAACATCAAGTGTTCGAAACGCGTTGTTTAGTTTCTTATAACAAACATTTTTTCTTTGTGTGTGGATACTTAATACTTTCCCCAATATAAGTAGATTGTAAAAGAACTTTACCCTATCCTTTCTTCTTCCTTCTCAACCGTTTTAGTTTTCAACCAGTTTCCACGCATTTCTCATATAAGAGCTCCTAACCTTGCTAGTTTATCCCCCCACCGTGCCGCTAAACATATTCCGAATGCCCAAATTTAGGTGTCATGAGGAACAGTACGTAGAAGATTAAAGAGCTGCTTCTAGATTTTTTTCTTACACTGGCCAATTTAAAATAACCTTATTGTGCCCAGATAAATATACTTAAATTTATTATAATTTATAAATAATGAAATAACCTATAAGAAGTAGGCTAATGAAAAAAAAATTAGTAACAAACAGAGCTGAATAAAATCCACTTTAAAATTAAAGCCGTCTACATATCTGACAATAAACAATAGCCCAGTTTCATCTTTCCAGTAAAGTCTGAAAGAAGCTTTATTGAAATCTAAAATAGATACGGGTGATTCAGAAGGCGGAAGAGACTGGAGATAGTGTAAATGAGACAATTTGGCATCGGTTCAATCCTTTTGATGTGGGCCGCTATCAGCTTACGACTGGCACCAAACCGAGTAGAGCCACTAATCACCAGCTAGCCGCTTCGCCGAGGGCGGTCGAGCGGCCAGGAGCAGTCCAACACTTCAGGTCTACCATGAAGCGAAGATTACACTTCAACAAGTAATCCATAGAGAACAATACTAATTATCAATTCAGCCTGAGTTATTAGGGATTGGTCCATTAAATAAATAATTACTACCATCATCTCATGCCAACGTTTCAACGCAGGGACCTACTTTCATCAGGGCTTCAAACTGATTTTAATTATACATTATATACAATTAATGAATAGAAATAATGAAGACATTTTTTATAATGTTTATGCAATACTTATAACAAATTATGCTTTTATAGACCAGATGAATGTGTATAAATAGCTCAAAACGGCACTGAAGAAGTTATTACAATGGTCGTTCAATAACTTAATGAACAATTGATAAAGAAAAAAAAGACAAGTTATTCAATCCTAACGTAGCTTACCCTACCTTTCAGCATTGTTCTTAGGATCGTGTAGAAACTCTCCAATCATTCCGTGAACTTTGTAATTTAAGCTCAGTCTTCAGCTACTTTGTATGTACTGTCATTCTTTTATAAGTAATTTCTCAAGATCTGGACAATTCAAAGTTTAAAGAATGTTGTAGGCTTGTTTGCCAGTCAAAATCATTCAAAAGGATCAAAAATATTATTATCGGGTGAGTTCTGCATTGTTCTGAGGATGTGCCAGCACCTTTCATCACAACTTTCTGAGAGTCTGTCCCGTCATTTGTAATGTGACGGGTGCTAATTACATCTTTGCGAGAAGCACCCTGATGATTTAGTTTTATTATAGGTTTCTTTTTCTTTTAGAACATGTTATTGGAACAAGTGCAATAGTACTAGCAGTAAATGTCTCGAGTTAATGCAATAAAAGATTGGATGCAACCGGCTTTAAAAGACCTGTAATCCCTGTTTTCTATAGGTGTACTAAGTAACAAGTGACAAACGAGAAAAATAATGCCACCAACATTAGTACAATCATTTTTCACGACTACACTAGGGTTTCTTCTAAATGTCGAAAAATAATTCACCCTTACAAGAACGAAAAGACTGCCAACATCACCCTAGACGACGTATTCAGTGACACTTTCGTCAGAACAACTTCTACTACCCTAACTGTAGTGTTAGCTACCTTCCACTATCTTCTACACAACTACCTTTCGCTATCCAAACTCTTCCTCCACCTTCTATACAGTATGATAGATGTAAAATACTTTTCACAATATGATTTCAACATTCTTGAAAAAAATGTCTGAAACGTTTTACACCTTCCTATAGTAAAAACCTTATCATTAAGGGACGCTGTTCTAAGGTCGAACGAAAAACAACCAGAACTGACATTTTCAAATAAACACAACATGAAATATTTGTATTGATTATGATCCATATAACTAACTTACTGCATCCGCAAGTTTTCCAGCTTACTCTTAAAAATGTTTCATTACCACTGAACTATATTGTACATGTTTTTTATTATGTCAACTTGTCTCGTTAATAATAAAACACCCCTCATAGGGCGTTTCTCGTAAATAATGAAACCTACATCATTGTAGGTGAACATTGTAGGAAGTACATTGGGCCTGGTGAACATTGAGGAAAAATGGAGAAATTTAATTGTTAGTATTGGTCCTTAGAATAGGAATATAAGAGGTAATAAGAAATCTGAAAATGAAGGTCAGACACTGAACAGTAAATACAACTCTACTTCCAATTTAATATTTTTACAAATTGCATGTGCGAAGTGGGTTATGGGTCACACATCTTTGGGTATGAGTCCATCTTTGGGTATGGCTCACACCCCTATTATTTCTTTTTGTCCAAAATACTGAATACATGTTTTAATTCTAACTGATTTCAGTTTAACAACGATCTATCATCAAGTAAATTCATTTCCTAGTCTCACCAATGGAATGAAGAGCAAATTTCATTCATATTTTCATAGGTGGATGTTAAAGGTAAACATTATGGTAAATTGTTCTTTTTTTCTCCTTTTGCTACCTATTAACAACTATTTAAAAATTTGAAATAAATATCCAAATAAATAGGCTATCAATTATAGGTTTTACCCTTTCCGCTTTCATAGAACAAAATCGTGAATTTTCAGCATTTACAGGTTTTTGATGTTTTGAAGAATAGATGATGTAACAGAAAAACCGTTTTCAATAAAAGTTGTACAATAATATTTCTCATCGACTAATTATTGTTTGATGAGCTCTACAAGCGTCTGTGTTTAAAATATTTTTCTGCGAATACTTTATAAGCTATTTGTTACATTGTGGACTTGATTCACAATTTTCACCCTTCGAGACTCTATTTCATGAAACCTTTTCTTACTTACTTAGGCTGGTCATGTGAAGAATTATCAACATTTCATGTCCTCAGATCGGTTGTTTCGGTTCAGCGATCATTAATCAGCCACTCAGTCATTAAGGTTTCACTGTATATCAGTATAGATAGAGTATATAACACAGGTGTTCCTATTTTTTTGTTTGGTCACATTAACCATATAGTGATTGGTGTGTTGCAGGTGGAGATGCGAGAAGAGCATTTGAGAAGGTGAGAATGGGTTGGAGCGCGATGCTAGGCCTGGCGGCCTTAGTGAGCTGCTGGGGGCGGAGCGGGGCTGCCTCCTGGGGGCAGGGGGCGGCCAGTCCCACCTCCTGGACCAGGCCACCCCACTCATGCCAGGTATTCCTTCTCAGACAACACTTAGAAGCACTAATTCAAAAACCACCCACACTTACTCTATGTTTCAAACAATACATAATAACATTAATTACATGTATGTCTGTTCAAATTATACAGTTCAACTTAGGAACTGTATTAACAAGTCTTCAGAAAACTAAATTATAGAGAATATAGTGAACATGTTCATTTGGTCACATCCATTTGCAACATGATCAATACGGTTATCCTTAAGGGAAGACGAGGATCAACCGAGCTTCAGAAATGATAAATTATTGATTTAAAAATTTGTTGGTGGCAGAATTATAGTAAAATCAATGCAAAGTTGTGATTAACAATATAATTTACTTATAGTTAGGTAAAAAGATATAAAGGTGTATGGAGTGTGCGTGCGTGTGTGTGAAAGATTTACGTAACACTTTCCACTAAATGGGGCTGTCATTTTTCAAAGTTAAGTGCCCATAGACTAATAATTTCGACACATTAGAAACCCAATCCTGGGTCTATCACAACCTTACTTAACGAACGAAACACATTGTAAATGCAAAGGTATTTATTTCTGTCTAAAGTTCACTCTGACGGTTTGATTTTCAGAAAACCCAAATCTAAACAGAAAGAGGAGACTGATCTCTGCATGTATATGGTATTGGTATCAGCTATTTGATCATAACAGTTGATTTACGAACATTGTTCCTCTGAAGATAAAAATAGCAAAGAAAAAGACCTTGACAATGTCTACCCAATGTCGTTGGTAGATACTAGAAAACAGAGTGCTATTTCTTATTGCCAGTTATATTTCGTGGAGATAACTTGCTTTAAGAATAACACAGACCATCACTTTCTGTAGTGAAGACTTCACGGGCCTTTCAGTGTGCGCAGAAACACAAAGGTGAAAGAATAATAACAGTGGATCATTCGCAGGCAAAACCATTATTGGTAAACGGTTTAGTCCATTTGAATTAATGGAATTTACAGTCCGCACAACTCATAAAAGAAATCATATCAAGTCCACAAACTCATATAAAGTAAAATTGCACAGCAAATCCATGTATGAACGTCACGCATTCCTGAACTAGATTTAGTGTATATGTTTGTGTTTTTTTTTTTTTGCTTTGAACGTATATTAGTATCACAATAGTACTCACAGTGCTATATCTTTCTTAATTAACTTTTAAATTATTCTTCGTTTACTTTGTGAACTTTTAATGTACACAAATAATTCCCTACAACATATGCTTTACATTTTCGTAAAATACATGGGTTCCTAAACGCGAGTAGTAAAGAACGAATTCACACACAAGTTTCATTAGCTGTTGTGAATCACCAACGTATATACAATGGTAAAAAATTGCGAAATGGGATGAAGATCTTTAGGCTAAGTAACGGCCCACTCCAGAGAACCTGAATGCAATAAGTACGACAAATTGTAACTTATATGACTTACAGAAGAAAATTACCTTACCTTGATTGTTCTTGAAATGACTGGATTGTTATTTCTGATATTCATTCTGAAATCCTAATTTAAAGAATATTGTTGATGTTTGGTTTCATTCATAGATTTTGCCAATATGTTATCAATGTTTAGTTTTGATAACTATGTTAAGTATTGAAACTAAATTCAATTTATTGCAGGATAGAAAAAAATGTTGCTCCTATGTTGAAGATCACTCCATTTTCACTATAAAACTATTTTTTACAAATGGAATTAATAATTGAAAAATGAAGAGTATGGCATTGTTTTCTTGAAGTTTTGTTTATCAAGCGCATGAAATGAAAGGGGGAGATGATTTCAAGAGATGAAAGAATCAAACAGCCTCCGGGGTCAGTAGTTTATCGGGAATTCTGAATGGCCTTGCCTCTTCAGTCTCTACATTGAAAATTGAGAAACGCCCTTTCAATAACATGCGTCTTGAATAGTGAAGTGAAATCTAAACGAGTAATTAAATAAAATTAGCTCAAAATGATGTAAGCAGAGATTACTAAGATACCTAGTCTCACCTGACTGGACAAATCATAGGTGATGTTAAGAAATGTTTAGAAGACTTGATCAAACAAGTCAGAAAGGGAACTACACGACAGTAAGTATACTGAACCATACAGAAAGAAATTCATCTTCAGGGCAACGTAAAGATGTAAGCAGGGGGCCGGGTTAGCACAGTGGCAACGAGCTCACCTCTGGACTGGTAGGTCTGGAGTTCAATGCTGCATTTTTGCCACTTCTACTAAACTCCCAGTCAGTATTTAAACCCTGTTAAGATAGCATCATTAGTTCTTACTTGATGATGACTAATGTAAGCTGAAAGTTTTTTCTAACTACTAGCGTTAGTTGTACGGACATTAAAGTGATTTAAATAAAGTTCAATGTATCACCTTGTCATCTACATCTTCATGTCTCTGTCTGAACTTCTTTGGTAAATATCTACGACTTACTGTAAACTATTTTAAATTGTGGACCTTGGCCCACTTCTGGGCATAGACCTATCCCAACCCTATCGACCATCTGCTCAAGCTACTCCGAACCACGTATGTCTCGCTGTTTCTTTAAATTCATCTGCTCATCTTCTTCTATGTCTTCCCACTGTCTCTCTAGCTTCTCTAGGACACCATTCAGTAATTACCTTTGCCCACCAATCGTTCTTCATCTTCATCACGTGTCCTGCCTCTTTCATTTTAGTGCGCATACTATAGTCTGTCAATATTTGCCAATAATGTACTATATATTTACATATATCGAACAACTATTTATAAGTACTAAATCATTAATGGTTATATATGGAAACAAATTTTAGTAGGTAATTCAAATAAATAAAAAGAAAAGAAGTACTATGACTAAACTAGTAGTGATATAAAATTTCGCCATGCTCTGTATTCATAATAAACAGTGGTTGTTTTAATTTCAGAAGAATTTAAAGAAGGAGGATTCTTTAAGACTAATAAAGTAAAACATGACTATGAAGTGGTAAAAGTGTGTATAAATATATAGAACTTGCATGCAGTGCTGGTGGGCTTGGAGGAGAGACTGAGAGGTTTGGAGACTGTCAAGTACTCAGCAGGGCGATGGGACCACTACCTGGAGGCGCTCACCAGGCGACTGGAGGCTCTAGACGTCAGGAGCAGGGCGACGCAACTCAAGCTAGACAACCTCGAGTCCTTCACCAAGGTCAGTACTGCCTTTTAGTCGGAAACACCTCACCCATGTTTGCAACGCCGAGTATTCCAAAAGTTAATATACTCAAAAAAAAAACCTTTTCCTATTCAAGCTTCATTATATATATATATATATTATATATATATATATATATATTATATATATATATATATATATATATATATATATATAAAAAGGAAAACGACCCAAAAGGACAACAAACGTTTCACGATGAATCACAAACACAGAACTAAGGAACAAACACACTTACTGTCTATAATTTTCGGTTGAACCGTCTTCAGGAGAGTTGAGATAGGGACACCAAGCGCACTTGTGAAGCAACGGTTGGAGACCAACGGTGTTGTCACACGCGTGCCCGGTTCAAGTGAGGTAAGAGAAATTAACTAAGAATAAGCTAAGAAATAGAAAGTGAAAATGAAGAAATTAGGAAATATAAATAAAAAAAACTTAAAAGATAATAATGATCATTATTTTTAATAATAATAAAGTTTTTTTTGGAAATTCAAATTGTACAAAAAATGTAAATAAAGAGAACTGTCTTAAAAATATATTCATTATACTCTTCATTAGAAATGAATTATTTAGAGTTTATCTGCATTTATGTGAACATAATTTCATTAAAAAGAAAGGTGTTGGATGACCCAACGTGTGACGGGTAGTCTAGCAAAATTTTAAAAACTTAAATGAAAAAATAAAATCAAAAAGGAGGAAAACTGGTTTGCAGGTTGTATTGGGTCTCAGAGAAATCTTGGTAGGAGGTTCTTACTGGTAGGTTAGGGTGAGAGGATATTTGTTGACTTCCTTGATAGTCAATGGGTCACCAGATACAATTTTTGACTGACTCCATCATTACATTGATACGACATTTCTTGAGCAAAAGAGAACATTGACTATAAGAAGTGCACTGTTGTTCTGAACAATCCAAGACTGCTCTTATTAAACTGTAAACCTATATGCCATGACACTTAGTGACCGTCTGTAATCATCTTCCATGTAATGACCGTCTTAGAGATTAGTCAAAACTGCTATAATGCCCTAACCAGTAATACTAAATACATACATAGGACACCATAAATGACAATGAATAAATAAACCGCTCACTATTATTGCATGTCTTGAAGAATAGCTTAAAGCATGGTATGGTAGAAATCTACAAGCATCACTCGTATATTTCTCACCCTACTCAACGGATTTCAAAGCACAAACAGTGAGGGGACAAAATTCCAGGTATGGATTGACTATTCTAATGACATTGCAAAACCCCAATAAGGCTAACAACCTTGGAGTGAAATAGCAATGCTCAAACACTATGACACTGACATTCAGCACTATAAAAGAATGTCCACTCTACCTCCTCACTTCATACATCACTGTCTTTAAGACATGTTTTAAGTATTTCTTTCTTCCATGCTTTCAAACTCTAACGAATCCGTTATTGGCCCATAGAAATTTGAAACTTGCTAAATTACCACCCGTAGATACATTCTCATTTTTGTCCATTAATGTGAAATAAAAATAAACACTCAGTTTTAATCTGGTACTGCGAGTAAGAGCACTTTTACCTTAAATTTCCTAAAATAATCCTCCTCCGACTAATCAGATTACCGAATTTACGATAGCTGGCAACTTCAGACTCAAAGACCATAAGACCAAGAGACATACTCACCATAGACAGGGCAGAAACTAACATATTGTCTTACCCGACAGACCTGAACAATTAAAAATAGTACAAACAGGAAAGCAGGTGAAAGCCTTTGGCTTGGAACTGCCTGACTCCAACGTGCAGCATTGCGCGTAACATCTCGTTGGTCGTTAATCTGGTATTTGTAATATATTTTTTTGTTATTTTCGTGTGGATTAAGTGACGCAGAAATTTTGTTATTGCAGGATGTCGTTTCCTATGAGATCAAAGCAAGTATGTCTGCAGAACAAATGGAAAGGAAGATAAATACTTACCAAGAACGACTGATGCACAAAATGAATGTAATGCAGACTCACATGGAAACAACCTGGACCAAACTGCAGGTGACGAGAAAATTAAACAACCATCGCCACATTTGTTTTCTTTTTCATGCATACGTTTAACCAAAGACTGTTTGGGTACAATACATGTACAATTGTGTTAGTGATTCAGTAAGTGGTATCAAAAGGTCTCAGAAAATACCTCAAGTTTTACATTCGTGTGACCAAATATAAGGTCAAACTATTAAGTAATGTTGTGCCTCGACATACCAATAGAATTCACTCTGTAACGATCGTTGTATTTCAAAAAAATTGTATATCGGGTCAATTTTTTCCAAAAGAATTAATACAAAATATAATTAATTCGTTCCAGGTTTACGAAAATACCCAAGAATATAATTAATTTGGAATAAATATCAACCAAATCGATATTTAATATAAGATAAATACACAGTTTATCATATGCACGGTATAAATCAACTGCATTGCCCAAAATAACAAGTCAAACATGCATTCATACTTACCAATAGTGTGACAAAGCCTTTTGTATGTAGTGCAGAGGAGGTAAGGCTATAAGTACGTAAATCCTAAATCCATGTTTTTGGGTTTTTAAATGCGATATATTTATTTTGTTCTTACAATATGACTACTCACCATCGATGTCACTCTCACACCATCAATGGTCATTCGTATTTTGATAATATCCTCCAATTTGGGAAATTATATGACATTTTATGAAGAAAAACGATATGTTTTCTTGTAACGGAGTATAGCTATGGAACAATATTTTTTCCAAAAATATGAAAGAACTCCAGAGAACTTTGGATAACACTACGGACAAAAAACATAACACTAATATTTAGAGATCGGGCGTTCCTATTTCAAAATATTAGTGTAATAAATTGTATTTTGTTCTTGAGGAACAGGGAGGTCACTAGCTGAATACAACCACTACGCTAGTGCTATTCTATAGATTGTTATACTTTTGTAGTACTTGTACTATAGTATTGTAATATACAAAGTGATATGTTGTATTTCAGAAAATAGAACATATCATGTGTATACTGACTAGCCAGTGTCAACAACACTGCAATAACCGAAGGTCATTCCTCTAATGTTGTAATACTGTCAATGCAGTCTCCATAGTGTATGTTTCTAGTCACACAGTATCCATAATCCAACATAATATAGCCTATGCACAAATCACACTTGACCTTATACGTTATCAAACATTCCAACTGGATTGATCAACACAATAAAAATTTAAAACCAGTATCGCATTCATTCAACATTCAACATCAATATACCAATGAATACTACAGATTACTGCTGAAACTGAATAATTACTGTTTATCCTTTATATTTATGACAAAAATAATGAACATTACTGTATCATCCAAAAAGTGTTGTCCCTATTCTATTCACGTAGCATTCAAAGCTAATAAGTGATAAAGAAACTAAATACACAAATATTAATTAAAAAAAAAGTATTTATCAAAAATAGTATAACTACAAAACAAATCCTAAAATTAAGGTCAGATAATGTTTGTAAAACTTCAAATTTTATAAGGTAATGTTTATATGGCTATATGAAAACAACTTTATTGTTTTGTTATTACTTACACAAGACATTATAAATAACAAAGAACATTTCAGTTGATGTTAATGTAATTTTTCAAGATGTGAGAAATGTTAACGCTACTTGTACTTGATCAGCTCTGTTTCTACAGCTGTTGATAAAACAGATATATCAGGTTGTTTTCATCTAGTTGTAGCTTTTTTGATTAAGTAAGAGGAAAGGGAAGGCTTGCTTAGTGCAATTCTTTTAGTAAGAATGGTAGTAGCAAAGAATATGTTAGTTGAGATTTACTGGAATATGCTTCGCCTGAGTAGTTACACTATGTACACTACACATCATACTACATGTAAAAGAGTTTTTCTTTTGCTTGGTTTATATTCCCTAATCTTTATAAATAAAATAATGATTTTGTCTGTACATTGCTTAGAACTGACTCATTTCAAGTTTTCTTTACGTTTCATACATTGGAAGAAACCGAATCCACCTTTAGAAAAATTTCTGTCGGTTTGTCTGTTTGTCGCAAAAACTTTGTCACAGGTAAACTCAGCTACCATAAGACATACAAAGCTGATAACTTTTACAGTAGATTTATGTAGGTCTAACTTAAAATATAGGCTCTGAATTGATTGGAAATTCAACGTACAAGAGAAGTTATAGACGTTTAAACGCAAAAATGTTTGACACAAGTAAAACAAATCAGCAACTCACTTAGAGACATAGATAGAGCTAAACATTGACACTGGATTTGTGTGATGCCTAACTTAAAATTGGCTCTAAATAGATCATTAATTCAGTACAGAAGCGAAGTTATGGGGCTTTTAGCTGTATTTTCCTAACTTCACAGACAAGTTTGTTTTGAAAATACACAGGTGTAGCAAGTAGGTATTGTTAGTTGATTTTAATTTCAATTGAGCATATGAATATATTGCGTATTTGACATCATTGAAAATGGTGTTTCACAGAGTTGAGGATGTACTATCTATTGAGAATAAATGTTTTGTAAACGAGCAATTCTCAGCCCTTAATATGAACAGGCAGGAGAAATCAACAAACAAGTTCTTACGCTATATGAAGACGAGGAAAGAACTTACAAGTCAGTAAAGAGATTGGATTAGTGATGAAGAAGCAGTTCATTATCTAATTGAATTTCTTGACTCTGAATTTATTTCTCCTGGACTGCCTGCTCATGAGTAAAAACTTAAAGTAGGAGCACCAATGATGCTGCAATTTATAGCAGTAACAAATTTCATGTTACGAAACATGAGTGCCCCAAAAACTGTGCACGGGACACGACTCTGAGTTCGTGCTCTACACAGATATGCCATAGAGGCGGACATAATGACTGGATGTGGTATTGGGGAGTCTGTGTGTATACCACACATACCATTGATTCCGAGCCACTGTCTATTTCCATTCAAATGATTGCGAAGTCCGGTCAGAGTCTCTTTCGCAATGACGTTAACTAAGTCGCAAAGGGAGACTTCATCTAACGCAGGAATACAAGGTAGCGAAACCAAGTTTTTCTCACATGGTCAAATGTAGTTTACTTGCTCAAGGGTCAGAGGTTTCAACTCTTTCTTCTACCATGAACCTGAAGGACAGACAGCTAATGTAGTGTATTTAGAGGCACTTGTTTAACACTGTAGTAATAATGGTATTTTCTACTGTTCTATAATTTCTAATGACATTTTGGAATACCAAAAATGACGGAACTTCTGATTCCGTCAAGACGGGTACGTTTGCTTTGTATTATATATAACTGTGAACTTTTTTTTAATTTAACATTTGCTTAATAAATACACTGGTAATAATGTAAGGTATGGGACCAGAGTAGCCCAGTGGCTTGCGTGATCGCCGATGACAGTAGTGCAATGTATTATAAATAATGTAACAAACAAATATTTCTTTGAATTTAAAATGTGGATAATATAAAAAATGGTAATAAAGTAAAGGGATCTAGCCAGGGTAGCCAGTAGCTTGCTTGCTCGCCGATGACAGTGGTGCAAATGTATTATAAATAAGTACAACAAAAATATTTTTTTTTAATTTAATATTTGCGTAATATAAACACTGGTAATAAAGTAAGGTATGGAACCAGAGTAGCCCAGTGGCTTGCGTGCTAGCTTTTGACTGGGAGCACGTTAATTAGAACTAACTCATTTCAAGTTTTCTTTACGTTTCATACTTCAGAGTAGCCACATGTACCCTTAGAATAATTTCTGTCTGTCAGTTTGTCCACAAAATATTGCCACCATAAGACAAATAAAGCTGAAACATTGATTGTAGATTTGTGTATGTCTAACTTAAAATCTAATCTTTGTATACAGAGGCATTTGTTTAGCACTGAACTAATAATGGTATTTTCTACTATTCTATAACTTCTAATTGTAGTATTACTATAATACTATAATTGATATTTTGGAATACCAAGTATAATAGACTTTTTGATTCCGTCAAAGACGGGTACGTTTGCTAGTGTAATATAAATAAATACATTGTGATCTATTTAATGTATTTAAATTGTGTGATTAGATTGTGCAATTTTTAATTCACAATAAATAAATAACTTGTCACTTTTAAGTAACGACTGCAAAGTGCAATTTGTTATAAGGAAATATGATTTTTTTTTTATTTCATTAAGATATACATTGTTGAGATGTAAATATTTTATGTTTATGTTATATTGGCATGGGAAGGCATATTAATGCATTATTCCATTATTTCAATAAAGCGCCTCTTAAAAGATATAATCAAAATGTAAACATCGCTTTGGAATATCGCATATTAACTCTTTAATTTTCAACATAAATTGATATAATTTAAAAAACAAAAAAGCCCCAAAAACGATTTTTTTTTCCTATAATAATTTTATGAAATGAAATTACACTTTTTCCCTTTAGGTCAAAAAGAAAGTTTCTGAGTGAAGGTCTAAGATTTCGTGTTTACCTTACTCTTGTGGTATCATCAATTGTAGAGCTTAAGACTTCTACATGGTGTGCTCAGAGAGTCACGAGTATTTTTAATTTTCATCGATTGTAATACTCTTATTTTCAGAATCTAATGTTGTATTTTTCAACATTAAAAGTATCTTAGCTATGTATTTAGCAATGAAACATCATTTTACAATAAAACCATTTCTGTGTAAATGATAACACATCGTAGGGTAAAAAGCTAATGAAATGGTCTCCACATATAAAAATTTAATAAATTTCATTAACCATTAAATTTTTATATTAAAACAAAAATTTAAAACAAAATTCAATAAATTTAATTAACCATTAAATTTTTATATGTGAAGACCATTTCATTAGCTTTTTACCCTACAATGAGTAAATACCACATAATAACTGATTGCACCAAGTTAGAATAACACATCGTTTAATATAATCTAGTCCTTTGGTCCATTATAATGCATTTAATAAATACATGGATATAACAATGGATTTAAATCAAATGGAAAATACATTCTTATTAATATAATATAATTTCAGAGATTCGTAGAGTCAAAATTGGTGGTAATAGAAAAAAGAAATGAAGAAATGCAGGGCACTTTGGACAACACCATGGCCAGTTTATCGGAGTTGAAAGCACAGCTGACAAGGCTTGAGAATGAAACGAAAACCCGGCTTGACCAGCAAAAGGTAAACTTTCCTAATAAATAAGTGGGAGCTTCACTATGAACCCAAGCAATATTACATTCACACTGCCTACTAGTGCTGCTTGCTAGAAAAAATCGTCATGCAGCAAGCACGCACCAGTGAAAATAATTCAAATCGATTGAAATTACGAAAACAAAATACATTAGGCATATATATATATATACGAGGGTCGTCCAGAAAATAAGTTCCGTTTTGGTCTGTAGGGCGGTAGGAGTGGTTTTTGCCAAATCCGGCAACACCGCTCGAAAGAGGAGAGGTGGGGGAATAGAATGAGAGGTGGGGGACCTCAGTCGGTCAATTACCAACGTCAGGGCAGGTAGTTGAAATGGAGCCCTCCATGTCACGTCCCGCCACCTCGATCCCGTTCCCTCTCGAGTTGTTTTGCGCGGAGTGATTCAATTTCTTTATGCACAGGGTTTCAAATCAGTTCAAATTCACGAACAGCTCATTTCTGTTTATGGAGAAGGTGTAATGAGTGAATCAATGGTGAGGAGATGGGTACGTGAATTTAAGGCGGGAAGACATTCACTTGAGGATGAAAGTGGGAGAGGCAGACCCTCAGTTGTGACGGACGAAATTGTCGCAGAAATCGACAATGCAATTCGCAAAGATCGTCGTTCAACCCTGGATGAACTCCACCTGAGTTTCCCAGACATCTCACGATCCCTCATCCATGAGATCGTCTCGGAAAAACTTGACTTTCGGAAAGTTTCCGCCCGGTGGGTCCCTAGAGAGCTGAATGTCTTCCCGCCTTAAATTCACGTACCCATCTCCTCACCATTGATTCACTCATTACACCTTCTCCATAAACAGAAATGAGCTGTTCGTGAATTTGAACTGATTTGAAACCCTGTGCATAAAGAAATTGAATCACTCCGCGCAAAACAACTCGAGAGGGAACGGGATCGAGGTGGCGGGACGTGACATGGAGGGCTCCATTTCAACTACCTGCCCTGACGTTGGTAATTGACCGACTGAGGTCCCCCACCTCTCATTCTATTCCCCCACCTCTCCTCTTTCGAGCGGTGTTGCCGGATTTGGCAAAAACCACTCCTACCGCCCTTCAGACCAAAACGGAACTTATTTTCTGGACGACCCTCGTATAAAGATTTCACATAAACACGTGAAATAACAATCAATGATCAAACCACAATAAGAAAATGGGAAAGCAAGACTAAGATCTTTCAACCGTAACAAGCGGTCTTCGTCAGAGTCAGTCCAGTTGGGTTTTTGACTCTGACGAAAACCGCTTGTTACGGTTGAAAGATCTTAGTCTTGCTTACCCATTTTCTTATTGTGGTTTGATCAATATATATATATATATATATATATATATATATATATATATATATATATATATATATAAAGATTTCACATAAACACGTGAAATAACAATCAATGATCAAACGACAATATGAAATGGAAAAACAAGACTAAGATCTTTCAACCGTAACAAGCGGTGTTCGTCAGAGTCAAAATCCAACTGAGTTGGGTTGGGTTTTTGACTCTGACGAAGACAGCTTGTTACGGTAGAAAGATCTTAGCTTTGTTTTCCCATTTCATATTGTTGTTTGATCATATATATATACACGTTTTATTAAAAGTAATGCCCAATTTAACTTTTACACTTTTTCTTATCCGTTTTTCAAGTGTTCTAGTTCACCAAAATTTTTATTACTATACACCGACATGTTTCGGTCATCGTTGACCATTTTCAAGGTTAAAGAATATATAAAATTATTAATGATCGAAAAGTGAATAACAATTAAAATAAACTAAAATAAACATAACGAGTCCATAACACATATTCACAACTAGGGAGGTTATCAAAGGTAAAGGTATGTTGAGGTTTCACCAGGCTCTTGGTTACCTTCCATCCGTCATTTGTATCTGGGAAGGTAATCGATTAACTTCTATACCTCTCCCAGACTGGTTCGCCTTCTGACTGCCTTCATATAATTTTAGAATTCTTGAAAATCCTCCTCCTTGGCTGTTAATACTAGGTTGCTTTTCGAGGATCAAGATAGCTTCCAAAATTTGCAATCTGGTGTGGTCATGTTCTTGTTGTAATATTACAGTATTGTCTGTTAACATTTCCCTGGTTAATTGCACTCCATGTGGCATCCGGAGGACCCAAAGAGCACGTTAGGTTAACACATGGAGTGCAATTAACCAGGGAAATGTTAACAGACAATACTGTAATATTACAACAAGAACATGACCACACCAGATTGCAAATTTTGGAAGCTATCTTGATCCTCGAAAAGCAACCTAGTATTAACAGCCAAGGAGGAGGATTTTCAAGAATTCTAAAATTATATGAAGGCAGTCAGAAGGCGAACCAGTCTGGGAGAGGTATAGAAGTTAATCGATTACCTTCCCAGATACAAATGACGGATGGAAGGTAACCAAGAGCCTGGTGAAACCTCAACATACCTTTACCTTTGATAACCTCCCTAGTTGTGAATATGTGTTATGGACTCGTTATGTTTATTTTAGTTTATTTTAATTGTTATTCACTTTTCGATCATTAATAATTTTATATATTCTTTAACCTTGAAAATGGTCAACGATGACCGAAACATGTCGGTGTATAGTAATAAAAATTTTGGTGAACTTATGTTTTTTAGTTCCAGAACCATGGAAGTCAAGTATGAGAATACTTGAAAAACGGATAAGAAAAAGTGTAAAAGTTAAATTGGGCATTACTTTTAATAAAACGTGTATAAATGAAGGCCTGCTCCCCAAATATATATATATATATATAAAAATTTAAATTACACAAAGCACGACACAGAAAAGAGAATACAAAGAAAACTTACAGAATTCAATGTATATATATATATATATATATATATATATATATATATATATATATATATAAATATATATATGTACATATAATTAAACATTTAAATAAAAATCAAGGCATAAACAAGAGTAAGAAATACGGAAATATGACTTAGTCATATTTATTCAATAATAAATGTGACTAAATCGGCAGCAAATCTTCTTGAAAGCAAATGTTGTTAGAAGTTGCAGCAGCTTCTGCTCTCACGATCTTTGAGCTGGTGGCCTCGATCTTGCGGGTGATTCTTCTATCTTGCGGTTGGAGTTTCCACAACAATTGTCCAAGGGACATCAATTCATTCGAGCTTTCAACCATAATTATGTTGGTCACGTCACGATGACTAACGTAATTTTGGTCGAAAGCTCGAATGAATTGATGTCCCTTGGACAAATGACGTGGAATCTCCAACCACAAGATAGAAGAATCACCCGCAAGATCGAGGCCACCAGCTCAAAAAACCTGAGAGTAGAAGCTGCTGCTACTTTTAACAATATATATATATATATATACTATAAGAAAGGTGTTTCTACTATATATATTCAATAAGAAGTCACTCAAATTGTTTTGTCTGTTCCTTCCTCTATAATTTAATCTATTACCTTTGCGAGTCATTTAACTTCTAACATTACAGATATATTACAAAAATACATCTTATGTTCAAATCAAAATTGTTTGTAATATTTATGCACTAAACAATATTATAGCAAATTTAAGAAATGCATATTACTTGGGAAATTAATGAAAGTCATGTTGCAGCTCTCTGAGTCAGAGTCACACTTTAAAAGCATAAACAAAATCCAGGACATGCTTCAAGGGATAGAGGCGAAGGTGAACAAGACAGTTATGTTGTCGGACCAAACACCGGGCCTAACGTCCAAGCCAACACAAATAGTGGAACAAGTCAAGAACCAAGTGAACAGCGAGGCCCTCAACATAGCCAACAAGGTACTTGACTAGATTTTCCTCCCAAACTTAAAGAAAATGATTCACTTCTTACATCAGTTTTACTAAAGTAATTACAGCATAGTTCTTCATGCGATATTTCCAAAGTAGTTTCGTTATAAATAAATATAATGTAACACAGTCACAGTGTTTGTCATCGAACTCCTCTTCGAGTTTTTGAGATGGTATATATTACATTATGCTATTATATTATTATTATAATACAGTAGAACGTAGCAATACGAGTTTAATTCATTCCCAGACTGAGCTCGTATTGCGATTTACTCGTATTACGAAGCAATTTTTTACTGAAATTAATATAAACATATATAATCTGTTCCAACCCCACAAAGCCATTTTTAAAGTATATTTTTTAAACAAGAAAGGTGAAATTGGAAAAAATAAACAATATTGTACATGTAATATGAATAACAATTCAGATAAGAAATAATCATGTTTTATTAATCTACTAAACTTAAAACGGAGACCATCTAGGCGTGAGGAAGACAGTCGCTCGTACTACGAATTTTCACTCGTCGTATGAGATAAACATTTTTACGTATGGTTGCTAACAAATCGAATTGCTCGTATAGTAAGGCACTCGTGCTACAATGTTCTACTGTACTCGCATTTTTTATTGGACTACTTCCAATCATGTTTTTATCATTCACTCCGCGTGTAACTTACTAACAATATACCGTTAATTACGTATTGGCGAGGTGTAAACAGAAGACTTATTAAATAAAAATCTATGTCTAAACCTGTAAGAGTCATAATCAATATAATATATAAATATTTCTGAGAAAATATTGAAACAAAAATATTTTAATAATAAAAAACAGAGATCTGGGAATTTCTATAAAAAAAAGTGATTCTCTGGAGGATGTGTGGAAAATTCTTGCTTTTTTGTCAAATTAATCTTGTAGGAGTACTTATGAAGACTAGCGATGCCAATTTCTGTGATAATTTTTCAAAATAATAATGACCATCTGAACTATAAACCATCCAACGGAACAAATTCGAAAAATGTACGGCAATTAATTAAAATGAGTAATAATAGATAACGAACACGATAGAAACAGTTTTATAAAATCTTTAAATAAAAACAATCCGAAAAAAAGGTGTGTCTTTTCTACTTACTCATTACTTACAAGAATAGCACTTATTCAATTATCTGTAAACGTGTCTAAAAAATTAAAATATTTTGTTTTAAATTTAATGAGAAAATGAAAGTATAATATAGCATTATTTTTTCACCATGAATAAGAAAATTCCTTAAGAGATCATTTACACTTTGATTGATTTTTTCAAGCAATGGCAATGACACTGGAGGTGAGGTTTGGTTTTACTGTTCAGAAATATTTTACAGGTAAACAATATGTACAACGATCTGTGGAGGCGAGTGGTGTCGGTGGAAAGCCTGGCTAAGGACATCCTCAACACTGCTAACACTTCGCGGGGCTGCTCAAGGATGAAGCGCAATTCTCAATGGAGGACCAGCGGTGTACCGATACAATTGAGAGTCAGTACTAAACACTTGTACTCTTTAACACTGTTCAACAGTTAATGTTAAAATTAGTTGGGCACCAAACGTCTGTAGAGTAATTTCCTTATCCAATATCGTAAAATTCTATCTTTATACTATCGATATAGTATATACTTCTACTCTATCAACGTCGATTACGTTATTTAATAACCACACTACTTATGGTTCATTACTATTTTTTTTCATAGAGGTTGATAATAGTACTGCGTCCTAAGAACTCTTGTACTTCTTACTATAATAACTTCCCTCCTTCTGTACTATAATACCCCAGCTAGCTTCAGCGTCTCGAAGAAGCTCAGCACTTTTCATGGGTACAACGGTGAAAGTTCTTTTTTAGTTTTGTTGAGTTTAAGGAGTTGTTGAGTGTCCCGAAGCACCTGCCTCTGTGATGCATAGTGGCTTGACAGTGAACCAGCAGGCGCAACGGTGTCTCTTACTCTTCCTTGCAGAATCTGCACAAACCATCATTCATAATGCCCATTCCTCGCAGATGGCCATTAAGTTTGCAGTGACCCGTTATAAATACGGTTAACATCTTTAGATTATTCCTGCTCCTTTCGATACAATACAAGATTTGCCTATTCTCAAACTTATTGAGGAATATCTTTGATTGTCTGTGCCCTCGAAGAGAATCCCAGTATTGCTTCCTGCTTTCCCTATCCTCCTTCCTCAGGAGTTCTTGTATAGTCTGTTGTCCTATACCACATTCATTACTATAGTCATACATGTGTAGATATTGTTTACCTTGAATGTTGTTGCTTTTAATGTGTATTATTTTGAACGTGTCATCTCTTTTAATGAATGTTTCAGACTTAATGGTAATAGAGTTGGGAAGTTTATCGAAAACACTACAGAGAAAGATGGGAGATCTGAACAACAAAATGGATTCAAACTTCCAAGGGGTTTTGGCCTCGCACAACATGCTCATGGAAGCCTGGCACCGAATGCAGGGAGGCGACCAGCAGCTGGAGGACAAGCTGACCATCGTCCTCGAGAAGATCCTCGAGACTATAGTCAACAGGTCTGTCCCGCTCCTTCTCTATGTATTATACAGTCAGCATTGCATAGCGTGAACAAAACACCATCAGATACATTTTGTTTTTAGATTTAATAGAATTTAACGACTAGTGGACAAGCCTTTTGCCCTTTAAAAGGCATTCTATTCACTACTACAGCGGTTTCTTATAAGTATACCTCTTCAAGATTCCTTATTATACACCAAATAATATAATTGACATGCTTACCGTTTTACCACATGAGTAAAACGGTTGTTTTTCCAAAACGCTGCTGGTTCCAAACTTTTAACTGGTATCTTTTTATTGCCTAACAGCTATCCCTCTGATTTCCATTGCTAATAATTTTTAATTGAGGGTTTAGGTAAAAGCTCAGGATGCTAGAGATATATTTTAAGTTCTACATATCTGAATTCTATTTTTTTTTATTCATTTCAAATATATTCAATCCTTTCAAAGTTATAACCAAAAATATATAACTGAGAAACTCATTGTAGTGTAAAGATCTAATAAAATAGTCACCACATATACAATTTTAATAGTTGTCTTCCTCGTCGTTTTCGAAATAGTTTTAATAGTTTAATAGCCTAAACAACGTGTTTCGAATCGTAGTGTTCTTTTTAGTCATATATGTATAGGTAGGTTTATGTAGGTGTTAAAAGGTTAGTTTAATAGCCTGGCGTGAAGTGTAATAATTATATAAAGGGATTAGAAGTGGTTATTTATATAATCAAGGTTAGTTTGGACATGTCAGGTTAAGATGAACAAAGGAAGGAATAGATAGAGAGGATTCTGTGCCAACAAAGGGGCTACAACATACGGATAGACCGTACGTAAACTTAAATGAGTAAATACTCAAATAATAACTGATTGCACTGCCATAGAACTGACAAACTGTTGTATTAATTTTCCACCAATAGAATTCATTGAATTGTTTACTAATTGTAAGCAATGGAAACAAGTAAATGATTACATAGAATGATAAAATACAAGTGGAAAGTTCACAAATCCATTCCAAATAATTGAAAAGTTCTCCACGACCAAATACAAAAGTATTACAAACATATACTACCTAACATTGTAGTACAAAAGTAGTACTACTATGTTAGCAGTAATCTTTACTATTGATTTTCAACCAAAATACCTGTCACAATAATTAAATAATTCGTACTCAATCATATATTACTTAGTAAATAGGTAAATAATTCCATCATAGAAGTCATTTTCCAATGATCTGTTTCTCTGCAAACAGGAATTCCATCGGCTCACTAAGGATTTAACATCATGGGGTGGTTAACACTCATTAAAGCGTTTTTCTTTTTAGAATAAAAATGCAGTATTTCCTACTACACGCTTTCGGGGCGCTCAGTCTAGTAAGAAGATTCAAGCATGACTATATTGTAAAGTCGTCGTCTAAGAAATCAGCGCAGAAGCACATCGACTGAGTTCTAAACATGTATCCTAGCCGACAGTCAAACGAAACAAATCGATCTGTCAACTAATGTGCCAAAACGTCTGGTACAACCTCAAATAAAAACCAATGAATCATGCTTAGACTTCTATATAACTTTCCTATCAGAAAATAAACGGATGCAAAATCTGTGAATACACAGATTATCTATAATTCCCCAATTTGGGTTTGTTATGATTAAAAAACTATCGAAAGGTACATGAGTTCATTAAAATGTATTATTTGGGAAACGCCTTGTTAAATATTATCTCATAATACTGTTGTTGGTTAGGACTGAAAAGATTGAGGGTGGACAGGAACAGCTGTTAGAAATGCTCAAGAATCACAACAGTCAAGTGGTGAGGACAGTGGCCTACAACTCCAACCTAGTCAAGAGGCTGTCTGAAGAGTCGAGTGTGGAGCACAAGAACTTGGACACCTCTCTGATCGAACTGGCTCTTATGACAAGCCAGCTGACAGCGCTCAAGCAGGTAACAACCCTTGCCTTCGTCCTTCCCAGACGAATGCCACCTCACCCCCAACTCAACCCTTAACTAGCCTTCTTCCTTCCCAGACGAATGCCACCTCACCCCCAACTCAACCCTTAACTAGCCTTCGCCCTTCCCAGACGAATGCCACCTCACCCCCAACTCAACCCTTAACTAGCCTTCGTCCTTCCCAGACGAATGCCACCTCACCCCCAACTCAACCCTTAACTAGCCTTCGTCCTTCCCAGATGAATGCCACCTCACCCCCAACTCAACCCTTAACTAGCCTTCGTCCTTCCCAGACGAATGCCACCTCACCCCCAACTCAACCCTTAACTAGCATTCGTCCTTCCCAGACGAATGCCACCTCACCCCCCAACTCAACCCTTAACTAGCATTCGTCCTTCCCAGACGAATGCCACCTCACCCCCAACTCAACCCTTAACTAGCCTTCGTCCTTCCCAGACGAATGCCACCTCACCCCCAACTCTACCCCTTAACTAGCATTCGTCCTTCCCAGACGAATGCCACCTCACCCCCAACTCAACCCTTAACTAGCATTCGTCCTTCCCAGACGAATGCCACCTCACCCCCAACTCTACCCCTTAACTAGCATTCGTCCTTCCCAGACGAATGCCACCTCACCCCCAACTCAACCCTTAACTAGCCTTCGTCCTTCCCAGACGAATGCCACCTCACCCCCAACTCAACCCTTAACTAGCCTTCGTCCTTCCCAGACGAATGCCACCTCACCCCCAACTCAACCCTTAACTAGCTTCGTCCTTCCCAGACGAATGCCACCTCACCCCCAACTCAACCCTTAACTAGCATTCGTCCTTCCCAGAGAATGCCACCTCACCCCCAACTCAACCCTTAACTAGCCTTCGTCCTTCCCAGACGAATGCCACCTCACCCCCAACTCAACCCTTAACTAGCATTCGTCCTTCCCAGACGAATGCCACCTCACCCCCAACTCAACCCTTAACTAGCATTCGTCCTTCCCAGACGAATGCCACCTCACCCCCAACTCAACCCTTAACTAGCCTTCGTCCTTCCCAGACGAATGCCACCTCACCCCCCAACTCAACCCTTAACTAGCATTCGTCCTTCCCAGACGAATGCCACCTCACCCCCAACTCAACCCTTAACTAGCATTCGTCCTTCCCAGACGAATGCCACCTCACCCCCAACTCAACCCTTAACTAGCATTCGTCCTTCCCAGACGAATGCCACCTCACCCCCAACTCAACCCTTAACTAGCCTTCGTCCTTCCCAGACGAATGCCACCTCACCCCCAACTCTACCCTTAAACTAGCATTCGTCCTTCCCAGACGAATGCCACCTCACCCCCAACTCAACCCTTAACTAGCTTCGTCCTTCCCAGACGAATGCCACCTCACCCCCAACTCAACCCTTAACTAGCATTCGTCTTCCCAGACGAATGCAACCTCACCCCCAACTCAACCTTAACTAAGCCTTCTGTCCTTCCCAGACATGAATCAACCTCACCCCAACTCAACCACTTAACTAGCCTTCGTCCTTCCACAGACGAATGCCACCTCACCCACCAACTGCAACCGTAACTAGAAATTCAGTCCTCCAGACGAATGCTCACATCTACCCCAACGTCTGACCCTTAACCAGCATTCGTCTTCCCAGACGAATGCCACGTCACCCCCCAACTCAACCTTAACTAGCATTCGTCCTTCCAGACGAATGCCACCTCACCCCCAACTTCAACCTTAAACTAGCCTTCGTCCTTCACCAGACAATGCCACCTCACCCCCAACTCAACCCTTAACTAGCATTCGTCCTTCCAGACGAATGCACCTCACCCCCAACTCAACCCTTAATTTCTAGCATTCGTCCTTCCCAGACGAATGCCACCTCACCCCCAACTCAACCCTTAACTAGCATTCGTCCTTCCCAACGAATGCCACCTCAACCCCCAACTCAACCCTTAACTAGCCTTCGTCCTTCCCAGACGAATGCCACCTCACCCCCAACTCTACCCCTTAACTAGCATTCGTCCTTCCCAGACGAATGCCACCTCACCCCCCAACTCTACCCCTTAACTAGCATTCGTCCTTCCCAGACGAATGCCACCTCACCCCCAACTCAACCCTTAACTAGCCTTCGTCCTTCCCAGACGAATGCCACCTCACCCCCCAACTCAACCCTTAACTAGCATTCGTCAAATAAGTCAAATAATGAAATAAGTACATTCTCCAACATAATCAAACTTGAAACCTTCAGCACTAATATGATCATACTAGCCACAAAACTACAACTAACACCAACTGGAAGGAAAATAGAAAGTAGTCATCAGAAAATTACTGCTACAAAAACGTTGAAATTATTTTGTAGCACTTTACTTATAGTAAAAAGTTCATAATAAAATAAACTGCAAAAAATGGACCTCAATTGAATTTCTAAAATGCATTTAATTAAAAATATGTAAATATATTTATTTTTCTGAAATATATTTATCAATATATATTTTTAATTTTCATTAATAAAAACTATATGAACAAATACCAATATTTTAAATCTTCACAGATATCAAAACGCATTAATCCACAGAAATTATTACTATTCCAATAAACATTTGTAATATAGTTATAACACAATGAATTTATTGTACTGCCATCAGCCATAAAAGGCAAACTAAAATATATTTATGCTATCCAAAATTAATCAATTAAATTAATATTCATCATTCAATTTACGGGTTTAATGGAGTCAAATTGGCTTAATGGTTAACAACTACAGCAAGTTAAACCATAAACTAAAGTTATATAAACTAACATCATTATTAACACTGCAGATGCCATTAGAAACTGAAATAAGCTTTATATGTCAATAATAAAGGTTCTTACATACTGCTATTAATGTAACAATGTGACCAGTCCAAGCGTAGCACTGTGGGATAATAATGATTTTGTTTCAGGATTCACAAGACTTCATAGAGACCACTGGTGACGACCAATTGATGATACCACTAGAAGAAGGCCACGAGGACTTCATTTTAACAGATCAAGTTACCGAAGTGCCAATACTACCCGACAATATTGCCTTCAACAATACCCTTAAAAATAATTCAACCAATGGAGTTATAAAAATTATAAGTGATTTACCAAAAAAAATTAAAATTAACGATTCAATAGAAGTTAGTTCAAATGACAGATCAAGAGTAGTGAAAAGTCTTGCAACAGTCGCGAATAATATAAAAAATGATAATTACACAAAAAAATCGTCTATGGTTAATACAACTATGCCTCAATTAAACAGCCTATTGCACAAACGCCTTAACATGTCCAACTTCAACATTAGTCAAGATAATAAACCACCACCTACCACTCTGACACAGACAAACAGTGACTCAGACAGTAACATCGATGTCAACAAAATCATTCTCCTTTATCTAAAAGAACTTAAAGGGAATTTCAGTAAAGAAAAATTTTTACACGAAATAAATCCGAAAAAACCTTTTACAAGTATTGCTGAACTTATAAAAGCAATTAAAAGAAGCAAGCATTATCCGACAGATTTTGTAAAAGAATTACAAAGATGGCACAGTGACCCCACTGAAACACCAGGAGAAAACAGAGAGAACTCCGATCATCTATACGACGATTACTACACCGACTACGAGAATTACTAATAGTACATAAGAAAAACTATTCATATATTTCCTGGGATATATCAAAATTACGAAAGTATACATAAACAACATTTATTATTATTTTTGTATTACATAGTTCCTTTTTTAATATAAAAAAATAAATTATAATAAATAATAATTAAAAAAATAAATGGTTTAAATCGTATGTAATAAATATAGGTTATGTCGAATGACAATCCCGAATTTCATATTTCCAAAAACAAAAAAGAGGAAAATATGAATTTAATTAATTGTCAAAAATATTGTACATATAAATTTACCTCAAATGAATGCCAAAAATAAATAAATTGTTGGAACATAGTGGTTTTTTTTCGAATGCTATTATTAAAATACTTAAGTTTATTCAGATTAGTTTGACTAAAGTTACATATTATTATTATTGAAGTGAGGCCAGATACTTCCACACTCTTATACACTGCGGGTCATTGATGGAATAATGTAATGAAATGTAAGATCTGTTATAGCTGTAAAGTATAGGTAGACATGGATTTAGGGACCTTCACTTAAGAAGTCGAGTATAGACCTGTCTCGTCACACCAGTATAACAGTAAACTGGCTAAAGCCAGAGGATCAGGGAATGGCCAACTAAACCTACTCATGTGATATTAGCAAAAGCCCTCACTTGCTACAACACTCGAATGCACTTTTATAATCCCGGTTCACGGGACGGATATATTTGGCTCCATCAATTCATGTGTGAAGTGCTATCGTGGTGGCTGTGGTTCCAAACAAAAGTTGGAACTGCTTGTGAGAAACTCAAGGCCCCAAGTAAGGAATATGGTAGTGGACTATTGGATGTTCTAGGTCCTAACATGTCACAGTGATTTCTAAAGCTACTTACATCGCTTTAAGAAGGTGGATGACTCCACTTGCCCATGCGGGGAGGCTCCTGAGTTCATTCGGCATGTCCAGAGGAATATAGATTTTATGCTTCCCCGAGATTCGAACTGGAGATGGCTACAGGCTGATCTGTTGCTGACCTCTAAATGAATACATTAAGGGGAAGACACAACTTGCTTTTCTTAAGTTTACATATACAATTGGGCGCATGAAGCGGGTTGCTGCTCCCCTTCTCATGCCGACCCAATCCCCAGTAAAGTCTGTCTACCCATAATTAGTAGCCTTAAAGTCGCATAAGATGTATGTGACTTTTGAATAAATCTGCGTGATGTCTGTCGTAGTCGGTCCACCTTGAGCACACATCGGATGCTGTGGAGCTGTAAATTCGTTTGCGGCTTTTGAAATATTCTGCAATATGACCAAAAAGCACCACGTTAACAACATCAATCTGCTCTGCTTTTTTCATTGTATGACAGAAAGGCTCAGGTACATGGTAATAAATCAAAACAAGCTTGTGAGAAACACATCCCCACTGATTGCATAGAACAAAATAACTGATGATCTAGAGTAAAAATTCTTAATCTGGATTCGATGACAGACTCAGGGACCCTGTGAGACAAGGTTAGGTCTACCGAAAAAGTCAACAAACTCAAGTCGTCCTCTGGGTTGATAAACTTATAGGCTGAGCTTTCCAATATTTGAATCATTATAATTAATTCTCTGTAACATGCCTGAACCCTATTGATTTCAAACTACTTTAAAATAACATCTTCAATACCTCCAAGTCTGATACTTAAATGTTCTTCATGGAAAAAGGTTTCGTAGCCACTCTCGAAGTCGTATGAGATGAAACAATACAAGTGCATACTGTACTCTCATTATAGTAGACCTATATCCATTTAGTCTCCTGAAAGTTTTCAAGCAGTTGACCAATAGGTTTGCACTATTTTGTTTCACTCACTAGTAGATTGACTGTTAGTGAGTCATTTGGGATTTCCTACCAAATCTTAGCCTCATCATACTATATCAAATAAAAAAATGAATATGGATTAAATTGTATAATGGTTAACACTTCGGAATATATGCCTTACATAGGTAGTTTGAAAAATTTAGTCTACTAAGGAAATCATTCCTACAACTCATGGATGGGAGATCCAATAGCGTAAGTCTCACTAACTTCAAACGCACCTGTTATTGTTCTTTAACATTCATGCATTTTTTTTTATAGTCGTTAAGAGGATATTTTTATGTTTTTATATTTTTCTGATAAATTCGAGGTTCAGTAAGTGAATAAATGAAACCAGAGGTAAATTTTCATCTAAAAACAATGCTTAAAACCATTGAGTACAGCATTTCTATCAGTAGACAACAGAGCAGTTTATAGTTACCATACAGTAGCTCCTCAGCACTCTTTGGTATAAGTCCATAAGAGTGATTCTCAGTAATAAGGTAGATTATCATAATTTCAATAATCTAAATTAGTACCACACAGATAAATAAGTTAAGAGTTTCATTAAAATAGACTTGTAAAAGGAAGAATTTTAAAAACAAAAAAAAGAGGGGCGATAAAATAATTCAACATTGAAAGAAGTTTTGTTTATTTTATTATTTAATTATTTTAGTTTCAACTTTTATTTATTTAGATTTCAATTATTATATTTTGACGTTGTATTTAATTTGTTTGAATTTTGTAAGTACATAAGTATTATTAACACTATGAATTTCAAGTATAATTTACATTTCATGTATTAAGATACAAAAATTAGACTCCAAGTGCAAAGTAGTTTTTTTTTCAGTAATTTCCCGGGATACGACTGCCATGCCAAAAAACTTGGGACGAAAGGATGCATAATCTCTGAGAGAAATCACAGGGATGAACCATCTAGTTTTCGCGGAAAGATGAACAACAGGATGACCCTCCTATTCTTTTCTTTATTTCTTACTTAGGGAACTAAGTTTTTGAAGGATTAAGTTAATCAGTAAAAGTCCCATAATTGCATTCTAGCAATAACACGATTGGGCACTTCTATTTACACTTAATTTTGGATCACCATAAATATCATCACCATAAATTTGGTGATAGGTTACCAAGTTATCAGCGTTTATAACTTATGTTAATAAATTTGGGAAGTGAAGAGAAAGCAGTCAAGAAATAGATTAGTAAGACACCAAGAAAGAAATCATTGTTTCCTGAAATGCTAGAACTAGAGTTACAGATCTCATAAAGATATATTACTCTACGATTATTATTCAGAAGTCTAGGTTTAAAAAAGCGTCTGTTGCAGAAGGTATTTTATCTTCACAATTTTTAAAAAAAAAAACCTGTCTGTATGTCAAAGCAAATAGGATGTTTTTGGTTTTACATAACATACAGGCAAACACAATACAAAATTACATAAGAAAACATTAACCAGAAAGCTAGAAGAATTTTGCCAACTTAAAAAAGGATAAGTTCTAGGGAAGTTCCAGAAAGAAGTTCTAGAAGTGATTGATTTGAAGAACGAATCTTAAATTGTTCAATCTCCACAATCTTTTGTGGAGTTGGTATCCACAACATATCTCGATACTGGGAAGTGGCTTATTTTCGATTTAAAGCAATTAAAGATTAACTTCTATGTCCAATATTAAAAATACAACATAGATAAACAATTCTGAACGGCTTTATAGTCTTCGGAGAAGCAGAATCTCATCATTGAATAGCAACTGTGATTCATTATTTTTTGATTGTCATAAAAAATTGAAAATATTTTGTTTTTATACTAGCACACGTCAAGTGATAAATAACTTTGTCATAAGCCAAATATATGAACGGATATCTGTTTTATCATGTATATTTTATGCATCTCTTTAACTGACTAAATAATTTGAATATGTTTCATAATTGATATTGAATTAAGTTTACACATAAGCTATGTTATGGAAAATGATGTTTGGGTTCACAACATTTTCAAAATGATAATGTTACAAACAAAACAACATGAAACAACAGAATGTGAAATAAATAAAATTCAGTAATTTTCAATAGAAAAAAACATGATTAAATGGCAAATAGTGTCTCACAAACCTGTACCTTCAAGGCATTCAAGGGCTATTTCCATCAAATATTGGTTTGTCACTACAAGGTACTGACAAACGAATGATTGGGTCTTTAAATTAAAAATTACTTTATTCCAATCTAAATAAATTACAAAAATATATAATAATCTAATCTTCATCACATAATAAATAAATATGAATAACATTATAACAATTAAATGGAATATGCCTACAACTTCCGCTCTAATGTACCAAGACATAAGATGTCAAAACATGGATAACTTCAAAAAACTGGGATATAATATAAATTATTTTAACAACTACAACTTATTTTGACTATCCTAATTATTCATATATAATTGATTCGATATAATAAGCTCTTTTTCTGTTAGAAAGTATTTAATTCAATAACCTTTAATATTCTTCAGAACTAAATAATTCGTAAACTATGACACCAATAAAATAATAGTTCTGTGAAATATCAATATCCCATAGTTTAGTAGAACAGAGTGTTATGAAACTATAACCGGAGTTTAAATAGACGAAACTGGAACACAAATTCGTAACATTCGAACACATTAATTATATTTCCACTGAAAAAGTAATCAACATACTCGATAAGACTGAAGTATTGCTACTACATACATTTAAGAACCTTATAAAATTATATAAAAAGCACGTACCTCCAGTTTGGCGTTGTTCTGAAATATAGTCTGCGCCTTATGGGTCAATTGAGCAAAGCAGGAACTAAGTGTAGACATTTTCTGCCTTGCAGTAAAAACCATTTCAGGTTCATCACTATCTAGTTCTCCTGAAAACAACCATCATAAACACAGAGAACATTTAAATGAATTGCGCACTTAAAACAATGACTAATGTTAGAATTAAAATACTTCAAGTAATAAATCTTTATGAAACTTAATTAACACTAACTTTAGGCACGAGTTGAATAAATATATACTTTAAAAACCTATATCCATGTTTACTTAACAACGAGAAAACTAAATTTCCGAACAAAATGTTAACTTCAAAAATAATGAAATAAATTACCTATTAGAATATCTAGGTCAACATATGCCTTATCAAATTCCTTTTCTAGTAAATCAAGCCACCTAAAACTCATGGCAGTAACAGCCATTTTCTTAAAACCTAATAAAAGTCAATTACAACTCTATTCATTTATTGATAAAAGATAACCTTCTGACGCATAACCTAACGACTACAGACAGTGACACCCAGAGTAGCCAACAACCTCAATCTGCCAAATAGCTGTGCTGACTATAATTATTAGGACAAATTACTTTACCAGACATTAATCATTTATATATAAATATAAATAAAATTAATACACTGCTTATATTTCAATATAACATAATGTGATGTGTTACCAATACATTATATCACTATGCTTCGTAAAGGGCTGTTTCTTAATATCGATTGCAGTAAACAATAAAAGTGCAGTGTCCAATTTACTTCTTTCTTCCAATTCACTTTTTTGTATTCCAAATGATCAAACCACAATATTAAAAGGAAAAAAAAGACTAAAAACTTTCAACCGTAACAAGCGGTCTTCGTCAGAGTCAAAAACCCTCTGACGAATACCGCTTGTTACGGTTAATAAATCTTAGTCTTTTTTCCCTTTTCATACTGTGGTTTAATCACTGATTGTTATTTCACGTGTTTATCTGAAGTCTTGTTTTATATATATACAAACTAGAATTTTCAAAGAACACCAAAAAGAAATCTCTGAACTCACACTATATTTCGATGTACTCGTCGTCAGGAATAGATGTGAATAGCTCCAAAGACTGATAACGACATATATATATATATATATATTGGTATACTTTGGGAGCAGACCTTCTAGTAAACATATATCATTAAATAACTTGGCAACTTTAAGTCTAGTATGTTTCTTACTTTCACGCAGACTTACCATGCACCTCGCAGCCGGAGCACCTAAAGAACACACAATGATAATGGATAAAATCAAGCTAAATAGAAAAACACTGGAAGACAACATTGAAGTATTATATCGAGATAATAACCATACAAGGCTGCATATAATTGAACCGTTATGTATAAAGGAAAAATAGCCGAACCTTAACGATCAAGCCAATTGTTTTTTCAGAATTTTAAAGTTATATACGTGAAAAATACATAATAACTATTTGTGAATTAAGTAATCTGTGTAAAATTCATGTAGGGTATTTAGAAACAACCCTGTTAACACAAGTTTATGTTTAGGTTTATTAGGTAGATTGTAAATTGGAAAAGTGTATTTTTTTTAGTTATATTTGAATGAAGCGAAGTCTCTTAATGTAAATAATAATTTTATTATGAACTGTAAAAATATTGTAAAAAGATACCTTGATAAAGGTCAGTGTAGACCGAGACGTCGGCCCTGTGTAAATATGGAAAATAGAAATATAAACAAATCATTCGGTGAGTTGATTTATATGGTACCGGAAAGATGGAGGAATAATATAAGAAAACTCGAGAAGGTATGTAAGAAACATACATACTTACATTTGTAAGTTTTCTCACTAGCCTATAGTCAAAATTTCTATTGTAATTTCTTAATTGTAACTAATTGCAATTTTATGTATGTTTGATTTTTGAATTATTGTATTATTTCTTATATTTCCTCTGTTTTTGTAGGCCTATGAAAAGGTTTTAAATAAAGACCAAAACGTTGGCAATGAGAGTTTAATTTGAACCTGAAGAACTGACCGAATCCCGAAAAACTTTAGTTTTCTGCATGCATATATATATACATACATATATATATATATATACCTCATTAAGATCTTGCCAACATTAAGTTTAGTATGTTTCCTACATACCTTTTCAAGGTTTCGAATGCTACCTTTCCATCTCTGTGGTACCATATAAATTAACTCACCGATTTTTTTATCTTTCATTGTATTTTTCATATTACATTTCCGACGTTTCGGTCTACGTTGACCATTTTCGGAAATGTAATATGAAAAATACAATGAAAGATAAAAAAATCGGTGAGTTAATTTATATGGTACCACAGAGATGGAAAGGTAGCATTCGAAACCTTGAAAAGGTATGTAGGAAACATACTAAACTTAATGTTGGCAAGATCTTTAATGAGGTATGTTTAAAAGAAGGTCTGCTCCCAAAGTATACCAATATATATATATATATATATATATATATATATATATATATATAAACTAGAATTTAAAAAAGAACACATAGAAAAGAAATCACTGAACTCACTACTATCTTTCGATGTCCTCGTCTTCAGGAAAAGATGTGAATCGCTCCAAAGGCTGATAATGACTGACTTGGCGTTCGAACTGAAGCACTCAAACAGTGTGGCCAACTTTCGGAGGAAAGGTAGACAGGGAAGATAAAGAAGTAAAAGCCAAATAAAAATTAAAAAATGAAAACATTTAACTAAAATAAAATTAAAAGCTGATAACAACTTTAGAAAAAAAAAGAAAAAAAATATATATATAAAAAAATAAAAAAAAATCAACGATTGAGGTTAAGCCCAGGAGCCGATCTACCGACCAGAAGACTAATAAGTCTGAGAAGACTAATAAGCTCTCAGAGTGACTTTCGAATTACTCTGATCAACCTGCCTCAGGAGTGTACACGGAAACAGTCATTGAAACTGAGTCCGTGAGAACTGGCATGAGTAGCAACGGGAAGGTCACTGCGTTTGCCAACGGATGACCTGTGATTATTCATACGCAGGCTTAGCTTGGTGGAAGCCAAGCCTACATAAAAAGAATCACACTGGGTGCAATCCAAACGGTAAACGCAGTTACCAGAGGTACAATAGGTCTTGTGAGTGATAGGGTAGGTGCGTTTACTATGGAAAGAGGTAAAGGAAGGAACAGGATTGATGATAGGACAAGTAAGACATCCACGACGTCCACATTGAACCATACCACCAGCAGTTTTTGGAGGCTTAGGAGAAGAGATGTGAGAGAATGTGTATATATATATATATATATATATATATATACGCAGGAGTCGTTATCAGCCTTTGGAGCGATTCACTTCTTTTCCTGAAGACGAGTACATCGAAATATAGTAGTGAGATCAGTGGTTTCCTTTCTATGTGTTCTTTTTTAAATTCTAGTTTATATATATATACCACAATTAAAAGAAACGGTCCAGCGGACTTTTTTAAAAATAAAATAAATTCAAAACGAAGGAAACACACAGAAAGACACAGACATAACTCACATCGATATTTCGACCATCGTCGTCATCAAATGTTTGATCTGATGTGTCTGATCATCTGATGACGACGATGGTCGAAATATCGATGTGAGTTATGTCTGTGTCTTTCTGTGTGTTTCCTTCGTTTTGAATTTATTTTATATATATATATATATATATATATATATATATATATATATATATATATATAGGGAAATCAAGCGCACTAGCACAGAGACGGTACTAGTGCGCTTGGTTTCTCCCCTCTCTTAAATCTCCTGAAGACGATTGAATCCGACAATTAGAAACTATAAGTGTGTGTTTTTAATTTCTGTATCTTTCTTTGTCCTCATTGAACTTTATATATAATATCAAACATTAAAACTAGCGATCCAAATGGACGTAAATATTTTTTCTCAAAATAGGAAGAACACAGAATTGAACATAATACCTTTTACAATAGTTATATTGATGTACGATTTGTTGCGAGAGATTAGATAAATGATGAAGAAGAGGAAATTTTCCAGGGGAGGTCCTACATATTTATTACCAGAATTTAGACTTCCTTACATCTGTGGAACGGTAAGTTACACAAGAACATGCACCCACTCAGACCCACCATTTCTCAAGTAAGCAACCCACCTATTAGTTAGGAAACTAATGAAATAAAATTAGAACCCTTTATGCAAGCAAAACTCACGATTGAATCAACAGATGAATTTTTAGACATTATAAGAGAAATGATGAAGATTCTTTATTTACTTATGTTACTGTTAAAGAGACTAATGAAATCTTTCGTGAATCCTTATATTCAAATAAAAACAATCTACGGCTATAAAAAAGAAACTATTACTAGTTTGTACGATGAAGAAGCCATTAATTATATGAATCTATAAATTTCCAAGTAGGCGGTGTTACAATGGTAACCTGTTGAAGATTTAATAATGATAAAGTCGGATTGAATTTTTCATTTCTACCTCGAAAACCAATGGATTACGGATAAAGATTTTATGTTCTCCCCCCCCCCCTCCAAAATTTTATAAATCTGATTAAATAATATATAAATACAGAATAGTTCAATTCACTGTGCCCATTTTAATAAGTAGATTAACATGTTTGAACCAATCGAAATTACGTTGATTTTATTTTTGGGATCAAGAGAGAGAGTGAATCAACTGTAGCTTTTTTTTAATTTTTCAATACACGTTTCTTTCTTTCTTAATTATTACTACAACTTTCCAAAAACCTTAAGTGAATGACTAATTTAACAAAGATAATGCTATGGGCAATATGTTACAAATTTAAAAAGTATTTCTGACATAATTTGTCTACTTACAACTATGTGAGGCGGTTACTTAGTAGGTGGTTCTATCTAGTGTCAGATATGTAAAGTAATTGACAGGTCAGTGCGCATCTTGTTGTCATTCTGTAAACGGTTAAATTTGATTGTGGGGCGTATCTCTACATTGTTGTTTTGACAGTTATTTCATTTCAATAATTTTTTTTTTGGTATGGAATCCCAGCAATTTGTTGTGCCTTAGTTTGGAAATGATTCAGTGCAATAATTTATTTTTCACATTTTAGAATTTCTCGTCAGAATGGTTGTTTTAGAAACTTGTTGGAGTCCATTTATTTGGAATCCTAATGTGAAATCGGGAAGTAGATGTTGCGCATTTTATACTATAGTAAGTTGAAGTACCTTTCTTAAAACTTCCTTCAAAAACAACCATTTTCTCCCTGTATTATGATATCCTGTGTGAATATTTTTCTCCAGCCCTTTTCATTTTTAGGCAATGAGTGTTATTCTTATGACATTTACTATTTATATGATGTGTGGAGGTGATTCTACCCAACTGTATCTTCCCCTATTTGAAACAGATGTCAGAGACAGTAAGTAATAAACGTTTAAAGTTTGCTACTGGTATATTTGTATTGTAAGACCTTAAACTCTCTCATAAATCTGCTTTCGTATTATAATTAAAGATAAATAACGGCAAGTCATAGGTTAAGGATTCTCAATACCCAATTCATTGATATGCGAACATAATCACCCTTTATTGTTGTTGTTTTAATAACCTCCAATTAATGAAGCTTTTGGAAAATTCATTATCTATTTTTAAAGAATTCTTGAATATAATAGTAAGTGCTTTTTGCCTTCTAAACAAACATGTAAATTAGTTATAATATATACTATCTCACCATCATTCATAATAAGTATATCTTATGTTTTCCTAAACGTCAAAACTATTTGATTTATTATTACTTCAACAGTATTTGTGAGTATAATTTTTGTCTGTTTCATTACAGCAATGCAGTTGTGGGGAGCAGTGTATCTCATCTTTTTTATAATTCTAATTGCCTCATCAATATCTATGCTTGTTGGTATAGAACGGTTGCTTAGAGGTCTCATACTGCCTTGGCTCTTTTCAATGGCTGTGGCCATATTTTTCCAGTTCCTCTTTAGTCTCTGGCTTCTCTACGGCTATTACATCTATGTAAGTTGATTTTAAAATGTAATTATAACACCTCACAATTCCACTTATCATATTATAGCATGATACACCTTCGTGATTAGATTTGTAGGTCAAACCTTGTGGCGTGATAATTTCAGTAATAGGTACTCTAAGAGTACAATGTTTAACAGCACTGCAGCCCTGTCTTTATTAAAGTAGGGCTCGAAAAGCCCTTCAAGAGGTTCCCACTAATTTTTTACTTCGTTTTGAATAATTTTAACAGAGGTTTCACTTTTAATTATTTAATGGTTTTGTTGTTTACAATCGAAACAACGTGTTATGTTAATCTAAAGGATTGTACGGTTGACTAGTGTAAAAAAATACAAGTTCATCAAAGCCCCTATAGTCCAATAGATTTAATTCCAGCGCGTTAGCAATGAAAGAACTTTCCTATTCTGTTTAGTCAGAAAGAATATCAAAAATTTAGTCATTATTATAAATCTGAATCACTGAAGATCATGTTTTACGTTTCTGTCAGTAATAGTATAAAAGAGTTGTAAGTGTAATGACGCCCCAAGAGAGGACTGTTGTTTCAGACCCTCAACAGTATACATTGATCTGGGATTGCTCTCTTATAGCAGTTATAAAGCTACAAACAAAATGCCATAAATATTGTTATTATTGACTATTGTTATTATAACAATCTAAACAAATAGATTGTTAGTTAGTAATCTGGGTTATCGTTAATTTTTTCTGTTTTATTGTAGTTCTTCCTTACGAAATAACCTAAAGAATATTTCGTATAAAGAATATAACCTAAAGATTTATTTTGTACTGGTGATTGAATATGCTGGTGCTTAACGTTCAGCTAGTTGAAACAAACGATTAACTTAATTTTTAAATGAACTTATTTAACAAATATATTTATCGCTTAACATGGGGTTTTAAAAATATAAATATATAATGTAAATAAAATATAAATAACAAACAAGTACAATTTTGTTATTTATAGTTTCTAGGAGTGTAGAATCTATAGATTACTATATTTTGTATAAGATAGTAATTTTCTTTTTTTGTTTTCATTTAATAATCGTCCTCAAAAGAGTGGCCTCTCATTAAGATAAGTACCACTGTTTGTTGACCTTTTATATAAATTATCTTCCTCTAACAGGTGGTCTCAGAAGTTTTGCTCATTTATTTGCCACGCATTTTAGTCAAGGGCGTGCCACATAACCCTTAATAGAATAATTAATGTTTTTCCTTCATAGGAAAATAATTATTTTAATAATAATTAGAATTATATAGTAGAAATATACTCATCAGTATAAAATAATATTGCATTAAGCATGGTTCAAAATGTAGTCTTACTTACATTTTCGAGTTTATTGTAGTAATTTTTTCGAGTAGGAATCCTACTCGAAACAATCACTACAATTAACTCGAAAATTATAGGGGAATGAACTAATTAACTAAATAAACAAAGTCGGTGACAAAGGCTTAAGCAAAATCGTTTCTTTGTTTATCTCTATTCTGAGATAAACTTTTTTTTTCGACTCCCAAACTAATTATTTTATTGCATATTTTGTTTCATTGATTATTTCTTTCATTATCCATGAAGTTGTTGAAAATATTTCTATGATAGAATTCAACTATAACCAAGATGTGATTCTAAATTTTACCTCACCCAAGTTTATTAGAGTAGGTTGAGTATATTTTTTATTATTAGACCTTTAACAAGTACAAGACATCGTACAGAGTCGAGACCGATATGATCTCTCTGAAAATCTGGGAAAGAATTTCCATCTTCCATATGAAAAAACTACGACTGAGCACAAAATGTGAACTTCCAGTTTTCAGTAGTAAAAACAAGTCTCCACCTGTTAGGCCACATCTAACCATGATCTACCAAGTCAGTTGAGTTGATGGAATTGATGACAAAAAACATTTTTAACTAAACTTTACGAGCTCCGAAATCTAAGAACGACACAACTCTTGCTTCATATAACCTCTCTAATTAGAGTAGACTGATTTAAATCAATTGCGTCAAAGATTAACAATTCAAGTTTTGAAGTATTACATTGAGTAGATGCCTTACTACATGGATTCAGTCAGTGAAAAACTTTTACCGATCATAAGAAGAAACGTTTAGTAGAAATAAAATGAAAATAGATAGTCAAGTCATGACCGAAGAGTGATTTTGAATTGACGAGACAGATGATATAAATTTATTCCATACTCTATATTATTTTTTTTTATGTAAATCGTAAATTCTTCTAGTATGATAATGATAATTATTATGAAGTATTTTTCGTTTCAAATTATACATTATCTTTTTTTACAGTTACAAGTAGTTGTTCCTGCTCTAGTGAATTGGATGTGGATGTTTTACAATGTGAGTAATATGTATTTAAAAATTTTAACTTAAAAATAAAAAATTATTTCTTAGCTATTAAATTAACTCATACAATTATAATCAGTATAAGTGTCAGTAAGCACAATACAAACATTCTTTATAATAATCATAAATATTTGAAATTATTAACATACTTGTATATTTTCAAAGAAATAGATAATACTAAAATCAGTGCAATAATGCCAGAAATTTCGGAAACCCTTGAAGATATCATTTCAAGCAGCTTTGGTCAGTCATTTAATTCAAGTTCTTTTAAATGTTTGCTACTTGAATTCAGTTTCTTTAAATTCTTGTCAAATATTTGGGATGAAAAATTAAAAACTTTAATTTTCTAAATTAGCTGCAGAGAATGGGCCATTCAAGACGTTTCTTTGCATAAAATAAAATCATTAATAAATAACAAGTCATTTTAAATTGTCTTATCTCTTTTGAAATTATCTTAAATGGAGCTTTTATTATCTTTTGTTACAGATGTATTGCTGGGCATGCGTGTATTCGCAATACCAAATAATTTACGAGATGCAAAGTCCTAATATTGAACTACTTTACCCTTAGAAGCTTCTAGTTCTTCTTTCTTAAGAAGCAAATGGTTATTCCACTTACCAAGCAGTAAAGCACAGCTTTTGTTCCAGGAACGCATAGAAAATAATCAAAACTTATTGCATCTCTGGACATTGTATGCCAATGTTCTTAACAAATTAATTTATTACTAGGGTCTAAAATTTCATTCCGTCCATCCCAGTATTTAATTTTTATGTAGAGTTAGTTGTAGTCGCCACCGATTACCTTATCGCGAATGGAAAAGCATTCCAAAGGGGAAGAAAGTCTTGTCCTCGATTAAGTTCAACTGAACCATTCCTATCTCTGCTTTAACGCAGAAGATAACTGTTTATTCTTCAAAACAATGCTTTGATATACGAAGATATTTTTATTTGGAAATCTAATGCTGCTGTGGGAAAAGTACCATATATGCTTCACAACTGTAATTATTTATTAATAAAGTTTATAGGACTGCTCCACTAACTAATCAAGAAATGTTACTCTTGTTCACTCAAATCAATGAAATATAGTAAGGAGTTCTATATTGTTGAAATCTTTCAGGGTATTCAATTGTTTTATTGCAATTTTTATTAATTAAAAAATGAATCAATATTAATAATATAAGTAAATATTGCTTTATTAAATTGATATTTAGAAATTATTTTTATAAATAGTTGTTGATTTAAACAAAAGATTTGATATCAGGAATATGTAAATTAGAAAAATTCAATTTTTACAAATAAATTTGTAGACAGGATATCACAGGAATATTCAGAAACTATTATTTATATTTTTGCGAAATAGTTGTGATCGTTCAATAATTTTCCCTTGTTGAAGATTTTTTTAATGTTAGAAATGCAGTTTAGACGATTCTTTCTCCTGCCAGTTCTTCAGGAAGCTATGTTTCTGTTACAAATTGTCTAACATGTGTAGAGACATTCGAGATTTTTAAGTACAGCTTTATTCACTTCTGTTTTAATGGTCACACTACACCAGGAACTGAAACATGCAACCTTTTCATCAACTAGAAGGTAAAAGTCGCAGCTTTCAAAAAGAATGAAGGAAAAATTTGTCACTTTAGTAATTGAGCTTTATATTATAGTCAACTTAAAGTAAATAATTTCCTCACGATACTTCTGTTAAGGAAAAGAAAGAAGACATGTTTTTTTTCTTTTAATTCAAGGGTTGTAAATGCAGTTTTCCAAGGCCAAATCAAGTTCATAAGAGATAATACGTTACTTTCAAATATTTATGTGGTTTTCCTATTTTTTTGTGGAGGAACGAACAACATATACTTGTGATTTCTGTTAAAAGGTCTTTCATAATCTTATTACTTTTTAAAATTTGATTATGAAAAGTAATTAGTAATAATGAGAAAATTAAGAGAATGGAATATTTTGATTCTTCGATAAAATGTCAAAGTTATAAGAGAGATATTTATTTTCTTTGTTCAACATTACGAGGATTTGAGATTTAAAAATACTAGAGAATGTTTGAGTGCAAGATTAAACAGTACCACTGTTTTCTGAAAGTACAACTGTTTCAGAGTTTCACAGTGATGTGTACCTCCAGTAGTATTTATGTTCTTCACTGAAAATAAGTTATTTGGCAAATAAAAAATTAAAATTTGCCTCTGATGTTTTGAACATTTTTTCCTATGACTGTAATCCATTCTTATCCTATACTCTAATGTCGACTTCATCCTTATCGATTTATTGAAACAACTAGTCTGTGTTCCTTTCTCCAATGAGAGACTGTAACTTGATTGCTTCTTTGTGACGACTGTTGAAACCAAAAACTCAGGTTATACTTTTTTTCTTCAACAAAAAAATATATATGTATTCACTATAAAGTGAAACTTGTCAACCATTATCTAATCAAAAAATTGTAAAATCTATTCTAATCAAATTGTAAAGAAACTAATGTAATATTGATTTTCTTTTTGATATTCACCAAACGAATAGTTCCCAGCTTCTAATTAACTTGTTTACCATGTTTTTTTTATATATGTACTTTAGATAGTATTTGTGATGTATAATTTTATTTCACACTATAAAGCGCACATTAGCAAATGCATCAAGTATTATATAAACTAACAGATAATTTTATTTAGGTACCTCTTGATGTTATTATCTCATCACCTTCTTTCTTATGAGCACAATAATTAAATTCAATTAACGTGTTTATTTTGGGCACATATTATCTTGGTTAAAATCTTGTGACATTTTTATATTGGTACATTAGAATTTTCTATCCTAGCAAGTAAACAAATTATAAACTGTAATTTTAAGTAATTATACTCTGTAAATAAAATCTGTGAAAGAGACTTGAACTTACTGCATAGGTAAGTTCCATGCGCCACCGGCGTTGGACCTTGTCTATACACATAACTAGATATCTGGATGTTAACTCCATTTCATCCTGAAACATTTACAATCTCCGACACCAGTCGAGAGGAGATATATCGGACAAGAAGGCGGTTAAGTTACTAAACTATAAAATTTTAATTTTACCAAGACATTAAAAATAAATAAATATTTTAAATTTTTGTAAAACTTATTATGAATGAAGTTATAAAATTACAATTTTATGTACTACCTCTCTTTAATATATTCTTTCATAGAGAACTTCATTTTATTTTAAAGATCTGATATTTTAGTTCAGTTCAAATTTTAAGAAAAATCTTGAATGTGATTTGAAAAAACATATGATTTGAATTTTTGTACTCCATTTGTAACTACAAAGACTGAGTTTTATGTGCCTTTTGCTATCATAGAGGCAATTTTTTTTAGCATATAGAATGAGTTTATAAATGTTTTGAAGATGAAAATATCTTTTTGCTAATAAAATGTATTCAAAAAAGTTTGGCTCTGTTCTTTCATTTTTATTCAAAATTTCCTAGTTTTAAACTTAAGAGATATATTTCGACATCACTTTAGCCTGTCTTTTCTCAACAAAAAGAGTGTGGAACTTCTGATATAATAAAATCGAATAATTTCATCTCTGGTTTTCAAAGAAACGTATTTACAGCAATAAACCATGGTACGTTTACTAGCTGCCAAATTAATCATACTCCATTAATATTATATGTCTACATTGTGTATCTTTAGTTCAGTATTTTTTTCTAACACCCAAAGTAATAACATTGTTAATTACATTTGTCTAATGCACTTCCCACATCACAAATTAGGAATAAAATTGTGAAAATTTGAAAAAAATACGAGGTATTGTAAGATTAATCCCTTAATGAAAATTTGAAAAAAAAATCAGGCTCCAACATTAAACGAAGACGTTCAGATTCGTAAACAAAATAAATTATCTAGAAAAATGTTTGACATTTGTTGGACGAAATGACTCCTTCAACAATTTTCTATTATAAAGTAAAAGCAACAAAATCAGTAGTTTAAGAGTATTGTTCGGAAATAAGTGTATGAGAGATTTTATACATCTAGTCCATTCTGTTTGAGTTTGAAAAGCATACACGAATTTTTCTATCCACTAAGCAAAGATTTACAGTTAGCAAGAATGTTTTGTGAAATTCATACATTATGACAGTAGGAAGTCTCGTTAAGAATTCACTGTATCTCAAATGTAGTAGATACTTGAAATCCTGAGTTAAATTACTCACGTTTAGTATAATTGAGACGCATTCTTTACCACTAATAAAGCGTTTCAAATGTACGTATTTGATTCCCCGACCTGAATACTATTACTTTAGTTATAACCTTATTTTATCCTTTATGATGATTCAATTAAATAATTATCTCTTACATAGGGATATGTAGTTCAATCTCTTTGTTCATGAATTTAAACTGATATCAGATGAAATCATTCCAATAGTGTCTTGTAGGGTATTTGAATAAGATAATCAGTCAAATAATGCATACTTTTTACTCTATGGGATATTTTCTGACGAACTGTTCTTAAATAATAGCAAGCGTTCTGTTTTGTATTCTTTGAAATTGCTAATATATAATGCCATCTCATAGGATCACCATTTTCATATTTTTAAATATGAAATTGGTCAATTCTGACATGTCACTCTGACAGGGACTATTATATTGTCGAAAGATATTAATTCCACATCTGAATTTAGTGCAGTAGTTTATACCAATATATATGTTTATAAAGATAAAACTATAGGTTTAATATAGTACTTGCGTTATAAAACTTTTAAAAAATGGAAAAATTATGTAAGAAAAAAGTTGTAACTGAAAAAAGCCTGTAAGCAAATAGTCAAACAAGAGACAAGTACTACTGCCTCGAGGAAAGCACATCTGGGCTTAGGTTTCAGTATGGTTTTAAATTTTAAACAATTCTTTCGATTTAATAGTAAAACTCACTGGTTGGAAAATCGACTGTTTTTTTTTGTAAATACTAAAATGTTTAGGGTTGATAATAAAACTTCAGGAAACGAGTAGATTTATATAGTGTTCAGTCTGCTAATAGTAACATTAGGCCATGTAGGATATCCAATAATTGCGAAAAAGTGCATTGATAGATGTCATACAATTGACTAGTAGTATACAAATATTTAAAAAAAATATAGACTTGATAATTTAATATGGTAACTTTGCAATGTGAGATATCACTGTAAGTCTGAAGGCCACAGACGGACTTGAAGTGTTCTTGTGAAGAAACAGTAAGTTGAAAAGACAAAACTGTTCACATTTTCCTCAGTTTACTTGCCACTAAAAAAACAAAATAAAACATCCTACAATAAAAAGTGTTACACAATTCAAATCAACAAATCTTGCATTAGAACTTTTTTTAAATATATAAACAATGAAAACCATAGTTCATTAGTACATATATTAATACAAGTTTAACTAGATGAACTATCAAAACAAAACCCATATTATTATTCTTAAATAATAATTCAAAAGAAAAAAAAAACAGCTGTCATCCATTTAACTATACAAATTCATGAAATGCAATCAACATTTTAAAAATGCTTGAAACAAATTCCTCACAACTCATTACTATAAATTGAAGAAAATCTATTGAAAATAGTAATATTCAATGGTACTGCTCAGCCGAAAGAAAGAAGTTACGTCATGATATATCGATCATTTGGAACAATTATAGAATAATGAGCATGTATTGCTTATACCCGAAAGAAATGTTTCTTTCAAAAACGCAAAAAACAGTTACTACAGGACTTAAAACATACTGAAACGTACAATTTTACCTCCCAATCAATTGTATAATCATTACTATTATAATGAGCCAATACTAATTAAGGAGATGCTATGATGAACTACTTAACAACATATTCTTTTCTGTACAAATGTAAAATACCTGCTTAGGTCTAACAATAAGAGTAGAGATTCCTAATGTTTAAGAAAATAAATTTACATGTATGTAAAGTTTACCTTAAGCCCAGGTTGATTTCGGGTTCCAACCAGTTCTTTCTCTCTTTGCTCTAGTTCGGCTGCTCGTTTTTGCATCATTTTAACATGGTTCGGGTCTTTTATACCACGGCTCTCTTGCTCTCTTAATCTTTTCTCAGCCGCTCCGCTTGTTGCCGTCTCCGTGTTTCCTTAACAGTTAAAATTTACTTTTTACATTTATCAATACTTGAATACCCAGGACAATCTAACTTTCTATAACCATAATTACTGTCTATTTGATATAATGGAATAATAAATTATGTATAACATTCAAATAATGAACATACACTGCTGTTTATTTATATTAGCAAGAAAATTACTATATTGTTCAAACAATTAAATTACGTTTTAGAACTATATTACGTTTTGTATATTTCCTTCATTTGACAACCATTAATTATTTACTTACGATATCTGGTGTTATGTAATCCACAGATCCTTCTTTACAACAACACAACAAAGAACCCATATTCAAATATTATTAATTTAACCCGAGTTATAATTTCATTAGTTTTATTAAATCAAGAGCTGATGTTGTATAATCGACTGTAGATGTTCACAATAACAAGAAAGCAATATCCCTCGTTTTCATGATAGCAGTCCAAAGAGTTACATAAAAACAAGACGATAATTGTTATAACCCTCCTGTTACCTACTCAGTTGTAATCTAACTTGGAGTTATTCTGGCAGCTTAAACAGACTCTAAAGAAACATTTTTTTTCATCTGTTATTCATCAAAGGTTTGCACAAACATATTAAAACAATTTAGTTTTTCAATGTGATTGATTTTTTGACCCTGTGAAACCGATAACGAATAGATAATGTTTTCTATGTCCTAAAGCTATAAAAACCATCCAGTAGATTGAGTGATGATCGTTTATAAAAATCTACATATAATCCCTTTGCTACCTTTTCTATCTTCTTTACTGTTAATTTTTTATTATTATTATTGACTCTTCTGTTCTCAATAACAGTAGTGGTGCATTCTTCCGAAACATTACTGTCTACACTATAAACATAGAACACCCTTAAATACATGCTCTAATAAGTAAATTTATGTACATATATATTTAAGTAAGATATCCTAATAAAATAAATAACCGTACAAACAAAGACCGCCACTAAATTGATGAAATAGTTCTGTGCCCTATCGATGTGACCATTCCTAATTTATTTAACTAGAATAGTCATGGAAATATAAAAAAATTATATTCCTATGTAAAATAGAACAAAAGCTAGTGGAAGTAGTCTTAAATCTCTAAGTTCTATAGTAACGATAGGGTAGTGTTTAAGTATTTTGTCATTAATAGTATTTTAAGTATTTATATAAGGCAATGAATTAAGTATGTGAAATTTTTCAAAGAGGACAAACAAAATTTGAATGCCCTACTTTAGTAGTTATTGAAGCAATGCCACCTTTGAAACTTCATCACATTCAATTTTGACATTCCTAAACAATTTATCTGTTACACTAAATTATATAAAATTTACTTAATGAAGTGCAATTTGTCCAGTATGTCGAAGTTATTCTATAAAACCTATACTTAGAAGGCAAATTTCCATAAAAATTGAATCATTATATTTTACTTATTATTATAGGAAGATTTTACAAAATATATTACGATTGAACTTCTGTTTTCCTCAAGAAAGGTAATAATGCTATTTTAATTTTGATCAAGATTAACTTTCGAAGATTAGGGCCTATATTTACAGACCCTCTATAAGAATATCCAATAATAACGAATTAATTATTATTATTATTAATTATTTCGTTATTATTATTCGTTATTATTAATTATTATTCGTCCCTTAAAGACGAAGATCCCTATTGTTTGGGAAGAATTATGCATGATGGGAAAGTCACTTTTTTTGCCAAAAACTGTTTTTTAGAAAACATTTTTTCCTCCTAACCTGATAATCCTAGAGTTTTGAAATTTTGACATTATCTTTGAGGTCACAAATAGAACAAACGAAAAATATTTTCAGAATTTTGAAACAACGGGAAATATTTTTTTTTTCAATAAAATGTAAAAATTTTGACTTCTAATTCAATCCCAAACCTTGTGAGAGCAATACAAGCCATACTGTTTGACGGATCAAAATGAAACTATGCCTAACAATAGAACATTATCTGGAGAATGAGTTGAGATATTTTTTTTCAAAATGACATTCGCTAAAGGGGCGTTACAGTACGATTTATGTTTTCAGAAAATGTTTTTTTGACGCTAAACGGCTCATTAAAACATAATGAAAATATGACCAAAAATGGAACAAAAAATTAGCAATTCATAAAAAAAAATCATGAAGTTTCAATTACGGGAAAGAGCAATAACGCTATAAAAACTGTTTGTTTATCCTAGACTAAGAGATCACCTGCTATACTTGTCGAATTTTTTATATTTTTTTTCCAATGTTTACATTGACTTAGAAATTTTTTGAGTGAATCCACTGAGATAAAATTGATGTTTATAATGGAAAAATTAAAATAATGGTGTGATACACAAAAATAAACTTATATATTGAGAAGTCTATCAATCACTATCTGTACTACCTCAGGAATGAAAGACTAATAAACATCTCCCATTTAGACGATTATATTATGCTTAAATGATACATTATATATTATATACTCAAGAAGTTTGATATTAAGTTTACTTATAGTAAGTGTGTAGGCCACTCCACACTTACTAGATTTTTTAGTAGTGTCATCAACATTTCATAGAAATTTATTGAAATATATGGACACGATTGATAGGTTATAAATCTCAATCAGTCCGTTTTGTTCCGTATATTCATTTAATAGTTCAGACAACTTTTAAAAGGAATAGGTTTAGAAATTACTTTTATTAATTTATATTACGACTAATTAATTTAATTTATATTGATAATATATTTGCTGTTTTTAAAGAAATAGTTTAATTCGTTTCTTTGTATGTTTGATTATTATTTATAAAAGAAATACTGATAGAAGGGGACTATTTTAAAATGAGATAATTTAGATGGCATTTGATTGTTGCAAATATTTGATTGTTGCACCGGTAGAGCAAAGTCATTCTAAAAAGACGGCATTACACTCCTTGTTTAGTCCTCCGCATCCTTCCTGGAACCTTTCAAACTGTTTTAACCTCTCTATAGATTGTTGTGTTCACTAGTTAATTCTTTTAATGATACTTCAAATAGTAAGTACAAATTCCTTTTTAACTTATTTTTGTAAACTTAATGATTTCCTAATTATTTTGATGCTAAATATTATTACTTTCATAATTAGTAATTAAAACGATTTCACAAACTAGATAAACTAAACCAGCAGAAACAATACACATAAAAGATTTCACAAAAACTTACTCTTATATTTCGACTGTTTCGTATAAAGATGTAATTTGCTATGATGAAAAGCGACTTTCATGTGTGTTGTTTCTCTGGAATTATTTTCATAAAAATATATCAAAATAATTAATTGTTACTACTAAATTAATACTACTAAACTAAATTAATAATTACTACTAAACATTTAATAAATATAATAAAGCATTAAATAGATTTATTTTTAGTTAATTTATGTTATTTTAAACCTCATTCACTAAATTAGTTATAGCGAAAACGATTAAAAATACTTAACAATAGATTATTTAAATTTATTACCCTATATTTATCAAATTAAGGGTTTGTTCGTCTGTGTTTCCTATTGCTTTTGAGAAATGTTGTAATCCATTTGAAAATTTGAAATGATTTAATGACATAATGTGAGATGTAAGAAGAATAAAATTATATGTAAAAAATGAATGCCAATCAAACATATAATTTCTGATGTTTCCATTTACACAACTTCTAAATTATATTGAAAAGCCGACTTTGAATTTGATTTGAGTATGCAAAAATTGCTAATCACTGATATATTTTTTCTCAATATATATTTACAGCAACGTTATAACCGAATATAGCACAAAGGAAAAAGTTACTTGTATTATGTTTGGTGTGAAAAGCTACTGGTTGTTGACTTTTTTGTGTTTATGAATCTTATGATCTTTGAGTAATATTGAATTAAGAGGAATGAACTCCTTAGTTTTATATTACCAAAGAGATACTAATTTTAAACTAATTCTAAGGTGATTCGATGACAGTCATTTTACAGAATCAGGTCCTCAGCTAAATATGACTACCTAATTACTTCACGGTATACAATATCTCAGACAATGCAAAGCCGGAAGACCATACGACCACGAATGTGACTCCTTCCATATTCGTGAAGGACGTCCTGACAGACTGACGTCCCATCCCCGTCCTTATGATTACTGACCTTAACAAGAAATGCAGGATGAGAATATAGCAGTAGTGGGCCTCTGGTCTAGGGCTGCTAATTACGACGTGCACTGATGTGCATGGAATATTCGTTGGCCGCTGGAGATCCATTGCCTTTAGAAACAAAAGTCATTTTCGTCTGTAAGAGATTATTTCGTAACACAATATCGTCACTTTGACTTTACAAAAGTTTTATTTCTGCTGTGCTAATATATATGATATTCAATGCATCAATTGTGTAATATACGGTATTGATAAGAGAATCAATCACTATCTGTACTACCTCCAGGAATGAAAGAGTAATAAACATCTCCCATTTAGACATATATATTATGTCTACATACTACATTATCTACCCAAGAGGTTTGACATTATACTTACTTATAGTAAAGTTGAGTGTAGGCCACTCCACATTTTTTTTTGTATTTTCTGTAGTTTTTCATATTTCATTTCTGAATTATAATCTATTAAAAAAAGTCATAGGTAATATTTTTAATTAATAAAAATAAGTAATATTTTTTGCAGAATATTAAGAATAAAGTTATTTGATTAACTGTATTATTTGATTAAATTCATTTAATTAATATAAATATTATTATTAAATTAAATATTGCTATTATTATTATTATTTAATAATAATATTAGATATTATTATTGTTATTTGATTACATATTTTTCCCGTGTAATGCCAAGCACATTTTTTATTTTTGTGGACACAGATTCAGCTATTTATGGAAACAAGTTTTATTTTGTTTAAATGTTATCTTTAATTAAAAAGAAGGTAAATTTTAGGCGCAATAAATCCTAATTATTTTTGCAAAATTTTTTCCAATGCTTAACATTAAGATGAGTACCTACAATAAAGTCAACTTTGATCATTTTGTAGCAAATCTACTATTAACATTTTAACAGTAAATCTGAACTAAGAATTTGATCACAAAAATAAGGTTGAGTACTCATATAGCTAATTAAGAGTAATATTTTTAATGGTTTATATTTATAAATAACTGTATTGATGTTCAATAATTCCACAAAAATTAATTGCGGGTTATATTTCAAAAATTACGGTAGTAGTTACAATTAAAAATTATTTCATCTGGTATTTTTCAATTGCTTATTAAAAATGTCAAAATGAAACAAATCATTAGGTATCCAAATGCATTTAAAAGTTTCTTATTTTTTTTTATTTATTTCAATTTTTTTTTTAAAAAAATATACATATATCTTCTTTTTAATGCGGGATTGGTTCATTAATATTATGAGGGTAACAACAGTTTTATTCAAATTTTGAAGTTTAGTTTAGAAAAATAACGGAATGAAGTGACATGATATGCTTGAAAGAAATAAAGGAAGAGAAAGGTTTAACGTAGTTAATAAAGGTGGTACAGTTTGACTTCATCGCAGGGCCACACGAAAACTATGGCATCAGTATAACGTGTATTGAGAAATAGTGAAGGAATCTATATTAAACAAGCTATATTCAAATCTTCATATTTTTTGTTTAAACTTAGTATTAATAATGTATATTAGTGAATTTTTATCAAAATCTTTTTTGAGTCCTTATTTAATAAAAATAAGCTCGTTTCTTTATCTACTTAATATAATAAATTCACAATAGTTGGGATATTTCAGTTGTTCAGTAGGCATCATCAGGAGGTGATTGAGTCTTGTTATTAATTTCCTTTTTATACATGCAAAGCTAAGATTCCGAGGTGGGTGACTTATAGAGTTTTTAATCCTCAGAGTGGCTTGGAGCTCGGAGAGTCTACTTGGGATAACCCAACTTTACCCCCATTTGTTAGAAAGTTTTAAAATTTGACTACTGTTTTCTAATTAAATGTTTGTTCATGGCGTCATTTTCCGAATAACAAAGTAAAATATTTTATTTTTATATTTTACTTGCTTAAAGTATTTCTTGAGTTAGTTGCATTTAAAACATCTGTTCCATACGTTCATTAGGACTGTGGCTGTTAAATGCACCGTTAGTCCTCCAGGTAGAGAAGGTTAGTCCTCCAGTCATTCATGTGTACGGGGGTGAGCGGGTTGCACAGACCCCGTCATTACACCTCCACTTACTCAGAACATTTGTTTCTTTCAGTTTTCAGCCCTGGATGTAGTTCTTAGTTTTAACAAATTGGTTACAATAGTTATTAAATGTAACATAAGTTAATTTGTCATTACTATTTCTTCGCAATTTACAATGTGGTTTATTGTTTTTTTTTTATAATCTTTCATCTAAATTGTATTACTCGGACTGGTTTCTGTATGTGATCCGATAACATTACCTGGTGTTACATCAATGAGGACTATGCTTTTATAGGTATTTATTTAAAATTATACTGAAGTGTTCATTGGAATAGACGTCATTAATGAGGCCTGTTTTATTTTCTTGATGTAATTATGTGTGTGAATGTGTGCTTTGGAGTGGCTATGTGTGACTGGGTTGTCTTTGTCTGTGTTCTTTGTCTGAGACACCCAGTGGCTGTGTGTGTCACTGGGTGTCTGTGTCGTGGGTGTCTATGTGATTTGGAGTGACTGTGTGTGTCACTGGGTATATCTGTATCGTGTGTGTCTGTGTGATTTGATGCGGCTATGTGTGACTGGGTAATCTGTATCGTGTATGTCTGTGTGATTTGGTGCAGCTGTTTGTAACTGGGTATATCGTGTCTGTATGCCTTGGAGTGGCTGTGTTTGTCACTGAGTGTGTCTATGCCGTATGTGTCTGTGTGCTTTGGAGTGGCTGTGTTTCTCACTGGGTGTGTCTGTGTCGTGTGTGCCTGTGTGTGTGACTAAGTATGTGTGAGAGCAGGATATCTCAATAATAAAACAGTTGAAATCACCAATTTTCATTCTAAATTCGTGTTATTCCTGAGATAACAAGCTTGGCACCAATATCTCAAATCAGAGAGGTACAATATAGGAAACAATTATTTTTTTGTGATTAGGTAAGTATTGGTCCACACAGCTGTGACTAAACTTGCTATGGTTCTGTATGTTTAGCTGACATTGAAACCATTAAAGTTTTTGTGGAACAGCATATGCAAGGTGTATTTAGGTCTACACCTATAATTCTACGGGTAAGAATTGTCTTATAGGGTCGAAAGTTTAGAAAACTCTTCTTAAATGGGGATAAATGAGATATTAGACAGAAGGCATAAATCTGTCTGCTGTAATTATTACAAACACATTGACCATCCGAATGTAGTCAATTCAAGAATTTCTTATAAAGAAAACTATAGAAAGATATAGTATATGACAGATCTCTAACTGGTTTGGGTCCAAAAAAGCATTATAGCTTTTAAAAATCCTCCGGTTAAAATTTGATAGGACTATCTTTTAGGAGTTGTACTTGCTGGCATTTTGTATTTGTTATCATGTTGAGCAAACACACAATAGTTATTTCAAGACAACTGGTGACTTCCCGATAAGATTTGATTTCTGGCGTACAAAGTATATGTTGCTCCGTTTAAGCGAATAGTGTTTGTGTTTTTGTCTAGCGTGACTGAAGTTTTATCACAAGTTTTTTACGTTTATGCAAATTTATTTTTTCTTGAAACAAAACATAGTCATTTGGCTTTAATGAGGTTGAATCTATATTTCTAGGCCTCTTTAATTTTTTAAATGAAGAAATGAAATTCATTATGCACTGACCTCATTGGATCCTGAAGTTGGGAAGATGTCCAGTGATCTAATTGCACTACCATCTACGCCATGAACGTACCTAAAAAGTAAGTTAGTCGCGAATGTGCAAAACCTGTAAGACCAAGAACTCCTGCCAGATCTTGAGTTGTTCGTTTAAAAACCATCAACTTTTATTATTTGAGTATGTCATCGATATATTGACCCATATCTGGAAATTTTACGATTTTTCATAGCAAATGCCACCTTGGAGATCAGCTCTAAGATAAGGTGGTGACAGAGTGTTAAGTGATGTGCAAAAGACATCATCCTATGGCATAAGGTATGGCATTCCATCCAATATAAAAAAAGCACATTAGAAAATAAGAAAACATTCAATAATTTATTGAAAATAATTTGTTTTCTTTTAAATCTCTTCTCTCTTTTTTAACTCTATTTCCTCAACTATTTCCTCAACTTTTTCTAAAAATTCAGCTTCTGTAAGAAGACTTTCAATATTATTTCTTTCACCGTTGGCATTTTCAAGTGTTTTTGTTTTTATAAATCATCAATATTTAGCGGTATCTATTTTGTCACTACATTTTTTCTTTCACATAACTTGAAGTTTGTACTTTTTTCGATTACATTGCTCAGTGGTACTCCCTGTGTGTACTCTACAATCAAACCAATATATATCATTATTTAAGTAAAAATAAAACTGATTTTTATTTGTTTAGCTTAGTAAATTTGTAGTGTTGCACGAGCAAATATGTGTCACGCTTCTGTCTGGTTGTACACGGGAAACTAGAAGGAGACAATGGTATGTGAAGGAGACTTCACAAGAGTGTTAAGTAGAGCTCATATCAGCCATACCAGAGAAGTTGCAAAGAGACAAAGACTGCAGAAGACACTGTAGAGTCTATTGTGTACAAATTAGTCATTATACAACAGTTAGGTTAGGTTAGGTTGCATTGGCAGCCCCACAAGGGAACACACGTAGGCTGACTATTGGCCCTTTGTGATACCACACAATAAAGATTGATTCTGCAGGGGGAATACTAAATTTTGCCTAACTCAAGTGTCTTTAAGGTAAGGATCTTTAACGAGTACCCGACATCGGACAGGCTCGGGACCGACGGTTTAACTTCCTTCCCACTTATTTTCTCCCCATTTATTTTCTCCCCACGTGAATAAATTGAGGGCAAGGTCGGGATCGAACCCCGGTCTTATTAGTTCAGAGGCGAGTACGTTAACCACAGCTAACCTGACCCCCTATATAACAGTAAAAATTATTTTACTGAGAAAGGAAGATTTCTATTTTTGTTATCACCGGCTAAGTGATCGTCTTTAGCGTCTCTGCCCTATTTGAATTTAAGCCATTTCCATCCAAAGACCATCCAAAGAAGAAAAGAATCTAGAGCAATGAGAACCATTATTATTTTCCTATTCCTAGCTTGAAGGGAGCCTTGATTTAAATAAATCAATTAATATTGATTGATAATATATTTAATAACTCTGTAGTTCTTAGAAAACACTGTAATAGGATTTCAATTAAAAAGAAATATTTATCGACATGACAGTAGCAATACTATAATTGATTTGAAGCATTTAAAAGACTGGCACAGTACATTGTATGTGGGACTTTACTCTGGAGTTGTTAGGTATATAAATGTAGGTGACGGAAGTCGAGTGGAACATGACGGGAGTGACAAGAGTGGAGCGCCCAGAATAGGGTGAAGGTGCCGATAAGAGTCCTGCCACTCCATTGTGGAGCCACGTCTGACTGCCTTCCGATGGACCCACTCTGCCGACGATAACCTATCTACCATTCATACAGTCAACTATTTCTGTCTTTCTTATCAATAGTGACCCACAAAGTAAAGGAATCAATCTGGATAATTTATAGAGTTGATATTTATGAATAACAAGACAGAGATTATTTATAGTAATATTTTTAACCCAAAATTTTATATATATAAAGTAAGGATAAATAATTTTTAGAAAAACAATAACACCATAAAAGTCCATATTAGACTGATATGAGAAGGTTACTTTTCTTAACTTATCTTGATATATATGAAGTATATATATTTATATTATTAACAGGAAAACGATCCATAAAGGACAAAAAACGTTTCACAGTAAACTATAGACACAGATTAAAGATATGAACACACTTACAGTCTTTAATTTTTAGTTGAACCGTCATCAGAAGCGACCTTTGCTTTGCATGTGCACATGGTGCCCCTATCTCTACTCTCCTGATGACGGTTCAGCCGACAATTAGAGACTGTAAGTCTTGTGTAAGTACGTGTTCGTATCTTTACTCTATGTCTATAGTTTACTGAATATATACATATATGAGACTGCGGTTGACTTTAGTAATAGATGTTTGAAAGAAGATCTGCTGCCTACTTATACAAATATAACAAAATTTCACAATAAACACGTTAAACAATCAATGTTCAAACCACAATAAGACATTGTAACTGGAATTGTAACAAGCGGTTCCAGTTGGGTCTCGTTATTCTGACAATGACCGCTTGTTACGGTTGAAAAATCGTAGCTATTTTTCCCATTTCTTATTGTGGTTTGAATGTTGATTGTTATTTCACGTGTTTATTCTGAAATCTCGTTATATATATATGTTTGTGTATGATGGCAGCAGATCTTCTTTCAAACATGTATTATTAAAGTTGGCAGCAGCTTCTGCGTTGACCAATTTATGGCTGATTTTTTCTAGTTCCTCACTAGTTTACGGTAACTCTCGGGTATTTTCCAGAGGAGTTCTGGTAACGACATGAAGGTAAACACTAAACACTTTAAAACTTTATTCTAACACTATAATTTACGACTTAATCTAAAACACAAGCTTTCGGCTTACATTAGCCATCTTCAGGTAAAAAATCTATAAACTAAAATTATAATCAAAACTAAGGCTATGGTTTAGAGAACAACTTAACTATGGTACAGTTAACAACTAACTAAGGAAATAAAGTATGGTGAAGGGAGGGAGGTGTAGGTAGGAGGGCCTGTGTAGGCATGCAGGGCAGGGCACTGAACCTGTGTCGTGTCCCTTCACCTACCTCTCTTACAAACTTATAGGTGGTATCAAAATTTTTTGAACTGGGTATAGCTTTAAGGTCACTGTTTTGTATGTTTAATGAAGGGTCGTATTCCTTAATGTAGAGAGCTTCAAGTATATGTAGTCTGACGTCGTCTTGTAAGCTTTGCAAAATAGTTGTCCCCTCAGTCAGGTTCTCTCTTGTTAATTTCTGTTTATGAACCTCTTCAGCATGGCTCTTCGGTGCTCCTCCTGCAAGGAGGAGAGTCAATCGCCGCGAAAGCTTCGTCGTAGTTAGCCCTATATACTTGGAAGGCAGGGTTGCACAGTCCCCTGTGGTACATTTATATTCATATATGAGGTGGCTAAGATGATTTTAAAAGGTCTAAAAAATCCGTTGCTGATTGGAGAGTGTAGTCTTTAGGTACAAAAGGAGTGAGTAAGGCGTTGAGTTTCTTCGCAAGGCGGTAGGTAGGAGTGGGAATTTGACTGATGATAGGCCTCAGGGGATAACCTGTTTTGTGGGTTTTTACATTGCCATAACAATACCCTAACCCGTATTCACCACGAATGATTGGAAGGGTTATATTCCCTTTCCTAGCATTAATTCTTTTAATTACCTTGTTAGCGACCTCATATATGAATATAAATGTACCACAAGGGACTGTGCAACCCTGCCTTCCAAGTATATAGGGCTAACTACGACGAAGCTTTCGCGGCGATTGACTCTCCTCCTTGCAGGAGGAGCACCGAAGAGCCATGCTGAAGAGGTTCATAAACAGAAATTAACAAGAGAGAACCTGACTAAGGGGACAACTATTTTGCAAAGCTTACAAGACGACGTCAGACTACATATACTTGAAGCTCTCTACATTAAGGAATACGACCCTTCATTAAACATACAAAACAGTGACCTTAAAGCTATACCCAGTTCAAAAAATTTTGATACCACCTATAAGTTTGTAAGAGAGGTAGGTGAAGGGACACGACACAGGTTCAGTGCCCTGCCCTGCATGCCTACACAGGCCCTCCTACCTACACCTCCCTCCCTTCACCATACTTTATTTCCTTAGTTAGTTGTTAACTGTACCATAGTTAAGTTGTTCTCTAAACCATAGCCTTAGTTTTGATTATAATTTTAGTTTATAGATTTTTTACCTGAAGATGGCTAATGTAAGCCGAAAGCTTGTGTTTTAGATTAAGTCGTAAATTATAGTGTTAGAATAAAGTTTTAAAGTGTTTAGTGTTTACCTTCATGTCGTTACCAGAACTCCTCTGGAAAATACCCGAGAGTTACCGTAAACTAGTGAGGAAACTAGAAAAAATCAGCCATAAATTGGTCAACGCAGAAGCTGCTGCCAACTTTAATAATATATATATATATATACACTTTTTCGATGAAAACACGATCCGAAATGGGCAAACACAGTTCAATGTACATAAAAAAACATAGAGAAATAAAAAAAAACACACTTGCAGTCTCCAACCTTCGGCTGAACTGTCCCCAGGAGAGACAAGAGAGGGAAACAAAGCGCACCGGCACAGAGCCGGTTGGAGAAGGTTGGGTCTCCAACCGTCTCTGTGCCGGTACCCTTAGTTTCCCTCTCTTGTCTCTCCTGGGGACGGTTCGGACTAAGGTTGAGACAGTAAGTGTGTCTTTTTGATTTCTCTATGTTTCTTTATGTACATTGATTATATATATAAATATATATGGTATATATATATTCGCCGAAGTAGTCAGTAATTCTTTGCGCAAGCATATTTCATTAAAATACACAGCAGCCGCTGCGATAACGACATTTAAGCTGGTTTGCTACAATTTTCTTACAACTTAATGGTGGCCTGATGCAAAGTTGTCAGAAAATTGCATCAAACTAGCTTAAAGTCGTTAACGCATAGGATACTGTGAATTTTAATGATATATATATATATATATATATATGGTATATAAGGTTTCACATAAACACGGAAATAACAATCAATGATCAAACCGCAATATGAAATGGGGAAAAAAGACTAAGATCTTTCAACTGTAACAGAGTGGGTTTTTGCCTCTGACGAAGACTGCTTGTTACGGTTGAAAGATCTTAGTCTTTTTTCCACATTTCATATTGTGATTTGATAATATATATATATATATATATATATATATATATATATATATATATATATATATATAAATATTAGTAACAGTTCAGAATATACTATTCGAGTTTACACTACTGTGACAGGAGTCATTATTTATTGATTTTAGATGAATGTTAACTTGACTTATTTTCAACACAGAAACGGGAATCGACAGGCACTTAACATAGCAATTTAAATTTAAATAAATATTTTTAAATTATTGAAATACTTTCTTCAAATATAATTAAAATGTTATCCAATGTTTATGAAGAGATATTCTGATGAAGTTGATATCAATGAAAATGTATTTGGTGAAGATGAATGTAAAAATAAATGTATATGTATTTATATGCTAAATTTATTTATATATTAAATTATAAAATGATTTCACATAAACACGTGAAATAACAATCAATGTTCAACCACAATAAGAAATGGGAAAACTAGACTAAGATCTTTCAACTGTAACAAGCGGTCTTCGTCAGTTGGGTTTTTGACTCTGACGAAGACCGCTTGTTACGGTTAAAAGATCTTAGTCTTGTTTTCCCATTTCTTATTGTGGTTGATCATTGATTAAATTATAAATATCAAGCAAAAATTATTTTAGTTATACAATTCACAATAAGGTAAGAATAATAAATACTGTAAGGTCTAGTGAAACTATCAACTCTCTGAAAGAAAGTTTTGTTTCCGTAATTGTCTATGATCCTATTTTCAATTTCAGCGCCCTGTTTCTCTAAATTATCGAAAGCACAACCGGGAGAGCAATATCACTCCCGTTGCATACTACTAGTTACATAGATTTCTTTTGCCTAACCAAACGTATATCCGTCACTTTCTTAATAATCGCTACAAATAACAACAGTTGCTAAATTGATTTTTTTTTAACTTATACTTTAAAACTAGGATATATTTCTTTAGTGCTTGTTAGTCGGTAATATCAAAGAAGTACGACATTTACAATGATTAGGCACTAGATTTTTATAAAAAATTTTAAATTTAAACTTTTTAATTCTAGATGAGTTTCTTTTCTTAGGCATGGAGCGATAGAAACCATTTGTATTGTAAAAATATAAAACAAAATAGAGATACTTGAAAAAATGTTGACGATGTATAATTTTAACAATTATTGAAATTTCTGTAGTACTCACAAATAACCGATTGTATTAATTGATTAATAACAATGTGGAAATGAACACAGAAAAAGTAAAACTTTTCTTGTCCAATCTTAAATCGCTGAGACACCAACCTGCCTATGTGTAGCGAATTTCAAAAACTGGCGTCATAATTCGTATAAATTCGCAATATACTAAAGAAAGGTTGATGTTCATAAAAGAAGTAATCATGGAAGGTGGAAAGTGGCCAATGACTAAGTGCGAAATGATCGCTAATAAAACTCCTAAATTTATAAACTTCATGAATTATATAGACGATAACAAATTAGTGTTATAACTTAACCAAAACTGTTAATATTCATTATTATAAGACCTAAATATAGTAGCTATAAGAAAATCAATAATATAATTACAATAATTTATAAAATTAATATTAGTATCAAATTCTATATCATACTAATTATTACATTTTTTTCTTTTAACTTAATTATTCCTTGATCAATGACTATATTGTATGAAAATAATTTATATCAATATAATTTGCAAACATAAAGTGTTAGTACTTTGAAGGAACAAAGTTTATTAATGTTTGCCAATCTGACAAGTACAAAAGAAATGAATACATGTAATCTTGTTAAGGGAACAAGTAATAAATAAACTTCCTGATTTGAGAGTTATAAAAAAAAAATAAGTAAGGACTCATTATAACAACTTCAACAAAGTGAGCAATTTCTGGCCCAAAGTTTGACGCTTCAGCGTATGTAAAGTACCATGCAATTTTGATGCCAAATTGATTATGGATATGTGGATGCTAAAATATATCGATTATGTCTAAAGATGGCACTAAACTTCTCCGTATTATTAATAGCTCATTGATTGTTCTCTGTATCAAGTTATTTTAAAGGTATTTTATTTGTAAAAGTAAAATTATACTCATTATGCAATATCACATTTTTCTAAGCACATATATTCTGAATTTCTCACAAAAACATTGTTTTTTCACTGAAAGTAATGTTTGTGATGATAAAAAAATGTTTGTTCCCGATTTTGTTAGATTTTTTGTTAGTGATAGCTATAAAGATAAGTTTTGAAGCTTTATTATCATATCTGTTGGTAGGTTGAGGTGTATACAAATTTTTTGAAACAAAATTTAAAGTAAAATTAAAAGGGCAAAAAATATTTAAGATATTTACGGCCTTGGGCTAAAACAATAATTTTGTTTTTGTTTTTCTAGTCTGGTATCTTTGCTGGTGATACTGATTTGTACGATGAGGATTTCAAGCCATCAGTTAGTCCAACCTAAGGGTCAGTGGAATCAACTGTTTCTCATTCCGGAATCCATCATGACCCGGTGAGTCCTTAATATAACAAGACATTTCATTTAAAGTAGAAACGGCTATAAAATCAAGCTCTTTTTGAAACCTTCTAATTTGAAGTTACTTTACAGGAGTATTTATTTTGTTTGAAGACTCTCATTTGGTATTCTTCAATAGGAACTTTACTTAAGTTAGCTGACTCAATTCAGCTCTGAATGGAGCCAAAAAATTTGTTGCATTCCATAAAATACGCATTTAAAATAATGTAACTCTTCTAGATTAACGGATTAATTGAATAGTTTCCAATATAACTAGTCTAAACCTTGTCTGGAAATTATATCTCCACTCACTGATAGGTGAATAGCAAAATATAAGCAGAGTCACAAAAAAATAAGCAAAAATAATACAACATTTTATTCTGTTCCACTCTAATACAAGGAGAATTACCATTTTATACAGAGTTGATTCAGTTGTCGTGGATATAAACATGACATATATAGCTCAACGGTTCTGTTTGCGTTTCACTGTATAGATGTATTTTAAATTTAATTAGAGAATAAGTACCCACATTATATTTAATTTATTATTTTGAAAAAAAATCTGATTTTGTTGTATAATCTCCTTGTATGAAAGCATTAATTGTTGATATTTTTATTACTAAATTCTATCAAGTATCCAGGCAAGAATGAGAAAGATTAACACTCAATAATGATGGCTGCTTGTCGTAGAAAAAAAACTTGAATGTCTACAAGAAACGTACATCGCAGATAAGAGGTGCATACAGAATGTAGTATTACATGGACATATAACAGACAGGATACAGATCTAACTAAAAAGCTCAATTAATGCATGTTTATAGAAGTGAATTCTTATTCTTACAAAACTGTCCTACTTAGTTAATTTGTTTTTACTATTTCGTATAAATCCTGAGGTAGTGATTGTTTCACGACACCTTAATGCTGCAGAGACCGCCTTGAGTAAAGGCTCTGGTAATCGTTTCTCCGGCACGATAGTTCTCTGGAGACTCACTACATTCTCAGATCAACATTGAGAGAAACTGAGGAGCTTTTGCAGCTTTTCTCCGTCAACAACTATTATTACTCTTACATCACCCGTGTTCTTATTAGAGTGCCTTGAGAGTCATGTGACTTGTAATCCACATGCTTTTTTTATGGGTCATTCCTTTTTAATTCCAAATAAAAGCAATGGAATTAATGTAATATTTCAATAATAATTTAGCCATCTGACAGCTATTATAAACACTATTTGTGGGGCTCACCATAAAGTGTTTTTTGTTTTGGCTTCTTAGTTATAGATCATAATTGCTTACTTATGATCATTTACTTATTGTTATTAGATCATTTACTTCAAAAGAAATAAATATGGATGTTTGTTAGCACCTCCTTTAATATTAATTAATTAATTAATTAATTTTAATTTTATTTTATTAATTAATAAATACTAAATATTAATAATTAATTAATTTAATTAATTAAAGTTAGGCCTTTAATATTAATTAATATTATCCACTTTTCCAAAAAAATACATCTGTTTTTATACTTGTGAAATGTCGAAAAATCGCTAAGATTATTTCTGCATAAATACAGTGTGATTATTTAATTAAAAGTGAGAACCATAAATACAGATAATTCCGTTCTGATGAAGTACACAATATGCTTTTTTTTATCTTTGACATATAAATATTCAATAAATAATTAATAATAATTAATTATTAATAATTAACGATAATTATTTTGTGTTGATGGCTCATGTAGTGGATCGTATGAAGTTGGGCTGTAACAAGGTGTTAGGCAGACCATACCAACAGTGGGTGAATAATGGCACCACCTCTCTACATTTCATTAACGGACAATAATTAGTAACCTTTCCCGAAGTATACACTAAAATTAACTTCTACTGTCTGACATAGTGCATCTTTCAGGACTTGATATCGTGGATCCTCTGCAGGGACTGTCTGATTACGTCTTTTTCAAGGAACGACATAAAAAAGATTTTCCTATCACTCTCATAAAAAAAATAGGATCACTCGTTATTATGTTATCTGTGGCAAGCACTCCTAGAGGTGTAAACGGCCCTAGTAATTTTATTTCTTTTCGTTTTTATAATTTCAAAGTCATTATTTGAATACTATGACACTCTATAGAAATCACAAAATATTTTAAATGGTGTTTATTTATTTTTTCTTCAACATGCTTATTTTTTTAAATATTGAATTTATTAAATTAATGAGTAGAAAATTGACTATATAATTGATATTTATATTTTCATCATCGTATCATTACTGTTATGATGAGGAACAGGAATAAATAAATTAAGATCTTAATAATTGTATGCGAATTAAGGGTAAGAAGTTTTGGGCGTGATTAATTACTTGCTGATTGAAAGACTCTACCTCAATAACAACATTGTTAGTGAAGGAAGGGAGGTAATAATACAAGGTTGTGTTTGAGAGCTCCGGCTGACGACGTGGCAACACTGGTCGCTCCCACTCCGCAAGAACGGCTAGCCTCTCCGGGTCACAGTCTCTCATCTACCTCTCTCGATTACGAGCATCCTCCGGTATCCATGGTGACGACCAAGCCGCTAATCCTCCGTAGCCTCTCTCACTTTCCTTGCCTTTCAGGTAACTTCAGTCTTCCCTTTACCATCTCAAATCGCCCTTCATTCTCCAATTCAAATGTTTTATTGTATTTTTTGACACCGTAAATTTGATTTCTTACTCAATATGATTATATATCCACGTCTGTATCTACAGCTTTCATTGATCTCAATATTAACAGCTGCAATATTACTACATACACTATTATTTGGTTAGCAACAAAATTGTAACTGAGCTGCAAAATAATTTTGCTTCATTTTCCCTACATTAACATACTGCTTATTTGTTTATATAAAAATCAATATGTTTAGTAAAACTCACTTATATGCAACAGATTAAAACAATGAAATTATTTCGTATTGTTTTTTTAATTTCTCATAGATCATTCTACAAATCTATAATGCAATAGAGAGATTACAAACAGCTCTTAAGGTCACAGATCATAAAAAAGCATATTCGCTACAATTGATTACAAGTTGTATAGTAGTTACAAATTGAATTGTAAGCATTGTCAAGGCATTAGACATTGTTTCATTGTCATTTTATATAAAAAAGGGGAATCATTTTCATAAGGTTCAAAAGGAAAATCAAGCCAACTGTTTATAAACTGATTATATTATTCTAAATCTTATTAATAAAATCCAGTTTTTTATGTCAATTAAAAACAAGATTTTATAATGACTCAATATCAGTTATTGAATAATACAAGTTGAAATTTTGTAATTTTTTTTTTATCAAAGTTATATAGAATGAATAAACAAATGTCACTGTCATGGATGTCATAGAAATTAACACCATTATTTAGTATAATGATAAAAAAAATTCGTTGATTTTATAAAGTAGCCGATTTACGTATGTGTTGCTGTGCGTAATCGTATATGAGTTACAATTATGTCATATCCTTGTCCTCTGTACAGTATACTCTGAATACTCAACTTCATATGTGCTGTACTAATCCATATTTTGGTGCGAATATTAGCTCAAGATTGAAATGTGTTTATTTATTCCTTGAAAAAAAATTCCTTGAATTATTGAGTAATTTCAAAATCATTTTAAAAATACAAAAAAGTTACAATAAATAAATACATGTATATAACTGATTAACAATTTACTTTATGTTATCAAATTGTGTCATTTCTTTTTTTAATGGCTCGAATTTGGCAATAGAGGAACTAAACATTCTGCATCAAAATAAGAAAACTGAAAGTTAATAGATATTAGCTAATGAAGGCAGGTCACATTATAATGTGACAACCCTCAATGAAGCTAAATAATGAATCAAACATTCCAGAGTGTGAATGTTTTGAAAGAGGAAAAAATCAATCGACTTTACAGTCCTAACAAATTGGCTCAGTTGTGAACTTTGTTAAAGTATTATTAAAATAAACAATATACATAAACATAAAATCTCTTTTTTTTTAAATGTCTTCAACTAATTACATACAAACATACACGCACACATACACACACACACACAACACACACACACACACAAGGAGATTTCTTACTGTGGTCTAGACATTGATTTTTATTTCACGTGTTTATTGTAAAATTTTGATATGCACAATTACTTATAAAAAGAGATCAAATCAATCATAAATGCAAAATGAATAATTTTTAACCCCTCTGATTTTAAATCATTTTCAAAGAAGTAGCTCATTGATAATGAGCTACTCCGAAAAGTCTTTATTTTTCATATGTAGTGTTTGATATCAATATTTAAATAAATTATCATGCCGGTATATAGTTATTAAATTATTTCTTACGAAACTTAATATGAGCTAAAAAATTTGTCGTATCTTAAAATGACCCAAGTGTGGGTTACGGCTTCGATGCTTAACCAGAGTTGCTCTAGAAGATGGATGATATACAAATCCTAATCGGGCACATGCTAGAACTTAGCAATAAAGAGATTTTCACAATCGAATGTGATGCTGTAATTTACATTGTACTAACATGTGAAATGGTCAATTTCTCTTTGATGGTTCAATTATTTGGATTACTGTAATTATCTGTTGTGGATGAATTCTCTGCAGAAGTACAACATGTAATTTCACCAATTCTATGTTATTAATTCCACATTCAACATGAGGCAGTAGTTTGATTTGTAATTAAATTGTAATTATTGTATTTTACCTATCTATTAATAAAAACGGGCTATACACAGAGTTAAAAGGTTATTACTACGTACGAGTATATATCTTATATCGTATATATCTTATACGTATATATCGTATATATCTTATACGTATATATCGTATATATCTTACGTGAGGGTGGTCTCGTGATTAGGATGTTTCCTACTGGAAGCCAGATCCCTAATTTGTAGTGAAATTAGATATTGTGTTAAATACTGAAAAATCTGTTCATGTCTTGCCTTGCAGAAAAGCGGCTGTTTAGCATCATGGTCGTTGACTGCATAGTCATATTATTTCATTAGTCTAGGATCATGCGAAATGTGTTATTCATCATGTTATAATTATTCCACATAAGTATTTTGGTAAGAAATTAGTAACTCAACCCTCATGAGAAAAATTAGGATCACTGTGAGTTCTAAACTCATGGTGTCTGTGATAAACACCCCAAACCAGTCCTAGTGGTCTAATCTAGGCCCTAGTAAGTTTAATTCGTATAGTCTTTTATAATTTAAACATTTGTATTTGAGGAACATGTTGTTCTAAGGGAATCCCCAAGGTTGACATCTTTAAAGGACATAATAGTAAATTAAGTAGTGTAGCAAGTCTATATATACAATTTTAATATTCCATGAATAAATTATGCTTAAATATTTCGAATAACGACATATAATAAAGCTTAAAGTCCATATGTAAGACAAATAAGAGGGGCAGAATATAAGGAACAAAAGTAAATAACATCGTCGTTCGAAACGAGAGTGAGCTGATGGTTAAGATGCAGGTTAACTCAGGAGTCCATTAAATCCTAAATATTCACAAACCCTTCTGCTTAGCCTAACACTCACCATCGTGGGCGTAGAGCTGATGACCCCAGCTTAAGTGTACACCTAAGTGATTGTGAGACTTCCCCACCTTAATTATTTTATTTGATGTAAACATTTCTAAATCTATTCCAGCTGTCTCCAATATAGGATGTAAAACTAGGCTTCCCAAAGTTGTAAAACTTTGCCTTCCTCTTTGAAGACGCTTCGGTAAACAGCCTGATTAAGGAGACGTATTGTTCATGATGCAGTTGTTGTTTTCCCTTAGGTGATCCATTAATTCATTAACTGATTATAAATATATATTTGAATAAATTATAACTTTGAACCAGTAAAGTATAACCTGATCGGTATGTATATTTGTAAAAGAAATGCCTATATACATAGATATTTCCAAATCGGAGAAGATTGATGATACCTTCCTAATTTCTAATAAATTTTCAAAAAATTCTATTAATCTCTATCAATATTCAAGTTTATTTTTTGTTTAAGCTAGATTAAATTGATTGTATTTATTGTAAAGATAAGGTCATAAGCAACATGTAATACTTATATTTTTTTAACTGTTTTTCACATCAATTTCTTACTTACCTGTCAGCCAGTTGAGGTTTTTTGACAAAATATTTATGAAGCTAATTCTCTTAAGGAACAATTATTTCTTTTGTCTTTTAGTGACTTCTAAATATTCAAACGTTCTTTTATTAATACACTTTCAATAAATTACATTTATTTATCTTAAATTTTGGTAAATACACACGCACACACACACTCTCTCTCTCTCTCTCTCTCTCACACACACACACACACACACACACATATATATATATATATGTATATACAAAACTAAAGTTTATCGGGACTCGGTCAGCTCTTCAGGTTCAAATTAAACTCTCATTGCCAACGTTTCGGTTTTTATTTAAAACCTTTTTTCATAGGCCTACAAAAACAGAGGAAATATAAGAAATAATAAAATCATTCAAAAATCAAACATACATAAAAGTGGAATTAATTACAATTAAGAAATTACAATAGAAGTTTTGACTACAGGTTAGTGAGAAAACTTACAGAAATATAAATTTTGAAACAGAAAAACTAAGTATTACATTACAAATTATTTTAGAAAGAAAAATAATATGTGGATTTTAACAACTGTAGTCTGAATGAACAAGTGACACTGAACTGAAATAACCAAGCAAGGTAACAAAATTTCACCAGACAACCAAAAAGACACTAAAACAATTTTTCACCTATCAACAATGTTTAACTTAACCCACCCGAATAAATACTATTTAAATTTAAATATATATATATATATATAACAGATTCAATAATATATCGACCGTTTGATAGAATAGGTGTGTTCTTTAATCGTGGTTTGGTCAATTTTCCAGGATAAAAAATCAAACTCTCGTTGCCTCATTGCCAAGGCAACGAGAGTTTGTTTTTTATCCTGGAAAATTGACCCAACCCCGATTAAAGAACACACCTATATATATATATATATATATATATATATATATATATATAAAGATTACACATAAACACGTGAAACAACAATCAATGATCAAACCACAATAAGAAATGGGAAAACAAGACTAAGATCTTTCAACCGTAACAAGCGGTCTTCGTCAGAGTCAAAAACCCAACTGAGTTGGGTTTTTGACTCTGACGAAGACCGCTTGTTACGGTTGAAAGATCTTAGTCTTGTTTTCCCATTTCTTATTGTGGTTTGATCATTGATATATATATATATATATAATATATATATATATATATATATGTTTAAAATAGCAGAGCAGATTCTGCATTCACGATTTTTTTCAGCAATTGTTCTTTTTTTCTAATTACTTTTCTATGCTGCAAAGGCAATAAAATAATAAATTTTCCAGGGACATTTTGAAGGAAATTACATAGTCCATTAACTGATAACAAATATTAAGGACTAACCATAACTAAATTATGGAAGAAAACACAAGCTTGCGTTAATAGCAAACACTAACTATAGTTAAAACTAACCATAAGAGATGAATGGGAATTAACGAATCACACTGTCCTCATCTATACAATCACTGATAATAAAATACAGCAAGCATCAAACCTAAGTAAATACTTCTTCTAATACCTCTATTCAATACTATCCTAGTGGAGGGAAAGGAAATTAGGAATCTTAAACATTAATGATCCCTCGTTTACCAAACTGTAGTCGACATGTGATGGATTAATTAAAAACTAACGTGTTATCAATTCTATTTGTAAATATTATGATTTCTGCTTTTTTTGAAATATTCACTCCATGGGATACAACCCTTCTATTTCCAGGATATGCTTGAAACTTATAAACTCTTGAATTAGATTGAGTAAATATTATTCTAATTGGGAAGCGTTTGTTGATGACTATTAATTTTCCAAATTGTCAAGTGATTTTTAGATGGATTTGAAGATGTTTTAATAGTTTAAAGATGTAATCAGTCTGTTGTTTTCTCTGCTATATAATCAGAGTTTTTCAACATTAATTTATTTTTATTTTATCATTTCTTCAAGTATTTCTCAATCAAAAGGTGCTTTAATTTTGTTCTTAATAACAGGATGACACTTGAGTGGTTTAGTTGTTAAGTTTATTTTCTTTCCTCAGCTACAGATATGTCAGTTCGAAATCCCGAAGTCTTGGTTATTCATACGGTATATATTTTTAATGTCTGTCTTAAGATAGATCTAATAATCTAATCTAATCTAAGATCTAATAATCATACACACGTATACATACATCTATTAAAAAAGGTTTAATATCAAAAAATTCATTTTTGTTTTCGTCGGAGGATGTGGAAAAATCTGTTCATCACATCCCTTAGCAAGACGTCTTGCTCAGGGTATGTGGGGTTGGGGGTCCCGACCCACTAAAAAACCACACCCCATTTCTTGGCAATACCCGACACGGAAACCGTCGGAAATGATGAAAAAAATTCATTACCTTTGGCTCATTTTCAAATAATTGAGAAAAAGCACCAAATATCAATTTTCATTTTATTTTAATATCATCATTTTTTTACGAATTAGCAAAATAGAATAATCATCTAGAAGACAAACTAAGTTATTATTAATTAATATTATAAATATAGTTTAACTATATATGTTGAATTATAATGTTAAATATATGTTAATTAACTATATTAATACAAATGGAGTTTATAGCTCATATAAACCTGATTTGCTTGATTCTGACAAAAAAATAGTTATATTAATAAAAAATTCTAAAAGTTGAAAGGTGGATATTTTTTTAAATTTGAGTTTCTTGTTTTGGTGTCATACGTCACTTTTAGGGTTCTATGAAGTGCTATATCAAATACTATATCAAATAATTATAATTCATTTATAAATTATTTTATTTATAATTTATAATTTTTATTTATAATTCAGTTATAAATTCAATTTTTCAAAAATGATACATTTTATTCTGTTGTAAAGAACTATTATTGTGTTAATTTAATTTTGATCCGTCCGATGGTGGATATCGTTTCATATTCCCAATTTTCATGATTCAGTCATAACGTTTTTTTTTTAAAAAATTAAAAATGAAAAAAAAATTCTAGGCAAAATCTATCCATCTTGTCCATGAAAATTATGAATATTTCCATTCAATGTTAATAGGTTAGGTTATGTTGAAGTGGCCATCCCATGGGCGAACAACGTAAGCTAAAGATTGTTGCTTTGTGATACTACATAATGAACCTTCTACATTGGGAGTCCTAAAGTTAGACTAACTCAAGTGTTATTACAGTAGAGATCTTTAACGAGTACCTGACGTAAAGGCTAGGTGCCGACGGCTTAATGTCCTCTCCAAGGGACGATGTGTTCAGATTTATTCACCTCCCGCGTAAATATATTGAGGTCCAGAGTGGATATCGATACCTGGATCTGCCAGGCCAGAAGCGAGAGTACAAGCCACTAGGCTAACTTGGCCCCCCAAATATTATAATAATTCTACATCAATTACATTGTAGTTATCTGAAGTTAGTAGTTCTGAAAAAAAGTAGTACTCTAAATTTACCTAATGAAGTAACAACCACTCACAAATATATGTGCCTCTCACATGCCGTAATATTTCGGACACCTCCACAGTGCATCTTCAATGCAGGAAGTTTTCAGGGTATTAGATGAATTTGATCAACAAACAGTAACATGTTTGTCACAAATTCAATATCATCATCATCATAAATGTCATTACCATCCAAAAACATAAAACTGAGTCAACTTTGAGACATATAAAACCACTAAAACCTCAAAATCATATTTGTTTATTTCTTATTATACTTCGTTTATGGTATAATTAAGTAAGGATTAGGATTGGAAAAAATATGTTGCAAATATAAGGTTTGTACAATCCTTAAGAGATCTAAAATTATCTGTTTTGTCAATTATAATCATAATATATTCATATATTATTTAATCATATTATTTATGTTATTGTATAATATCATAATGTTATATAATATAAAATGATATATTAATTAATCATTTAATCATTAATAAAATGTGGGCAAGAGACTTCTTCTACAATAATATTTACCTTCAATCGACCTGACGGTTGTGCCGGTGACAATTTCATATTTTGATATTCAAAAACCCTGTGCACTTTATTTTTTTGTTTTTGATTTACGTATTGTTATGTAAAAATAAATGTTTGATAAATAATGGTACGTTACTTCTGACTAACTGATTGAACAAGAACAACAAAATAAAATCCAAAAATAACGGTAGTTTTTATTTAAATCATATGATTACGCTATTTTCATTGTCAATCATGAAATTAAATCATAGTTAATTAGTAAGACATGAAAGATTCATTGAATTATATAAGTATAGAACACAACATGAAATTAGTTTGCATTAGGTACAGTGAGGTCATGTGACTAATTAAATTGCCAATTTGTTGTAACATGTGAGAGAGTTTATTTTTCAATTAGCTTTGTTAGATGTAATGAAATGGGAGAAGTTGGAAATAGTAATTAGTTTGATAGCAACATAAACACAGAAAATTTTAAGTTTTGTCCTAAAAGTTCAACAATTGAAAAGAATCTGTGAAAATTTGATAAACAAACCGCAAATATTTTAATACGTATTTCCGTTTAATTAAATTTTGATAGTACATTTAGTTTTAATTAAGTTGAGAAGTTATATCTGTTTTACTAATTACCTTATATATAAATTATTTTAATTATATATTATTTATTGCTTGTTTATTGTTAATCTAGTCTTAAAAAAAATATTTCTATTAAATTACTTATTAAACTCTGGACATATTCATAAAGTAACTATAAAACATAGTTACTACATTAATAGTTGTGCTTTTAGTGCTACAATACTTCTTACTAATTCAAAATCCATGAAATATTTATGATATTGAAATATTACTATTTAAAAGGTAAAGTTTTTTAAATACCCAGAGAACGGGGGAATGTGTTGATATTACACATACACCATGTGAGACTGTGCCCGAACAAGAAAAGGTTCTTCACCACATTAAGATATATATATAATATATATATATATATATATATTATATTATACTTCATTATACTTTATTTATATATATAATATATAAGATATATATATATTGAGATTTATTGAGGGTTTTTGGTCTAATATTCAAAAAACTTCGTTGTCAATGTTTCGATATATATTTATATCATCTTCAGGGCTAAAAACATTGTTACTTAGCACACTTATTTCAACAAAACTGGTCTGTTGTTTCCTATTATGTACATGGCCAACAACGAAGTTTTTTGACCAAAAACTCTCAATAAATCCCAAAAAATATATAAACAGTTGGTCAAGAAAAGGACATCATGATGTATATATATGTATCTTTATTGTATATATAATATACTTCATTTATATATATATATATATATATATATATAATATATATATATAGTTCACACAGGAAAGAGAAAACACAAATAAAAGACACACACAAAAGACTCACAACGATATTTCGACAGTCGTCGTCATCGGGTAGAAGTAGTCCCTTTGAGTAGCTGAAGCTAACTGAGTGGTAGGCCAAATGCAACGAACACGCGCGCACTCTGCCTGCCGCCCTAGGTAAGCTACTAACTACAGAGAGAATAATAACTAAAAAGAACAAATAAAAGCAAATAAAAATAACAGAAGGAGAAGACAATATATATATATATATATATTCAGTGTCACGTGTTCATTCAGACTGCAGTTGTTGTTAAGATTTACATTCTATTTTTCTTTGTAAAATAATTTGTAATGTAATACTTAGTTTTTCTGTTTTAAAAATTTATACTTCTGCCTATGAAAAAGGTTTTAAATAAAAACCGAAACGTTGGTAATGAGAGTTTAATTTGAACCTGAAGAACTGACCGAGTCCCGATTGACTATAGTTGTGTTTCTATTCCACGGTTGATACTTTTATCATTATATATATATAACCTATAGTCACAAAAAGAGCACGCAGAAATGTAACAGAAATTCACTAGTACATTTTGGTGGCTTCGTCATCAGAAAGATAGATGTGAATCGCTCCAAAGACTGGCAACGATTTTTTGTATATATATATATATATATATATATAATAATATGATCAAACCACAATATGAAATGGGAAAACAAGACTAAGATCTTTCAAGCGTAACAAGTGGTCTTCGTTAGAGTCAAAAACCCAACTTGGGTTTTTGGGTTGGGTTTTTGACTCCGACGAAGACCGCTTGTTACGGTAGAAAGATCTTAGTCTTGTTTTCTCATTTCATATTTGGGTTTGATCATTGATTTTTATTTCACGTGTTTATGTAAAATCTTATATATATATATATAAGATTTCAGGGGTAAATATATTGGGCATATTAATCAGTTGGTACTGAATATAGTCGGGATAGGGTGGGTGAGCTGGGGTGCGAAAGTTCGCATGACATTTCAAGGCGAGTCCTCCTGCAGTGGGCTAAAACTATTAATAGTTCGCACCATATCTTCAGACACAACACATACTTTCGGGAAAATATTGTTTATAAACATCTTAAGCAACTTTTCTTTTTTTTATATTATTGTAGTATATACCACTTTATATTACATGCATTAAGTACATTTTATGTACAATAATTCTTAGTCTTACAATAAAACAATAGATTTATTTTTTTTTTATGAAATAATCATTTCTATCGAGTTAAGTCAATGTTGTAAAATATAAATGATATAAATTTGTATAAGATAATGTGCACTTATCTAAATGTGCTCGTGTTTAAATATTTCAAAGTTTAAAGGTGTTGAACAAATGTTGCATATACTTTAAAATATTGTTTGTAATTAATAAGGAATATTTAATAGACCAATCGATTTATATAGTAAGACCTTTTGAATAGGAAGCAGTATTTCATGAAAATTTGTTTGTGTGTTAATGTGTGTGTGTGTGTGTTGTGTGTGTGTGTGTGTGTGTGTGTGTGTGCGTGTGTGTGTGTGTGTGTGTGTGTGGAGGGAGAGTGAAGAGTGATGAAGTGAGAGTGTACATGTTGTGTGTGTGTGTGTGTGTGTGTGTGTGTGTGTGTGTGTGTGTGTGTGTGTGTGTGTGTGTGTGTGTGTGTGTGTGTGTGTGTGTGTGTGTGTGTGTGTGTATGTATGTTTGTGAACACGAACCCTCGACTGGAGTGTTTGAGTACTCACCATGAGTGTTTTACATACATTCGTTTTTGTTGAGCAGGAAAACTGGATCAATTTTTCACAGTATGCTACTTTATTTCATTACAGAAGCCTTTTTTTCTTTTTACTACAAATTATATAGGTTCAAAATTTCGTTTTTTATATTCTCGCAATAATGGTACAATTTGATAACAGTGTCATGACTGTAAGCTGTTAGAAAGTCCAATGTAACACAAAAAAACAATTATAATACACAGGATTCTGCATGTCTGCTTACTTGTTAAGTTTATTTTCTTTTTTTTTTTTAAAAAAACTTGTTTTAGTGCTGAGCTAATATTGATGTATTGAGCTATATTGATTGATTTAAATAAATTGTTTAATTAATTGATTGGGGGTTAATTTAAAATTAAAATTATTAAACAAAAACTCTTAATTTTTTTAATTGTTGGTTTTTAGTTCAGCTGTTAAAAATAATTAAGGCAATGAAATGAAAAAAATACCGATATTTTATTGTAGTTCTACTGAGTCATCAGTTCAATTTTTTTTTTTAATACGGAAATTAATGTTCTCTTAATTGAAGCAAGATGTGCAATATTCGGATAATATTACCGAGTATTAACTAAAATTTTATTCTGCAATCTGTATGCCAGAAAAAATGTTTAGTTTGGTTTGATGGAATGAATGAAAAATTGACTGTAGGAAGTGGCTACAGACAACGTGGTGGCATCGGAGAACTAGGGAGGTGGAGCCGATCCCGAGGCGCTACCAAAAATAGTCGAGTATTTCTGTAACAACCAAGTCTTCACTATTGAGGTTTTGAAGAGAAATCTTCTATTCAAGCTACTGACTGGTGATAGTAATGAAGGAATGGAAGCTTGATGAGCGAGTTGGTTGATCGGACTCCTACTTGAGTGAGGTAGTTTTGAGGCGTGTGTTGGTCGGACTCCGGGGAGCACCCTGCCAGCTGCATTCAGTCAACAAGAATTTAATTTCATTCACCGAGTTCCAAGCATTACAACCGCACGAAGTCAATATATTAAAGACAGTTATTCGATTAATTTGATTAGTTTTAAATACTTTTACTTTTAGTGGCTTTTAAGTACTTTTCATATTATGTTATTTAGTTTCTTAAACAATAAGATTCTTCTAAAGAAACACATTGAACTGTTAATTATAATAATTAAATGATAATTGAATAGTTGAATACAATATCTGAAATACAGAAATTTTGTAGAAATATTAAATAGTTGCTTCATAGATAAAATTATTACCTTTGGTTTAAAATACACATTTTAATTTAATTTATAATTAGTTAAACATTTTTGGTTTAGACATGGATACTCAATATAAATTATTTAATTTGTTGTTAGGTTACTTTCAGGAATTTTTACAATTGAAATTTTATGTTTCCTAAGAAAATCAAGAAAACCTTTCTACAATATATATGTATATACAAAATATAAATATTATCTTCATGAATTATATATTTACACTGTTGAAATGCATTGACAATTTTATTTGAACCTGGAATATTCACTGTTTCTTAATTTTTGTTTATGCTATCCTTCTCCAGTTTAACATGTTGTACCTACCACCAGTATATACATTTAATTATACTAAGTATATAATTAAAATATATAATTTAATTATGTACATTTATATATTTTAAAAACAGACACTAGGTCTCAGTTTCAATATTTTGACCCTTTTGACGATCGCTCTTACGAGAGTAACAGCTGGCAATAGTAAAAGAAATAAAAAAAAAGTTTTCGATATTCATTTTCTTGATTTTAGAGTCACATATATTTATTGTATCAATTCTGCATATATATAGATGTAATTAAAGTTACAACTAAAGTGTACAAAAAGGAGACTAACACTCACGGTTCTTGGTCATTTTGTCTGTCCTGCCGTCTTCAAAAGAGGATAAAAAGGGAAAAGAAGAAAGAACACAGTAGTGGAGATTTGAATGCGTCTACCGATTGATACCATATATATATATATATATCAAACAACAATAAGAAATGGAGGAAAAAACTAAGATCTTTCAAACATAACAAGCGGTCTTCGTCAGAGTCACAAACTCAACTGATGGGTAAAAAAAACTCAGTTACAGTTTTTCCGTTGATGACCACTTATTACGGTTGAAAGATCTTAATGTTTTTTTTTTCATTTCTTATTTTGGTTTGAACATTGATTGTTATTTCATGTGTTTCTTATGAAATCTTGATATAAATATACGAGTATAATTCAAATATATATCGTCTGTCGGATGGAATAGTACAGAAATACATAGGACTATTTATTGGCCACGACTATTTAAGGACTTCTAAAAAGCCAGTTTTTTCTCAACATCAGTCATTAAAGTTTGCTTATTTAATTAGTTATTACTTCGCAAATGCTTAAAAAAATACTAAAATATGTTTTATTGATATTACTTTACACATTGATATTAAATACACTGCAGTTTATGCATATATTTGGTGATTGATGTATAATTTTTGTTTCTTTTGTATTAGAGACCTATGAAAATGATTTACAAAACGTGAAACGTGAAAACTGACCCAGGTTCCATTTATTTTAGTTCCATTATGGGTCTACTGTGGTATTTGTTAACATATCATGTGTTTTCGTTCACACAATAAACTTTCATATTAACTCAGTTAATTTTTGATAATATATGGTAGAAAAAAAAGAGATATAGAAAATTCTTTTTATCATGGCTTTATCAATAAGCCATGATAATAACGAAAAATTTTTGGTTAAACCTTAGCTTGAAATCAGAGGGTATTAATTTCGACATTACAACTGATAACTAAGTTAATATTTTAAATAATCAGTGATCGAGAAGATATATCAATAATCATATATATAAGAAATGAGAACAAATACTAAGATACTCGTATTTCAAACGAAAAGGATCTTTGTCTGACTCAAATCCCAACTGAGATTTGACTCTGACGAAGACCGCTTAATATATATATATAATATATATATATAATTTAAGTTATCATAATAAAACAAAAAAGAAATTAACACTTACTATTATCGTAAAAAACTATTTTACTATTACTATTAGGAAAAGGAACACAGGAGCGGAGACGTGGAAGTGTCCACCGACAGACACAAAGTGACACAAACATTTGTCACTTATATATAAATATATATATATATTATTACTTATATATATATATATATTGTGTTGAACTGAATTGCCTTAATTAAACATACCTTTTTTTGAGCAGTTTTTCATATTTCCTTGCTAATTTTAAATCGTCTTGATTTAGCTGGTGGATTATTTGAGCGAAACTCTAGTAAGCCATCAATATTTAATGATTAACATGACATGTTTCGGTTGTCTCCAACCATCATCAGAAATTATTATAAAACGTTATTATTATTAGTATGTTTAATTAAGGCAATTCAGTTCAACACAATATGTATAAAAGAAGGTCTGTTCCCTATTTATACTAATATATATGATATATATATATATATATATAAATTATTGAACATATCACTATTTTTTTTCTTTATCGAGGTTGGTCCAGCATCAAACTGTAAAACAACTTTAAGTCAACGTTTCATTTATATTTTTAGACATCTTTAGGACTACATGAATGCAGAAATTAATTACAGTAACATGAACAAGTTATATTATTTATATGAATACCCGTAATTACCTTCATCTTTTCCTAGTAATTATGTGTGTTCATATATATAATGTAAATTATAAAGTTTTACTGAAATTAATTAAAGACAATATTACTGAAATTAATTTTTGTATTGATGTAGCCCTGAAGATGTCTTTAAATATAGACGAAACGTTAGCTTAAAGTTGTTTTACTGTTTGGCGCTAGACCAAACCTCGATAAAGAAAGGAAAATAGTATGTGTTCGAGATAACAGAATATTGAATTTATATCTGTATATTTCATGGAATATCAATTTTTCTTCCCTATGTATATTTTGTAACTATAGATAAATGAAATTGATTATGTATGTGCATTTATAGTAATTCCTCAGTAAACACTTTTATTATAATGATTCACTCATTATAGTCATTATTAAGTGAAATAATTTTAAATCATTATGAAGTTTTTTTTTCTTTATAAAACAGTTTTTCTATAATCATACAGAGGCATCCTCAAGCTGGTTGCCAACTCTGAAGCTATTTCTAGATCACAGTAAAATCAAGTGTTTATTTCATTAAAATGTGTAAACCATGATTAAAGTTTAATAATTACATAGTTATCATTCATCAGTAATTTTATATTACCCAATTTTGCAATGAATTGAAAAAAATGTTATGATTTAACAGTTATATAATATATACAGTTTAATTTTATACCATTTATAGATGTAATTATATAATTTTTGTTAAACGATTTTTCTTTTTTTAATGTCAGTCTATTAGACTGAAATCCTAAAAAAATATTTAAACCTGTTTTTTTGAACAAATTCTGTTTTAACGTTTCATATTCTTTTTTTTTGTTGATAATATTTTCTGGGTAATATTCAATGAAAACTAAAATTATGAGTGTGTGATTATATAAAACGTGCAATACTTCAAATGGGATATCAAAGCTATATTTATCCTTTTATTTATTGACATTAGGGATTTTCATTCTGATTAAGATTCATAACATTTTTTAATTATAAAGATTTCTAGAATGCATATCACATCATGGACAACTGATAAATATCGCGGAAATCCTTCTTTAATTTAGATATTCTTGAATTATTACTAAACTTAATTGCTAAACGTATTAATACACCTTTTATACCATGATATAAATCATTATTACAGTGAAATATAATTTTTGATCCAATAAATAATATAATTAAAATTGTAGTTTTTTCAAAAGGCTTATTATATATGAATATATATTCTATTTTAATTTCAAGCGGATTTCTAAAAAGGAAATAAAATGATCTATCGATCATTTTATGTCTCTAGCACTGATTGCTATAGACATAATATAAATATAACTATATTATATTTATATAATATATAAATATATATTATATATTATACTTAATTATAATTATTAGTATTAGTTAATTAATTGTAATTAACTAATACTTAATTCAAATATTAGTTAATTATTATTATCACACGCAAAAAAATATAGAAAGTATCAAAAGTAATAAATACCAGTTTTTCATGTTCTTTTTCTGCAGAAATAAGCGTAGTTCTCAACCAAAATATGTGATCCCAAACACAAGAATCTCTTTAAGTGACTTGAGAGAGTCCCTTGTAAAACATTAGACCACTTTATGAGCTGATGAAGGAAGAGTGATTGTGTATACGAGAAGATGGAAGAAGATACACGTGAAACTCTAAAGTGCTACTCCAATTTTAACTTTCAAATAGCAATATTAATAAATGTTTAAAAGTGGAAAAGTGGTGCAATAATCAAGGTAGTCTAAATTTCAATAGTTCCTTATATAAAAAAGATAAGAAAAAACAATTATTTTGCCCTTATAATTGTGACAATATTAAGCCGAAGATTTATTTTATAACAGTTGAAAGTCACAAAACCTGCTATTAAGTATTCATTTAATTTAAAAATATAATTTTACAATAGAGGACTACAACCCAGTCCACCATTGATATTACTATGACGTCCATTGAAATCTAAAAAGTTTAAAAATCCACTTGACTCCTAAAAATCACATTATTAAACAAAAAAGAAAAAAAATAATAAGGAAGAAGGAAAGCCCTCTTCTACGCCAATCGCCTCCTGGTACTGCTAGGAACAACATCGTCCGTCAATGACGTACGTGACGTCGAAAGCCAGCGCAACCGATACCTGTTCTCTCCTTATCTTTAAAATTTACCTTCTTTATTACTGACTATACCTTCTCTATTAATTCTTATTTTTTTCAAAACTTTTATTTTACGTTAACTATTTGGAAAATTTTTATTTTTTTTCCAAATAATTTACCTTTCCTTGTTTTTATTAATTTATTTATAAAAAAATAAAAAAACCCATCTCTCTTTGACTATATAATTGATTTTGTATAACGCGTCACTTGGCCAGCTCCTTTTCCAGTTAAATTCTGTTAGCAGGAAGTTAGTTCGTAGAATCGAATCTCTCAGTTTGAAGATCGAGAATGCCGAGTCTGCGATTTACTTTAATGATACATTTTTGAAAGAATATCTGCAGAATATTTATACCAAAATTAAATTTATCAAGAGGTTACTCTGAAATACGAGTATAGTCCCAATAACTACTTTCAGTTTTACAATATTAGGAATGATTTTTCAGTTTTTGTATTGCAATACTTGAGGGCTTTAAATATTGCATACAGCTCATAAGGTACACTCTCGCTCATAAAGACCTGTTTTGATCGCTGTGCTCCCTAGCCTTCCGGCCATAACACCTAAAGATCAAATCAGGCCGACGATTTAACGTGTTGCCCTTTTGTCACCTCCAAGTTTAGCCACCCAAACTTGGAGTGTCCGAGGTGGACCTTGCGGAGGCGGGCACCACAATTCTACGTCGCGCATTAGACCAATATTATCTAACTAATTTACGCAATTATACCAGGGAGTGAAAAGCAACAAAACGACAGTTAAACCCCCTCATAAAGACCATGATCTTGTTTTCATAGTTGTCAGAGCCTCTTGATAATCGAGATCCAGCTAGTTATGTTGAGTTATTGTCCTTAATGTAGCCACTCTTGTAAGCATGCGTCTCAGGTAAGCATCTATTTGAATTCAGTTCATGACACATATTTAAATATAACTCTCTGACCTTTAAAACAATTATTTAATCTTAAAATGTTTGCACAGTGCTATCTCATAAAGCCAATCTATCGATATTCTCATTTTGTTTTACTCCTTTGGCTGGGAATTCACTCGAGGAAATATTCCATCCCTAATCATTAAGATAGAAGAATTTTGGATGTTCGTCATTATTTTACTGCAGTCATTGTTAAATTAGAGTTTATAGCAATAGTAAAGTTAGAAACATGCCAATTTTCTTCAACATGTTTGTCAGTACTTCACTTTCTTTTTTTTTTATTATCTCATTTTAAGCCTTGATGAAGTTTCCGAGGTCATTATGAAAGGAAAAAGGAAAGTACCTGAGATTTAGTACACAATTATAGACAACAAAGCTCTACAAATTCTACTTTTTAATAATAATTTACCTCATGGAGAGTCAGAAAAAAGAAATGTTCATTAAATAAAAAATGTTCATTTTGCCACTCTGTGCGATACTTGAAGGAGAAATGGATGGTTAGAGACTTCAATGCAAAGTCTTAAAATAAAGATTTGTTTTATAAGTCGATATACATTCAATACAATCAAATTATAGCTCTTTCATAAAGAAAAAAAGTTTTCTTTTTTGAACCTACATCAGTGAATGTTCTAATTGTATTATCTTATTGTTCTAACAATGGCGTGATGCTTAAATGATATGGAACTGTAATTGGGGTATATTATTTCAATTTTAGAGACTATTAAGTGAATTATTAATAATGAGAGAATGTTTAAGAAAATGTGTGTGTGTGTGTGTGTGTGTGTTGTGTGTGTGTGTGTGTGTGCATGAGTACACATATGAGTACACATTCATAGAATGTACTCATTCAGTTTCTTAATCTGCATTTGATTTATATATACATAACTAGAATCACAGATACTCACTTGTAATCTTCAACTTGTAACTTACTTGTTCAACTTACAACTTGTAAGTTCTTGTAATCTTGAATGTGTGTTCTTTCTGTCAATCTAGTTTATTTAGTTTTGATATCGTTTCATTTAATTAGTACGTATATATATATATATATAATATATATATATAATTAAAGTTACAGCTAGAGAACACAAGAAAAAGGACGAACACTCACGAATCTCGATTATTATATATATATATATAATATATATATATATATATATATATATATAATATATATATATAATATATAATATATATTATTATAATATTATTAATATATATTATATTATTATAATAATATATAATAATAATAATATATATATAATAATATTATATATATATATATATATATATATATATATATATATATATATCAACGTCTAAAGAGCAGTAAAAAAACAGGAAAAAGATTAAGATCTTTCAACCATAACAAGTTAAAAGATCTTAGTCTTTTTTCTGATTTTTTACTATGGTTTAGACTTGATTGTCATTTCACGTGTTTATTCTGAAATTTTTTGATATGTATATACTTTGAAAACTTTGAGAAACACGAATGAAAACCAGATACAAGGACACACATTCAATATTTTGACCCTTTTGACAGTCGTCTTCAGGAAAGGAAGTTGAGTGGCGAGAAGACGAAAGTCAACTCATGGATTGTTATGCCTTTCAGTCTTTAGCTACAATTTGCAGCTCAATCTGCTCTAAAATCGGACTTCACTCCAGCTATATTCTTTGCAGCTCTGCAAACATTTATTTTAAACTTCTCAACCTTGCAATATTGGAGGTTTGAGTGCTTGTTATATTATATATTTTCACCCAAAGTGAAATGTAGAACAGATTTTGAATTATAGTTTTTCTTTTCTAACTCAGTCAGGGATTTTTTCGAGTTTTTTGAATACAAGGCTATATATCACAATTAAAATACAGTAGGTATTTTTTGCTTTCAAGGACACCGCAGAGTTATTTGAGATGTTTATATCTGATATATTTGTTGTAACTCTTTCCTTGCCTATCTCTAAACATTAGGCAGTTTATTTTCGACTAAACCTCAGCATGAAATGTTCTAAATAAACAATGTCTGTTCTGTTTATCCTTTACTTTGGTGGTTTCTGCGTCTTATCGGATTTGCTAAAATAAATGATTTCTTTAGAGCAAACTCTTTTTTATCTTTTTTCACCCAGTATACCCTTGTGATAGCTGTGACAAACTAACATTCCATAGGAAAGTTAATTCTGGTAAACTTCAAACTGACTTTTTAAAAATATTTTGATTAGTCAGCAGTGATCAAAAATTACCGAAAAATGCGGAAATAATTGCTCCCATCAAAATATTTCTGTTTTAATAGGAACTAATTCATATAAAAATAGAACCTTTAAATTCCTGAGATATTTAGATACTTTTAATAGTCTGTTTTACAAAATTAGAAAATAAAATAAACACTAAAAAAAATCATTTTGGCAAAATCAGAAAGTGTGAATCATGGTATAAAAATACTTTTTTAATTTGAAAATATTCATCTTGAATCTATTAGTTACATTTAAAAGATATTAAGTCTTGTTTAACTAACCAATAACTTTGTATTTAAACTGTTTAACTGTTTAATTTTACTTGATTTTAATACATTTAATGTTAATAATTATATATTTAAATTAATATAAATAACTTAAATAATTTTATTATCATCTAAATAAATAAATATGTTCTAGTTTACTCTTTTTAAAAAAAGTAGAAATGTTAGGAACTGAAATGACCAACTGAAAATGTAGAAAATGGAATATGATTTATTTGATATATTTTTAAAGGTTCCATTATTTGTGTGCACTTATTTCCAGATTCAGAATTAAACTTCGTTTTTTTTTAACTTTGTATTTTTGCTGTTAAATTTCTGACAACAGTAATGGAAGTGTAACTTCAAGTACGGCTTAATTCCTTTAATAAAATAACTTTTGAGGAATGACTGCTCAGAGCATTTTAATATCTTCAACAAATTACAGATGCAAATTTCTTCAATTAATATAAATGTATAGAAAAATGTATATTAACGTCCAAACTGCAGTAAGAAATAGAAAAAAAGCAAAGGGCAAAGATATTTCACCAGTAACAAACGGTCTTCTTTAGAGTCAAGTCTCTACTGACTGTGGTTCTGACTTGGATTTGCTGAAGATCGCTTTTTTACGGTTAAATGATTTTATTTTTTTTTTCTTCAATTTATTACTGTGGTTTGGACGTTGATTTCTGTTTCACGTGTATATTGTGAAATGTTGTAATATATATATATATATATATATATATATATATATATATATATATAGTAACATTTGGAAGGAGTCCTTCATTTAAACATATATCCTAGAATAGTTAACTGTATTTTGCTGACGTCATTTTCTTTATAAGTCTTTAAAATTCGTTAAATAATTCCTTCTTTTCTTCATCCAAATGATGAATAAAAGAAGAAATTATTTAGAGACCTTGGAAAACTTATGAAGAAAATGACTTCAGTAAAATGTTATTAACTATTCAGCGAAATATATATATATATATATATATTAAACTATAAACTGCCGTTTGAATGAATAATAACTTGTATAAATAAAAGCCTGCTCCACAGATATACGAATATATGTATATATATATATATATAAAGATTTCACATAAACACGTGAAATAACAATCAATGATCAAACTACAATAAGAAATGGGAAAACAAGACTAAGATCTTTCAACCGTAACAAGCGGTCTTCGTCAGAGTCAAAAACCCAACTGAGGTTCAACTGAACCTCAGAGTCAAAAACTCAACTGAGGTTCAACTGAACCTCAGTTGGGTTTTTGACTCTGACGAAGACCGCTTGTTACGGTTGAAAGATCTTAGTCTTGTTTTCCCATTTCTTATTGTGGTTTGATCATTTATATATACAAAACTAAAGTTTATCGGGACTTGGTCAGGTTCAAATTAACCTCTCATTGCCATCGTTTCGGTTTTTATTTAAAACCTTTTTTATAGGGAGAATTATAAATTTTGCAAATAGAAAGTAATCAAGTGGAGTATTTATACTTTTTGAATGATTTCTTTATGAACAATATATAACATCTCTGGTTCATTTTTACATTTAACCAATTTTTTTTTGAAACATTCTCTTTAAATCCTAATGACGTTTGTAACAATATCAGTAAAATTTAACATTTTATTTTATTTTTTATTTTTGTTTTTTTATTCTCAAGTAACACACTTTTTTATTCACTCAAATTTTATAGATTCTACCTTTGTGATATTGAAATAAGGGTGACTTATTTTTTATTCGGAATCCATTAATAAGGGGCATAATACATTATTGGGGGCTCCAATGGCACTGATGCTACCAGTCCATGAAGTGGGGTAACATGGTACTAACAATCCATGTTACACAACAACATTTTGTAAAACTCCAGTCGTCTAAAAGCTGTGTATCAACATGTTTATTGCAGTTGGCCTACTCTTGAAGGGTATATTCACTGAAAGCTGTATTTTTTTTTTCACAATGTATTGGAGTTTCTACAGCTATATCAATTCTTAACAAGAGACAGGGGGTGTAAATACGATATTGTCTCTTATCAACAATGCCTGATATAAAGTTTATCACTTTCATATAATACATTGAAAGTACATTGATGTAATGATTTCAATAAAAATTTTTGAAACAGATTCACTCATTTAATAATAACTTATTTTTTATCGCACACTAATTTTTTTCAATCTATATTACTGAGGCCACAAACGGCAATACTGTCACCCATTGCTGTGTTAAACCCTCCCACTGTTATTTACTTTGATTACCTAACGAGAATGAGTTTACTCAACCCAAGCAAATATACTATTAAATATAATTTAAAAGCAATTAAATTATTTGTAAAATTAATGTTGTTAATGGTTGTGAGATTACATAAAAAATAATTTTTCACAGATTTTAACCAAATTTAACTCGATGAATTCATCGTTTCTAATATCAAATATAGTTAGTAAGATTCAATAATTAAATTCATAGTACAGAGAAAAGATTATCATATAGATCCTTCTACAAACCTTTTAAACATTCTCCACGATTCACATACTACTCAGCTTAATTACGTATGAAGAGTTTGTCTCAGTTGTTTTATCCATTGTTTATCAATATTTTGAGCATTGAATAATACTTATTCAATGAAATTCAAATTTTTGTTGAATCTTATCCGTGCGCTCATCAGGGGCTGCTCAAAATACCGATCGTCAAGGCACTATTGGTAGATCGCGTGACATTACAAAAAACAACATCAGCCTCTAACTCATCTTGACAATGATTGATATATAGTGAATTTGTAGGTAAATTTATTTCATATACAATGATGGAATTTAATTATGATTTTTTTATACTTAAGTCACTGTGTAACGGAAAAAGTTGCTCTAGGTGCAATAAAGTTAATAATCTAGTCATTAAGTTGCCTCTTATTCTTTACTTTTAATTTTTATCTTTTAAAATTATGAAAGGGTATAAAAATGAGCGGTAAAATTGGATAGGGTAAAAAGAAAAAAATATATCACTTTCATATAAAAGGGAAGAGGGTTTTTCAGCATGAAATATTGCATACATCATCATAAATTGTAAGAATACTCACATTTTTCTGAATAAATACAGTGGATAGATCATTGTGACTTGTTTACTCATAAATAGCTCTCATTCAGAAAATGTGGGAGCACCCCTGTTGTACAAATAACATATTTGGTTAAAAGACGTTATTTCTTTTATTAGAACTATATTTAGTAGAACAACTTTCCGGGGTAATTGCAGGCAGCGATTTCCTTTATGTTGCTTAAGTGCAATCAAATATTTTTTTTATGTTTCGATATTGTCTGTCAGCTATGGTTATTTTCAACAATACATGAAATTTCATGTATGCTTCGTAAAAACCCACACCCAGTAATATGTACGTGATGAGTATATAATATAATAATAAAATATATAATAATAATAATAATAATATATAATATAATAAAAAATGTAATCTTTGTGTTTCTATAGCATAAAAAATAAGCATACAATTTCAAACAGCTCTTTACTCTTAACCCTTTACTCTTAAGGTATTCCATCTCCATAATTTTAATTATTTTAACAAATTTAGTGGTAAATTAACGTTTAACAAACAATAAGATCCATTTTATATAAGAAAGCTATATTAAATTTTATCACAGTTTGTTCACATAAATAAATCAAATTTCTCTATAGTTGAAATAGACATTTAAAAGAGAGCTAAAAATAAATATCGTAAATCACTAAACCATATGAAATCATAGTTAGTATAAATTTAGAACCCTGAAATTCTACAGTTGTTTTGATTACTTATGCTAAATTAATAATGACTGACTTCAGAACACATGAAAATATTAACTCTCTCATAATTCTGAAGAAACTAAAACCAACTTATACATACCAAAACTAGTTACATTTATTCTGAGGGGTAAAATGGATAAAAAATAAAAGTTTCCACACAAATGAAGTTTTATTCAACAACAACAACGCATTTCAAACACTTTGTCTTCCTGATGGTGAACACAAAGTGTTTGAAACGCGTTGTTGTTGTTGTTGAATAAAACATTATTTGTGTAGAGACTTTTGTTTGTTTATCCACTTTACCTCAGATTGAGTAAATATCACACAATTACAGATTGCATAACTAATGATTTAGTTACATTTATATAACGTCTAGACGTACTAAGCGATTTCATCGACATTTAACTGGCATAAATTGTTTTGACTCTATCTTAAGTAAATTAAAAGTATGATGTAAATATAGTCCTCGATTTAGGGGCCAGGCTAGCTCAGTGGTTACGTGCTCGCCCCTGAACTGATAGGACCGGGGTTCAATCCTCACCTGGCCCTCGATTTATTCACGCGGGAGGTGAATCAATCTGAGCACGTCGTCCCTCGGAGAAGGACGTTAAACCGTCGGTCCCGAGCCTGCACTCGTTATCAGCCTGACTCGATGTCAGGTACTCGTTAAAGATCCCCACTCTAAATACATTTGAGTTAGGTAAAATTTAGGACTCCCACTGTAGAATCAATCTTCATTGTGTGGTATCACAAAGGGCCAATGCTTGGCCTACGTGTGCTCCCTTGTGGGACTGCCACTGCAACCTAGTCCTCGATTTTTAAAGGGTTATTACAATAATTTAAGAGTTTCAAATCAAATGGGATGTAGGCTTGTAGGGTATGTTTCAGTTAATTTTTAACTGTATTTTTTTTAAATCGTTTTTGAGCAATTCCCTTTCTAAAATCAACTGTTATATCAATATAGATAAGTCTAGCCACTGGTGTATTGTATCTGTAAAGTAAAGATGGGGATGCTTCTACTTGAAGGAGTAGCAATTTTAGCACGTTTCTTAAATATTTGAAAGATTGAAAAAGTCATCTAATTTTAACAACTTCAAACTTTAATGATGTTCTTTAGTTATTGCTTCTCAAACAATATAAATATCAAAGTGCCTATTAAATGTAGTATGTATTTATATTTAAATACATATTTAAACATATTACATTTATATTTATAAATATTTATATTTAAATATATGTCAATACATAAATAATTAATAAATAACTAATTATATTATTATTATAATTATTATGTTATTAAATTATAATTATTTATAAATAATTAATTTATAAAATACATAAATTAATATGTATGAAGATTTAATCTTCTTAGACATTACTGAAAATAAAAAAAAAAAAATGAAGTTTGAAGTTACACCTCAACTATATGGCTAAAATTGGTGAAGAAATTTTTTTTCTTGAAAAAAAGAGATTAATGTTTACCTTTCATTCAACACTGTTATTTGTTTATATTCTATCCATTTTTTTTTTTGATAGCTATAAAATTTTAGGTATAAGTGTATTTTTGAAGTACAGAGATAAGTATGAAATGACGTATCTAAAAGAAATATAGGTATAAAAGAAATATATAGGTTAAACATTAATCCTGGTGCATTCGTTAGAATAAGCAGAAGAGCTATTAGAGATAATTTTCAAAAATTATTTAGTTTGAATATATCTTTATTTAAGAAAATATTCGCAAAAGGAATTTTAAAAATACAGAGGACTGGTTTATGTCAGTAATTCTAAATATTGTGGAGAAATATGGTAATTTATTATCTCTTTCTGCATAATGGAGTTGCTAAGTAATGAAGAATTATGTTAGAACTTTTTCTTAGTTTACTTTTCCATTAGAGAGACATTATATATTATTATTTAATAATTTTTAAAATTCCTAAAATGTGGAGTGATCTAGCTTTAAATGTTATTAATAGAGTGAACTGCTTCATACAAACTCTACTCGTTTTAGGTAATTTTCAATTGCATTAGGCATGTTTCACAAACTTCATTGCTTTCTGACAGTTTTCAAGTATAAGATTATGGACATACTTTTAGATTTTGAATAATTTGCGATATATTAATTGTAGTTCGTCTTGAACAATTGCTGAAAATGTGTTTGATTCTTGATCATCATAGCTTAAGCTTTTTCATTACTTTATCATAATCATGTATCTCTACATAATAACTTTATAATATATATATATATATAATACACGTTCCACAATGAATCACAAACACAGAACTAAGGAACAAACACACTTACTGTCTCTAATTTTTGGTTGAACCGTCATCAGGAGAGTTGAGATAGAGACACTAAGCGCACTTGTGAAGCGATGGTTGGATCTCCAACCGTCACTATAGGTGTCCCTATCTCAACTCTTCTGATGGCGGTTCAACCAAAAATTAGGTACAGTAAGTATGTTTGTTCCTTAGTTCTGTGTTTGTGATTTATCGTGAAACGTTTGTTGTCCTTTTGGATCGTTTTCCTGTTTACAATATATAATCAGCAGCTTCTGTTCTCACAATTTTTGAGCTGGTGGCCTCAATCTTGCGGGCGATTCTTCTATATTGTGGCTAATATATCTATAGATATAAGAGAGGGAGAAAGAGAGAGTGGGAGAGTGAGAGAAAGAGAAAGGGAGAGAGAGCACTATGACAACGCAGTTGAAATGTAGTAGTGAATTTCTCTGATCTCTTTAATGTGTGTTCTTTCAAAAGTGTGTTTTAAAATATTAAAACGGTCCAAACCGGACAGATATATAAATGAAAAAAGACAACAAATAGAAGAAGCGAGAAAACTTACTGGATCGATATTTCGAACTAAAGTTCGTCGTCAGGGAGAGAGTAAAAGGGAAGCAGAAGTGGTACGTGCGTTCACTTGTACCGGCAGAGAGCGACATGCCGGTACAAGTGAACGCACGTACCACTTCTTCTTCCCTTCTACTCTCTCCCTGACGACGAACTTCAGTTCGAAATATCGATCCAGTAAGTTTTCTCGCTTCTTCTATTTGTTGTCTTTTTTCATTTATATATCTGTCCGGTTTGGACCGTTTTAATATTTTGATTATATATATATATATATATATATATATATACATAAATGTCGAAACCACACTAGAATATATAAAAATGGGACCATTTTCAATTAAGTCATTCAGTGATTATGTATGTACACATATTTTACCGTTGAAAAAACAATCCAAAAAAAGACAACAAGAGTTAATGGAAACTAATAATTAAAATTATATGAAAAACACACTCGTACAGTGTGTATTTTGTAGTTATTGATTAAAAAACTTCTATCCATTAGTTTTTATTCACTAATGGATTCAAACAGCTCAGACTGAATCAATAGAACCTAAGAATTTGTCTATCTAGTCAACGAAACATAAATAGCAAGTCTGTTTGATGTTATTCTAATATACGAATCGTCAGTTTAAGCAAACCCAACAAGTACATCAGGTTTCTTAATGTAATTGATATTGTGTTGCACTCAAAAACAATAGGGTACATCTACACTGTAGGGTCCATTATTTGGTAAAATATGAATATTACTTCAAGATTAGTTTTTAGTTTCTATAAACAGAAAAAACTGTACTATAGTTAACTGAACCAAAGCAGATTACTATATAGTTAACTAGCTGAAGTGCCCATCTTTGGCGGGTATTTTAACAAATTCATATTTCTATGTTTAGTCATTTAGCGCAAAAAACTTTTTCTTAAATCATGAAGTGCATCATAGGTTTTTTCCCCTCATGTAAATTCAACAAAAAGTATTCAACTTGTGCCCTTAAAAGGTTTTATATTTAGATTCAATTTGATTATGGTTCATCAAGACCTATGGTCTCTACCGTGTCCACAACCTTTCTAAATAAATCATAGGCCAGACACATTTCAATTTCTAGTAAAAAATACCTTTTTTGTTGTTTTAAAAACTAAGTGTTTTTTCAGTTATTGCATCAGCTAATATAATATTATCAAAGCTTCAACTTAGGAAAAAAAGTTCTCTAAAAATCAACAAGGGAAAAAATATCTTTTCAGTAAACATAAAATATTGTATTGAGTATTGTCTTAGTAATGTTTTGTATACATTATAAATCAGAACCATACTAGAGGAAAACGAACCCCAATGTAGTGATTATTTGTTCTTCTCCTAACTAATGATCATATACTCTTTAAAGTTTGCGTTTAATAAACACAGAATAACATAATTACGTTACGGTTGAAGGTTTTACTTTTGTACGAGAACTCAGACGCAGCTGATGGTACATTTCAAGTTCTTAAACAATTCAACACCATTTTTTCATCATTTCTATAGTGGATATGCTGATAGGCATTATGATGAAATGGTGTTGAATTGTTTAAGAACTTGAAATGTACCATCAGCTGCGTCTGAGTTCTCGTACAAAAGTAAAACCTTCAACCGTAACATAATTATGTTATTCTGTGTTTATTAAACGCAAACTTTAAAGAGTATATGATCATTAGTTAGGAGAAGAACAAATAATCACTATATTGGGGTTCATTTTTAATATATTTCCTCTAGTATGGTTCGATTTCATAATCTATACAAAATATTTAAAGTTCTAACTTTAACGATGGTATGTTTGTAATATGAATTTTATTAAAATCTATCAATAGGTATAATCAGACTATTGGGAAATATCCAATATGAAATACCTTCTTTGGTCCACAAAGTATAGAGACAATTTTAAAGAATTATTAATATTACAACTTTTTACATAATCAATATATACATTTGAAATATATATATACTATGAAATGTACATATTTCTAGAAGAATGATATTTAAACGATATTCAAAATCAATCTACCTCCTCCTTAACATTTCTTTGTAAGTTGTCTCCACAGCAGTAGTCATTATTTCTTTAAGATCATTTAGGTCCTTTACTTTAGTTTGTTTTGATATTTAGTAGTGTTGTTTCTTTGTGTTTGAATACCAGCTTTCGTTTCGATAACTGGTTGTTAAGTTGTTAAAAAATCATTGCACTTTTTCTTGGACAATAGTCATAACAATAGTAGTCATAAAAGGAATTTCGTTTTGTCTTCTAATTCATCTCTGAAATAAAAAGAGTGATATTATTAAACAATTTAATACAAACTGATTAGCAGGTAAAACGAATTATATTAGCTGTTTTTAACATTTTTTAATAAATTTTCCAAATTGTCTCGAGACTTTATGGACACTATATATTTCCACTGACATATGTTCTTTTGACTTCAGAACTTTAAAACCAATTAAAAAAAAAACAAAATTTTTTCCATGTATATTTTTTATTTTTTATAGAAATAAAAATATAAGTTTCTTCTCTTGATTGATTCTGTTTAGTAAAAATGTATTGTTGAATGCATTTGAAGTAAACTGCATTGGATCAGTTGTTGAAATAGAGCAGTTACTGAGGTTTAGTTAGAGAGGATCAAGTGGGTAGAGGCAACAGGTGCATTGCCTCAATGGGCTTCCCTATAAATAAGCTCTCACCCGCCCTCGAGACATTGCATCCCCGACACTCAGAGATATTCCTAATCAAAGGGTTAATCTAAACAAAAAAAATATAATCTACATTCCTGTCAACTTGAAATTAATCCTGGCCTAATTAATATGCGATAAACATTTTAAAATTACGGCCTCAAATGAATATATCTCGTTTTAATATAGCTTGATAATGAAAAAACCAATTGGAATGTACCTTAGACATAATTAATATAATTTAAAAAAAAATAAAATGAAGAATTATAAAATTTCAAAAATTTTAATTTTTTGTCAAATTTGTTTTTTTTTAAATATTGAAATATTTTAATAAATATTATTTAAAAAATTGTTATATTATTTAATAAGTTATTATTATTTTATAAAAATACTTAATATTAATTAATTTTAATAATATTTATATTATATTATTAAAAAATTAATTATTTTTATTATAACAATTAAATGTTCAATGAAATTATTTTATATAAAAATTATTCTGGATTCGTATTGCATATATATCTCTTTAAAAAATAGCAAAAAGCAATTTATAGCTGTTTAACACAGATTAAACTGATTCGTCTAGGATATTAAAACATTAAATACAGTATCTTTAAATATAATATATTATAATATTTTAAAAATACAAAAGGGGAACAGGGTTTTTAGGTCAGTTCTGAAACTGCAGGGAAGCTGTTATTAGTAAAGAAGCCTGAATATAAATAACATCTTGTTAATATATTACGTGCTTAATATAATACAATGTCAAATGGTGATAGTATGATTTAATATTGTTAAAATCGTTATTTATAAGGTAGACAGTGCTCAGTTAAGTGATTAGTATTGATTCACTTTAAAAGTAAATTGATAAAATGCAAAATGAAGTTTAGAACGATTAACAAGTCATATATTACGAGTAATTAAAAATACATGACAATTAGAAAAACATACAATAAATATATCAGCAGCTGCAGTAATCAATATTGGAAAAACCTTTATAATATAAGGCAGTGTTTCCCAAAATTTTTCGAGTGACCGCCCCCTTGGGTCCATAAACCTATAACTGAACACTCTTCAATAATAATCAGATTCCTAGACTAAATAACCAAATGAGTAACATTTTAATAATTAAATTAAAATAATTACTAATCGAATATTTATTTAGAATCCAATAGTTGTTTTGTTTCATAGCATATTTATGCAAAAGAATTAATACACAATAAAAGAAACTTAGGTGAGAATATACTTTTAACATAAAAATGAATTATCAAAACAAATAATTTTAAGAAACCGTTTCCTAGAAGTTTACATGTGGTGTTTTCACTTAAATTTAGAAATTTTATTGCATGAACATTTTCAGTTTGTAGAAATAGAATCCCCGCTCCTTTTTGCATTACCGCCCCCCGATATCAAAACACCGCCCACTTTGGGAAACACTGATATAAGGCAATCTTGCTACTATTTAAAACTATAAAAGTAACATATATTTATATGTCAACGTCTAAACCGCGATAAGAAATTCAGAAGTGTGACTTAGATATTCATTTAGTTTTATTTTATCAGTTATGTTTTACTTATTTATTGTGATATTTAATACAGTTATGTATCTTGATTATATATATTTTAAATAAATGCAATAAAACCCAACTTATTAAAAACCCAATTTAACAGATAGCAGACCAACGACCAACGACCAACGAATATAACCGTGCACTATAGTGCACGTCGTAACTAGCAGTTCCAGACCAGAGGCCTTCTACTGCTTGATTACTGTGCTACTATAACATGGAGTGTCAGTAATTCATGTCGGATATTAAGTTAGTCTGTACAGTAATGATGTCGTATTCGCGGTCATGTGGTCTTGTTTGTCATAGTTTTCAATGCTTTTAGTCATGAACTGGAAAGGTAGTCAGATAGTCACTGGATGAAGTAATTATTCAGTGAGGTTGAGGAAGGTTGGCGACAGGATTTAGAGTTTGTACAAGGAGGTTTGGATGAGTAGATAGTTTCTTGTCTTCATTGGTAGTAAGTCGAGTGATGTAGCTATCTATGGATTCCATTTTCAAATCATGGTGAATATCAACATTACGGGCGTACCAAGGAGCCCTGGCTATAAGGCGGGCACACTTATTTTGAACAATCTGGATACACGCCTTGTTCGTTGGTGCAGCTCTAAACCAGACGGAGCATCCATAAGTCATCGCTGAACGAAGAACCCCCTTAAAGACAAGGTCCTTGACCGAATCAGGAGAATTTCTTGATTTGAAAAGAGAATATAGATTACACATCAAGTAAATTCCAAGCTTGGATTTCTTATGGAGGTGCTGCTTGAATGTTAATCTGGAGTCTAAAATAAGACCCAGATATTTTACATGGGTTTGGTAGGGAATGATCTGGTTACCAATGAAGACAGGAGGAGGACGGGGAGAGACACCCTTGCAGAAGCGAACATGGGAACTCTTTGTTGGATTCACCGCTAGTTTCCACTTTGAGAACCAATGCAAAGCCCCATCAAGGAAACATTGCAATTTCCTGGTGGCATAGCTCACATTAGCACATCTATAAGCTACAGCGGTGTCATCCGTGAAGAGTCCGAGAAATGTCTCAATCTGATTGGGTGAATCGGGAGTTATTATAGCAGGAGGCTTGGGGAAATCAAGTGTATACAGGCAATATAGGATTGGACCAAGAACACTGCCCTGGGGAACACCTCTATGCATTTGTCCAGTTGGAGAATGTCTGTCATTAATAGAAACAAAAAAGTTTCGTCCAGAGAGGAAGGACCCAATAATCTCCACAAACCATTCAGGCAAACCAAAACAGCCTAGTTTGTGCAGTAGACCCCTATGCCAGACCGAGTCGAAAGCTCGCTCCAGATCCAGAAACACTGCCACTGTCTTATAAGGGAGGAATGGCCTCGCCAGTGACGTTCCCTGCTTGATGAACTGGACCAATCTTCGAAGCTGTAAAGTGGTCCCATGTTCACTTCGGAAGCCAAACTGTTCCGGCTGGAATGGCAGATAGCAGAGGACAGTAGAATAAACTTACTGCAATCATGGTTTCAAACCGTAGATTCTCATCAAGTGAAGACTACGAGACACGATTACGGTTTAATGACTGGTCAAAAACTCTTAATTCATTTTTGAATTTATTACTGCAGCATAAAAGTTGATTTTTATTTCACTTGTAAAGTACTGTCTTATATACGTATAATATATATATAATATATATATATATATATATATATATATATATACATACTTAAAAATAGCATCTAGCAGGACTTTAAAAAGAATGTTACACAGACAGAGAACTGAAAAAATCTTCGGCTCCACCCCGCTGGGTTAACTTTTCTGTTTTTCCGTCACTTCTATTCCTCTCCTACTTATGAACTATAATTCAAGATATTGATTCTAGGGAGTGAATTTTTCTGTTCTGCGTTTATGTATTTGGGATGTATATAAAATTAAGCTCAAGAAAAACAGTGACAAAGCTCACTTTAATATTCAGATTCCGTCGTCATCAGGATGAGATGTTTATACCTTGAGAGATATAACAAGTGTAACTACGGCACTCCTGTTTGCAGAGCAACAGTCTGCCCACTAAATACTAGTAACAAAAACTAAGGATGAGGGGAGAAAGGGAAATTAAAAAAATAATTCAGTACAACATTGGCTGTACTATCTCAAATAATATTATATATATATATATATATATAGGATAACTTGTTGAATGACTTGGTAATCACACACGATTCCGTTCAGTTTATGTCCCTCCCGGGGTCTGTTATTAGTGCCATTGATTTTTAATTTCATATTAAAAATTATTATACCTATACAAAGTATTAAATTATACGGTATTTGGTCAGTTTTCTAGGTTCAAATCAAACTGTGAAGTACGAATATCTCGGTTTTTATTTAAAAACATTTTTCATGGGCAAAAGTAAAAATTAATTAGAAATTCTGAATTAGTGACTTCCACCTCCAGTCCTCCACCTCCCGTTGATGACTATTTTCAAAATAAGGAAGAGATTTATTTTATTGCTTACGTTTTGTTTTGGTTATAATTTATATAACCAAACATAAATATATATAATTTAAATATTAATATATAATAATTTTATATAATATAATAATTATTATAATATATAAAATAAAATTATTTTATATAATAATAATATTTATATATATAAGATAATATATATATATATATATATATATATATATATATATATATATATATATATATATTTAAGTTCAAACAACAGTAAGAAATCAGAAAAACGTCTAAGATCTTTCAACCATGACATGTGGTCACTTTTGTTGTGGATGAAGCGTCTTAGTCTTTTTTCTGATTTATTTCTGTGGTTTGGACGTTTATTTATATTTCATATATATATATATATATATATATATATATATATATATGATTTTTTATCCTGGAAAATTAACCGAACCCCGATTAGAGAACACACCTATATATATATAGACAAAGAAACATAGAAAAATCAAAAGAACACACTTACAGTCTCTAATTTTTTGTTTGAACCGTCTTCAGGAGAGATAAGAGAGGGAAACCAAGCGCACTGGTTCAGAGACGGTTGGTCTTGTAAGAAGACGGTTCAAACCGAAAATAAGAGACTGCAATTGTGTTCTTTTGATTTCTCTATGTTTCTTTGTCTATATTGAACTATATTTGTCCGTTTTGGATCGTATTTCCAACGAAAAAGTGTATATATATTATATATATATATATATATATATATATATATATATAGTTAACACATGAAAGAGAAAAAACAAATAAAGATACACACAAAAGACTCACAACGATATTTCGACAGTCGTCGTCATCGGGTAGAAGTAGTCCCTTTGAGTAGCTGAAGCTAACTGAGAGGTAGGCCGAAAGTTATTTATATTTATATTTAGGCCGAAAGAAATATATTTATATATATATATATATATATATATATATATATATATATATATGAAATCAAATAAGAATTGATGTCTTTTATAGAATGAAATTCATTTCTTTTTCACGTTCTGTTCCTAATTTTGAAGAAAATATTGAAGGAATTCAGTTTCACTTTCAGCTTTTAGATTATTAGTCAAATAGTTTTATCTTGGTTTAATTTTTAAGATTTATTTAATTTTGAATTATTTAATAACTTGTAATATCAAATGTTAATAAGACATCAGATGTGAGATAACTAAGGTTATGTTTTCTTTTTACTTTTGATTCAAAGTGTGACAGGCTTCTGTCGTGGTAGAGAGCTGAGTGAAGTGCTTTGGGCGCTGAGAGGAGTCACATCCTGCATTTCACACTTGCAGGCTCACCTGTCAACATCCTAACCTTCTAGTTTCTTAATACCACCAAATTGAATTAAGCTTGGTATCATTTTTATTTGCTTGAAAAATTACAAACATTTAAAACCATATGCTTCTATTTTATCATTATTGGTTGATTTTTGGTTACCGTCAAGTATCAGTTTTAAAACTTTTTCTGTAGGTAACATCCTTTTGACGAAATGATATACATTTGGAATTCCATCATATCTGTAGTGCTGTTTGGTATGATATGGTACGATGTAATGCGTGCCAGTAACAATATCACCAGTTACTCATTGAAGATTACATACGTCGACATAACATCCAGCTAAAACTATTTGACTGATAAGAAAAGTTCTGTCATAGTCATTACTGTGATGGACCCATAAACAATTTTAACTCTATTTGCTAATATATGGTACAAGGTCTCTTTGGCTCAGAGAATAGCGCGTTGGAGTTTTAATCTAATGGTCGTGGGTTCGATCTCATCAAGATCTATAATATTTATTCAGTTATAGCGTGTACAAAAAAACAAATAATCAAAATCAACAGAGTTTTGTAAATACATATAAAATAATATTATTATAATTATCTTACCTTCTTTTGCACTTGAAAAAGGGTAAAAGTGTTGTCTATTCCTAATTTGTATGTTAAATAGTAAGAGTCATATTCTAAGTTACTCCCTTAATCTCTGCACATATGTTATTATAATTGAGAGAAAAAGAATATTTTATCCATATTGCCTTACGGCCGAGAATCCCATTCATCGGATTTACTCGTATACCTATATCATTTATGGCTTCCCAACGGATTTCTTTTAATAAATGACAAAATTGAATATTGTTTACGAATGAAAAGACAAAATTACCGCTTTCACAAATTTTTTTTTAATTAAATTAAGTTTTGTCAAAACAGGCCGGTTACATAAAAATAAGAACAATTTCATTTTCATCGCATTATTTATTAAGTGTTATTTTATTAATTTCTTTAAAGAATTAAGTATAAAAAACTTTAACAGAGGTAAAATCTGATAGTTGTTGTTGTTTTAAATATTTAACTAAATTTTAAGAAGTCCAACATTAGGTACATGAAATTAATAATATTACTCTCTGCAAAAACAGATAATTGTCTGGCTTGGATACTTCATAAAATAAAAGTTTATAAAACGTAGGTACTTTTTTACGCGATAATTTTGTGAAATCTATACATAAAATAAAATTAGTAAAAATTGTAACACACCATACTAATATGAAGATAATACATACGAAATTACAATCTTCAAAGATTTATTGTTCAGCAAAAGAATAGAAGTGTATGTTGCTATAATTGCATACTTTGCATTCGCTGATATTCACTTCTCATTACAATTATCACTTCTGTTCTAACCAGGCATTCATTTTCTGAATTTCATTCTTATTGATTAAACACTTTGACCTCTTGGGCACATATTTTTTTTTGGACATTTATCTACTGAGAGAAGTTCCCTTCAAAAGACAGAATAGAAAGGATTTTCCTGTTTCCCATATAAAAGTATTGAGAGGGATCTTTGAATTCGTATGAGGGACAATCACACTCATGCTAAGCCACTATGACCCCAGATTTATATTGTTTTCTAAAGACTACCATAGTAAAGAAAAATTAATATGAACTTGAACTTAGAAATAAGTTTACTGTTTTAGATTAGAAACGAATATCTGATTTAACTACACCTTACTAAGTTATAGTGCTTCTTGTATCTATTTGAAAATATTACTCTGGTCAGAAATGCATGCCCTTGTTACATTCTCACTTGCTAGATGTAATTGATTAGTGTGTTAGATTTATAGATATGAAAATCATTCCGATATTCGCTTACTTCTACAGTTGTTTGCTAGATAGTTTCAAATTACTGAAGTTATGAACGTTAATTTTATAATATCCTGTAAAATCAGCAAATGAGTAAACAATATTACAAGTGATTTTGTTAAATATAACGTACAAAAATATTTTGGTTTCTACCCTTTATATCAAAATTGGAAATAAACATATTTTTATTTTACTGAAATAACGTCGAATAGTGGACGATGTAGGAGTATTGAAATAATTAGGTAACTAAGGAGTGGAGATGGTCAGCCAGGCCTGGTGGGAATAAACAAGGAGACTCCCTCTTCCCTATTCATGAGCCCTTGATTGCTATATTGAAGCTCTCTGTCCCATTCAATATAGCCTCATCTTCGTGCTTGTATATTGAATCCCTTTGTTTGCCAATAAATTGCACTGAAATCATCCCACTCTCCCTTTTCCAATAATCAACTGGTTATCCCCTCTTTCTGGGTCGACACCTAGGCAACAATAAACAATTGCTTCCAAAAACGTCTGCTCAGTAACATCTTTTTATTTGTTATACATTTTGTATAATATCTATATCATATATATGTTTCGTGTCATATAGTGAGTAGGGTCATATCATTTGGTTTAAAAAACCAAGGGTCCTCTTTAAGGATTATTTTTATCCAAATTTCTATTTGGTATAACCATGGGTTAGTGTTTTCGTAATTTTCAGCAATGGTTTCCTTATGTTTAAACATTTATTGATATCAAAAGACTAGAGAGAGATCTATCAACATACGTTATATTTATGGATTGGATAGTATAATTGTTTTTGTAGCTTTACATCCTTTTAAATATAAATTTAAATAAAATTGTTCGAAACAATAATTATTTTTTAATCAATCTACTGATATTTGGTATTATATACTATTTTTTTGAAATACCCTTCTAACATAGATATAGTATTTATTGATTTTAGTTAAAACCCCTGAGATATAACGACTTTGAGATGAATAAGAAGTTTATATCTGAATTTTTTTTTGAGATTTTTTCTTTTAAATAAATAATGTTGTAAGAATTAAAAAAATGAGATTTGGTGTTATAGGTATTGGGAAGGTTAAGTGGCGTGGTGTTGTTGCAGTGATGCGGTGGTGCGTGCTCGGGTCTGGAGCGTGAGCGAAGCAGGCTGGAGCGGAAGAGGGAAAAGGCAGAGCGGCTACGGGGGCTGACGGAGCGGCTGAAAGGGGAGACGGGGCCGCTGCCGAAACCCCAAGCACGGGCCGTCGTCGGCTCTTACATCCAGCGCACCATCCCCTTCCGGAGCGCCTCCTTCTCACACGTCGACTACTCCCCAGAGGGTAAATACCTGCGTAACGCGCGCACTGCCGCTCAACAGTGTCTCGCAGAACAGAGAGCCACCCAAACTCCCACATTAGAGAAAACACCATCTGTCGAAAAGAGTCTTGAAGGAGTTAAAGAAGAGAGTGACGACAGTGGTACCCAGACGCCTCCCTCACAGGAATTAAAACGCTGGGTCAAATCGGCTCACGAATCTTTCGACGCCGACAAGAACCACAAGCCTCAAACCATGACTAAGTCGAAGAAAAGCCAAACATTGCTTAAAATGGCCTCCAACTGGGGTAGTGAAACGAATAACGATGGGTCGTACTGGAGACCACGTTTGACTAATCAGAGTTCGGACGAGCGTGAAGATTCAGTGAAACGAGTGGATTCGGAAGGGGAAAGCGATACCGGGCCAAGGGGATCACCTTATGGGCCATCTGATCAGTCAGACGGGGAGCAGGGGCCACCGAGACGGTATTCGAAGCGTCCATTGCGTGGGCCTTACGGCATGATGCTGGAGGCCGAGATGAACAAGCCGCGTCCCGCCATAGATGACGGTAAGCCCGCTGTGCACCACCAGCGCACCACTTCGAGCCCTAGTCAACTAGAAGGCTGCAAACAGCTCCTTCCGTCTCACCAGCTTCTTGCGCAGCTTCTCAAGGGCAGCTCTGAACGCAGTCTTTCACAACCGAAGCTACCGACATCAGACACTGCAATTGTAAAGGTAGTTTTCTTCTTTAAACAAACTTATGCTTTATTTTTATTATGTAAAACCTTGATTTCCATTTCGTTTCATATGTGTTATATTAAAGTTTAAAGTATAAGTTCATCTTATACATAGTACTTAAAGTACAGGTAAGAAAAGAAAAGTTTTTTTAAAACCAGTGATTTTTTTGAAAATGGGAACCACATTATTTTAGCTATATGAATAATTTATAATTAATAATAGTAATATTAATAATAATTATAATATAATATATAATTATTATTTATAATTATATTAAGAATTTATAATTAATTTAATCCATATTATCTCCCACTGTTTCGTTTTAGTGAAAACTAAAATTAAATTCTAGTTGTATAGTCCTTGATTAAAGCAAATGAATGTTACAAAATGTTGGAACCAAGGTGAAGTAAGTATGTTTCTTGTGCGTCCAAAAACTTTAATAATAACTTCCATGTTTATAAATATTTGACAAAACATCTCAATAATTATTTATGAGTTTATGATATGGTGATCGAGGATTAACTATAATTAATTCTAGTGTTATTAACATTCCTATCAAACTATATAAAATGGTTAGTAATTTGAGTGTCTAACCAAATATAATTCATATCAAAACTGAACTTACGAAATTTTGTAGACTAAGTTATTTCTATAGCAAACAAGTATATTAGGTCCTCAGCTATAAATATATATTGAAAAAATACATTTTCAATATATTATTAAGTTATCTTGCCATTCAAGAGATATGTGTGTTTGAATTCCAAAAAATAAAATAGATATTATCGCAGATAATTACTCATCATTTAAAAGTATGTATTTCTGGATAAAGGGTACCAAGAAACCTTTGTTAAACTTGAAAACAGATAAAATGTTCTTTAAAAATATCATTTTAAAGAGTAGGGATCTTTAACGAGTATCTGACATCATTCAGGCTAGAGACCGACGACTTAACGTACTCTCTGAGAAGCGACATACTCAGGTTTATTCACCTCTCGTGTGAATAGATCGAGGGCCAGAGCAGGTATTGAACCATGGATCTATCACTCCAAAGGTGATCATGCAAGTCACTGGACCATCACCTCATGTCAATCTATGAGGCTCAAAATAGACAAGGTAACATTAAACAAATCTAGAAGAATTTGTCTTTCCTAAAGTCTAGACAATATTTGTTATATCTCTTACGGTATCAATAAATAAAACAATAATTATCCATTAAAATAATCAGTGACTTAGCTGCTGTGCCACCCTGCTTTTAGGTTGAATGGGGTGCAGATGACTTCCAAGTGCAACTCATATGAGAGGGGCCCAGTTCAGGATTGAATTCTTTTCCTTTTTCTTCACAAAAACTAAACGAGAGAAACCTTGTTCACACAAAATATGATATTGGTACCTGTACAAATATAGTTATTGCTATATATGGTTCACATAGATCCCTGTACTCTGGAATATCAGGCAGGATAACCCTGAAAGCTATGGGATGGCTAATGTCTCGAAAACTGTTTTTTGTAAATAATCCACTGAAATATCCAAAAGATCATCACTATGATCGCTGGTCATTCACATTGTCTGGCAGATAGAAGTAAAGGTTTTCTAGCGGGAAAGTAAGGTGACTGATAACTAAGTGCGACATATGTACCTCCAGTGTCCGCCCCTATTATTAAATACCATGTTCGCGTCATACACTCATAAACAAGTCAAATAATTTCGATCAAAATAAGATCTTTTCTACATTGCTTTTACTTTTAGTTTAATGCATTTATTTTCTCTATACTTGTAAAAATATCTTCACCTTTGAATGGATAATTGATGTTTAGATGGCTCAGGTAATGGAAGATTGAAGGCACATTAGTTAAGTTTACCTGCAAGAGCACACGCATACATTTAACTACCATGTGGTTAGCTCCCTTAGTAAAAAAAACCACAGAGCTGCTGTCAGTTCAAACACTAGTTTAGAACCTGACTCCGAGAGTCAACGAATTACAGTGTAAGCGAAGAATCTGCAAAAATTTGCTCCTATATCATTAAGGAATTCACGAAAAATGCAATGATTGTTTATACATTATTGTCAATTATATATATTGTCAATTATATATATTGTCAACAATATATATAATTGATATATTGTCAACAATAATGTTGACATTTGGAATAAATGAAAATGATTAGACTTCTTTGTTGTATTGACGCATATTAATTAAAATATGAGGTCTGAAACCTATAAACCTGAAGTTCAAGAGCTGAATGATTTTTGATTGTTGGTTTGGTGTATTCCCCTTTCTCTAGAGGCCTTATAATTATTATAAGTATGATTTTAGTAGTTCCACTTATATAGCTACATAGTTTTTTTGTCATTCCCTGGTGCTTGAAATAGCATTCTGAGATCTTGGCTTGGAAAGAGCAGCCAGTCGATACTTGTTTTGCTGCTGTCATTTTTGTGTTACTTTTGTAGTACATATCCATTACGTGCACTGTAAAATACAGTTTTGATTCAAAGTGAAGATTACACTACTGGTAATAACTCATACGATGGCAGAACAACTCGTACAAGACCTTGAAATTATACCCATTTTGGTGATTCTAGATATTAATACTAATAACTTCACCATTACAGTAGTATTTAATTTTTGTGAACTAAGCGCTACCTGAAATTAATGCACTAACTTATAAAGGAAAAATATTAAAAATTGTATGATTTAAAACAAAATAAGCCTGTTCAACAATAAGCTAATGAGGTAAAATAATCCATATAAATTCAACACATAAATATGATCAGAACTGGCATCTATCTTTGAAGTACCTGTAAATAGACATGGCCTCCAAATCTGAGCAATCATGTTGCAATGATGACAGCAATCATTGGTATACCAACGAAGGAGAAACTTTATTAACATTTAAAACTTTATAAGTCCGTGGTTCTTAAACTGTTCTATTCAAACCGTCTCCTGTCAATCCTCTTTGATCTTTCCTAGAGGAGCCACACCTGCTAAAATCTCTAGTTTAAAACAACGCTTATGTATACAAGTAACTTATAATTCAATTTTAATTTAGTTTGTGTATAAACTTTTATATGATCAGTTAATTGAACTTTTAGTTTAGGGTAAAAATGCATTTACAAATTAAATTAATATAACTAAATCATTACTACAAATATTCTGGATAATTGAATTTTTTTTTATATATATTTGATATCATTGCACACAAGAACTGTTAACTCACATTGTGATTTAGAACCTAAGTTGTGATTGTGATTAAGAACCTATGAAGTGAAGTCTATTAAGCAACAAGTAAAACTTGATTAATTCGGGAGAGGGCGAATTAAGTAGGGCGTGAGTTGTTTTAGCGAGTTGATGAGAATATGTATTCCTGACATTCATAATGCAAACCAAAACTTCGCGCGCATTGTCAAGAGTTTTCTCTAACGTTTCACTCTGTTGTATCTTGAGTAAATTTGTTGAATTTATATATCAAATATCAATTTTTTGATCATTTAAAAAATTTTTTTTCTGTAGAAAATTCTTTCAAATAATTATTGAAAGTCAAATTTTTATAAATTTATAGGACTTTTAAATTATATAGTCATTTAATGTTAAAATAATATTTAACAAAGATTGGACAGAAGTATTCAATAATGACATTATACATGTTTGCATTACCTATTTGTATTCAGGTGTCAAATCGCAAGTCAGGAAAAGTACATTAGATTATCCATTTGCAAGTAAATCCAGGGATATTAATAATTCACCACACTTCTCTTTGATAAAAAAAAAACCAGATATTTTCTTAAGACTTTAACTTAGATACTGATGAATTTATGTAAAAACCAGGAGTAAATGGAAATCTTTTTGCAAACTTCGTCGACAGGGTTTAGAATTGCATAGCAAACTAAAAGAAATTTAACCAAAGAAATTATAAATATATTATAATAAATTGTATTTAGGCTTTGAAAATCAATTTAATTTTCGTCAAAGTTGTTATTTGCCTCTATTTCAGTATTATATATTAATATATATACAACAGATTCAATAATATATCGAATGTTTGATAGAATAGGTGTGTTATCTAATCGGGATTCGGTCAAGTTTTCTAGGTTCAAAAATCAAACTCTCATTGCTGACGTTTCGGTTTTATTTTAAAACCTTTTTCATAGGCAGAAGTAAGAATTTTTTTAAACTAAGAAAATGAATTTTACATTATTTAAGGGAATAACAATCTTAACCGGACAAAACCTTCGACTAGACTGTCTAATACTATAACTTGCACCATAAACTTAAAGCAGTAGAATAGTTAAATGGAAAAGAAATTGTTTTTGTAGAACTGCTAATTCATATTATCGTATTGAATGGACATAATTCTTGGACTATGATGGCTAAAAAACTGCTTGTTATTAGTATATTTTTAACTAAATTATTATATTAAGATGAAAATGCACGTGAATATTTAAATATTTCACTTAAAGGTGCATTTAGTTTTGTGAATTTGGTACTCATGAGCTAACTTCAAAATATCATGCAGTCTTCCATGGTATTTGATTGAAAACTAAGTTCGAAATATGAGAGAAAATTAAGTCTCTATAACTAATGAATCAATTATGTTTGAAATATGATCACGATCCAGATTTCAAAGAATATATCATTACATACATTATAAATTACTGAAATATGATGTACATATGCATTATTTGTAGTTTTATTTGACTACGATATAATTCAAGAAATAATTATTAACCATGTCTTTAAATTTCTTTAGATCAATACTTGTTCTAAATGTATTGATTTATATTCTTTCCGTTATAGAATAACGGTCTATAAATGCTTATAAAAATACATTATCAAGAAGTTTTATTGATTTCCACTTTGGTATTATCGGCAATATCTTAGCAGGTACTTGGACAAAATTAACTGGATGAGTCGGATTTCAATTCTGATTTCAATATAAGCATTATTAGCCATAACCTAATTCAGGTTATTATTCCTGTTATTAATTGTAGTTTATATTAAATTATTATTTCAATTATAGGATTGTTATTAACGCTATGTCCCTACAGAAATATTATATTTGGATAGCTTAAAGTTGTGGAATCGATCCCACTCTTCTGGGGACCATCATCATGAACCCTTCATATTGGTGAAAAATCGTTCATTAAACAATAAATTGTGTTATTAACTTTTTTATTTTCCAATTTTTATGTTATCTGTTCCACTTCTAATATAACGAAAAGAACTCAACCTGATTCAAAGTTGGTTATCTCCTTCACTGTACATACTTGACAATTGTTTATGTCTATAAGAGAATAGTATGACATATTTTTTTAAATTGTGATTGAATCACGCCGTATAGGTATCTAATAGTTGATCCCAATAGTAATAGTGATCTAGACACTTACATTGTTCAAATAAGTTTGGTTAGGTTGCAGTAGCAGTCCCACAAGGGAACACACATGGATCGAATATTGACCCTTTGTGATACTATATAACGAAGATTGATTCTACATTTGAAGTAATAAATTTTGCCTAACTCAAATGTATTTAGAGTACTAATGTTTAAAAAGTTTAGAACTTTGTACAGGCTTGAGACTGAAGCAGATGGGTTCATCTCCTAGGGACGTGATGGTTAGGTATTTTCACTTCAGGCGTGAAGAGGGTACATTCCATTCAGGACCAGAGTGGGTATTGAACTCCAAGCCTACCAGCCCAGATTCTGGGCGTAGTCACTGAGCTAACCTAACCTCCCCATTGTTTCAATTAAAGAACAATGAAACTCGTGAATTTCCTTATTGCCTCACTCTGCAAGTTTAGGATCTTGTTCATATTCCACTGAAAGAAGACAAGTTACCAGATTGGTCAACTGAGAAATAAACAAAATTTACGAGATGAAATGTATGATTATTTTTTTTAGTTGTTACTAAATTTTTTTTTAGTTCTGGTGGTTAACAACAATAATAATACACCCCTAAACATCAATAGATAATATTAATAGCATATTTCAGAAGTGAACCATATTAATATGATAAAATAAAGTCACCATATAATATTTATGATTGAAGGTACTGAATCTATATCTAAGTATCCGTTTTTGCAAAAGCAGTAGATAATAACAATGTTATTATTATACTTGAAATAGTATAAAAGATATGTGTTATTATAATTTGTGTTGTAATTGGGTTATAAAATAAATAGGTTTAGCAGTTCATTATCAAAAAGCTAACAATACTGTAAGTGAGAGACGTGCTACCATGTGTAGCACACTACTGGTAGCACGGTTGCTAGTAAATACAGTATGGAACTGTAAAAGAAACATATTTAAAAAATAAAACCCTAAAACCCATCATAACATACCTGTGTTTGAAAACCTTGTAATACTGTAATATAAACCTTTAATCTTGTGATATGAGGAATTTATTCAAGTGAGTGTCAACTTATTAATGTAACTGATTATATTAATTAATGAATTGGGCAGAGGTTATCTTTTGAAAGAGAATACAACCCTTGAAGTTGGCCATTGAATATAAAAAATAAATTTTCTTCAAACAACCTAAAAATAAAAAGAATAACTGCACACTCTTGACTATTATTCTCTCCATGTCATGTTTTAATGAGTGACAATTTATAATGCTATATAATATTTGGCACTGGATACAAGCTAGTGCAATCGGTAACCCGTTCTATAAATTAAGCTGTTTCTTCGGCTGATTCAAACTCTAAAGATTACCACACACTACAGAACAAGAAGGCTGAGAATAAAGAGCACTTTCTTTCCTTCTTCAGTACTACCTCTGAAGAACGAAATCTTAGTATTTTTTACTTTGTTTGATTTTTTTAAATATTTTTAGGTTAAGGGGTGAGATACTAATTCTTCAGATGCCTGTCAAGGGTAGCATATTAAAACACGCTTCTGTCAGATAGAAACCAGTATGTAACTCAGAGTTTCTTAATCTTCCTTTACTTGTGAACTCCCTGAAAGCTATATTACAGTCTGTGGACCATTCCCCTTTTGGGAAGCTTGAATGTAATTGTAAACTCTCGAGTAGTCTTAGAGTGGCTATTGTTGGTATTCAACTTCTATTCGTCTTACTTTTGCGTCCAATTTTCATTTATTAGAATACCATTTTAGGTAGAATTTACTTATAAACCATATCTTTTCATCTATCAGGAACGTCACTAATAAACTTTACATATCACCCCAATAGTACGCTATTTCTGTGCATAATTTCATTATTATCTGTCTAAAAGTATGACCATTATCATCTTCATAAGTTTTCAGATTCAATAATAAGTCAAAATTATTATATTTTTGTAAAAAAAACTGATATGTTTTTCAGTTTTTGGCAATGTTATTTTACGTAATACCAACTGCAAAATCACAATTCTATTGACATCTTAATTCAAGAGAGAAAAAAATTTCAAGAGAAACAATAAAGCAGGTTTTTATGAGGAAATATTTAACAGACACTACACAGCTTTATCTTTATCATAAAAGTTATTTTTGGGTGTGATAATAATTTGATCCATCAAATGTAGCCTGTCTACAAAACTCTTAAATACATACTCATCCATATACTTTACCAAGTAATTTCAGTAATCTACTCAGGAAACCTAAAAATTGTAAATCTATTAAAAATATGAAATCCAACTTCAATAAGTGAGCCCAAATAACATAGCTTAGAACTGGAAGCTGTTATACGCAATGATACGTTTTAAGATACGAGTATACTCGAAGGGGATTCATTTTAAGGTAGTAACTGACTGTAATAATCAAAAATTAACTCTACTAAAAAAAATATTAATCCATAATAGTAACATGGCCATAGATACTTAAAAATTATTAATATTATTATTATTATGACTTCCAAATGTCTATGATATATAAAATTGATTATATTGATGCCCTAAGTATCAAACCTTTTCAAGTTATATATGTACATTATATATACATATATAGCTCATAAGAAAAATCTAGTCGAGGTTTCATGCATGATTTTGAATTCCTTGACAGATTTTGTCAATTTGTTAAGGTCTGCTCAACAAAAACTACTTACTCTGATGTTGTGATAAAATATTTTTATGTTTTTCTATACCTACGCTAATCTGAAAAATGTAGGTTTCTAACTATGACCAGGTGTGCGTGAGAACTTGTAAAAATTTGGTCTGTATTATTATTGATGACAAACTCTGTTCAAACCGTTTCTGATAATGAGCATCCACATTTTTAAATAAGTACATTAGGTTGCAGTGGCAGTCCCACAATAGAACGCACGTAGGCCAAGCATTGACCCTTTGTGATACCACACAATGAAGATTGATTCTACAGTGGGAGTCCTAAATTTTGCCTAACTCAAATGTATTTAGAGTAGGGATCTTTAACGAGTACCTGACATCGTACAGGCTCGGGACCGACGGTTTAACGTCCTTCTCCGAGGGACGACGTGCTCAGATTTATTCACCTCCCGCGTGAATAAATCGAGGGCCAGGTGAGGATTGAACCCCGGTCCTACCAGTTCAGAGGTGAGCACGTAACCACTGAGCTAGCCTGGCCCCCTAAATAAGAACATTGTGATTTAGACGCATTGTTTTTATTGTGATAGCAGATTGTCTGATGAGTTTTATTGACTTTTTATGAAAATAATATTAAAAGATTAAAGTTGTATATTATTATTTATGGTGATGACTGTATAATATGTATTACAATTATCACTCTGACCACGAAAACTTATATTAATTCACTAACAATATCAGTACTATTACTCACGCTTATGACTATTTATTTGTTATGAGCTTATCATATTGTTTAAGTCGATCGTTAGGATCTCTATTGATTTGGTTTGTACAGGGAAACTAAATTCGTCAGATGAACCGATAGTGGTAGTTATGTAACGTTGCTAAGACTGCATTGGTCAGCATATAGAACAATAGAATGTTTCTATTGATTAAGCTTATCATTTACTATTGTTTTAGATTCCAAAAGTAGTAATGTACCAAGCTGGAAGATTGAGATAATGATATTTTATATGATTGAATGTTCAGATTCAAGTAAAGTATATTCTGGCAAACCCCTTACTACGAGATGTACGAGTATATGGCTGGGCACAAGTCACTCGACAGTAAATCAAAATCATTTTAATACAACTGATATTTATTTTTAACAACTGAATGATTTTAATAAAACATATTTAACAAAAGATAATCATGCAATCAACAATATTTGGTCGAAATCAGTTTTTTGGTGTGTTTTTTGTTTAACTAAATAAATTGTTTCTAATTCTAATGTAGTGCAATCAGTTATTATGTGGTATTTACTCATTGTAGGGTAAAAATCTAATTAAATGGCCTCCACATATAAAAATTTTAATGATATAAACAACGCGTTTCGAACACGTAGTGTTCTTCCTCAGGCATTAACTAAAAAAATACAATGACACCAGAGAGTTATCTATAGTACAAAGTAAATAAGTACAAAAATTAATATAAAATAAAATAAGGCAGAAAGTACGAACCTAAGGATGAGTGCCTCTGAATAAGACTGACTGATAAAATAATAATAATAAAAATAATAATAATAAAAAAAAAGTTCTACTTTCTCCTTATACATATATTTGGTTCATATTTCGTTATAGCTCTGTGTGTTATTTTTTCAATATGTTTCCTACACTTAGTCTAAAAGAAAATGTAAAGGCTCAGCCTAGTACCTGCCTTCTAATAAGAAACAGATGTACCCTATACCCCCACCCATGTCCATTCCATTACCAGTCAGTCTTATTCAGAGGCACCTTAGGTTCGTACTTTCTGCCTTATTTTATTTTATATTAATTTTTGTACTTATTTACTTTGTACTATAGATAATTCTCTGGTGTCATTGTATTTTTTTAGTTAATGCCTGAGGAAGAACACTACGTGTTCGAAACGCGTTGTTTATATCATTAAAATTTTTATATGTGGAGGCCATTTCATTAGATTTTTACCCTACAATAAATTGTTTCTTACGTTTTGCTAGTATGTCACTTTATTATATAATAATTAACCTATAATTTATTTATTCTATTTATTAGTATTTCAGTCATTAAGAGTGTTCTAGTCGAAACTATTTCATTTTCATTAAATTTTATTTCTGAAACATATAAATATATATATTTCATATATTAAGTTCAAATACGAAGAAAAGTAACACACAGAGTAAAGAAACAAAAAAAAGCACTTACGAACTCAAGTTTTCTGAAGACAGAAAATCCATCTTCAAGATGTCCAGTTTGGATCGTTTTTAGCTTTAATGTGATTATTTCATAATATATATATATATATATATATATTGGTATACTTTGGGAGCAGACCTTCTTTTAAACATACTTCATTAAATATCTTGCCAACATTAAGTTTAGTATGTTTCCTACATACCTTTTCAAGGTTTCGAAAAAAACCTTGTATATAGAATCCTTGAGAATGGTCAACGTAGACCGAAACGTCGGACATGTGTAATATGAAAAATACATTTAAAGATAAAAAAATCGGTGAGTTAATTTATATGATACCACAAAGATGGAAAAGTAGCATTCAAAACCTTGAAAAGATATGTAGGAAACATACTAAACTTAATGTTGGCAAGATATTTAATGAAGTATATATATATATATATAAGTAAATGTAAATCAGGTTTTTCGATCAGTATTTTAGTTTCAGAAATAAACTTTCAAATGCCAAACGTTTCGGTTTAATTTAAAACCTTCCTCATTGGTCTACAGCATAAAAAGAATACACATAATCATTTGTACATACATACCATATATGCAAAGATGTTACAATTCTATTACAAGTAGGAAAAATGGACTTAAATTAAGCTAATTTTTGAGAAAAGGGAATGAAATATTAGAGTATTTTATACTGTTTATATGTTTTTGAATTGGTTCAAATTCAAGTGAATTTGGTGAACTTGTTTCAAGTGAATTTGAAGTAATTTCTGATAAGTTGTATATTAATGTAAACATTGAATTCATACTTTGTTAAGGCCAATGAGAAACATTTTAAGTAAAACCAAAACCTTTGTCATTTGAAAGTTTGTCATTGAAACTAAAATATTGATCAAAAAACCTGATTTACATTTACCCGATTGCCCGAAAATTTGAGTTTGTAAGTGTGTTGAATTTTGAACACATATCAAATGTATATATATATATAGTCTATGATATATATTTGATACATTTTGACATCATACTTGTCAAGAAAATATATGTTATATATGATTTAATTTTCAAATAGTTGTAGTTCTCTCATATAACTGACTGATAGATGAGACATAGTATGATACTATCCCGAGTCAGTAGACTGTTAAAAATTAATTGTGAAAAGTAAATCAAATTGTGAGATGCACGTTCTATTCTAATAAATATCATTCAGCTTATGCCAATTTAAGTAAATTCAATGTATTGACAATAGCTGGGAACGCAATGAAAATTATTACTTGCTTGAATATTTTGGAAGCAGATTTGTTTATATTGTTTCTTAGAAATGTCATGAAGTTTGCATTCTTGTATGATAACATAAGATATTTAAAAGCAGGCCAGGATGATTATTCTGCTTTAATCACAATGCTAACATCTGGACCTGATACATCGATCCACCCCCGTAGAGAGTACATTGCACTTTGCTTAAGCCTCTCTATTCGTTCACCTTTCTGAGTTCACACATTGCCAACCCTCTCATAATATTTGTCAAACAGATTTAATTATATTTCATTTTACTTTTTTATTCAATTATGCAACTTTATATATCAAAGGATCCCACTATTACTTAATTGCCTTAGTTTCCTCTTAATGATGTTATTTAAGTTATAAAAAACAAAATTATTTTATAAAATCTCCTTTATTTAAACATTTTTTATTACATTATAAAATGTTTACCCCTTCTATTTTTTTAATTTTTAAATATTATATTAGGAAAAGGTTTTTGTCAGACAGAACCTACAAAATGACTATTTTTTGACAACAAAACACGACATGTTTATTGGAGCAAACTTTGATTAGAAACCATAAAATTATGTATATCAGAAGTCCACTAACAGTTTATGAAATGGTATATGAAGAAACTCATAAAACCAGTGTCAGGGTTGCACTTAACAAACCTATTCTTGCAAATACAAAGTACAGAGTGTAACTTGAAGATCAAATAGTAAGCCATAATAAATAAAATGGTAGCTAACATATATAATTGACCTGTCTTCCCCCCCCCCTCTCACATAATAGTGATTAGTAAATTAACATCCCTGTTAAACTCAAAATTCATATGAGAATGTTTAGCAATCTGAGCGACTTAACAAATAGTCAAGATGTTTTCGTGCAAATAATGTACGTATTAAAAAGTTAAATGTATAATGCAAAAACATATTAAAAATGTAAAAAAATAATATGAAGTATTCATGTTGCAATAATTTAAAATATTGTTCATTCATTTTGCAAAAAAAAATTTTAACTTATAAGAAACTTTATGTTCATCTTCTATATTATAATTTTCTTCAATTAAACAAATTTTTAAGCCCCATTTAATTGAGTTCATAACTTTACAGTTTTATTATCTAATTAACGAATAACTATTGTCAATTAATTCAGCATCAGAAATATTTATTTATCAATATGTACTCTAAATTTGTTAATAGTTTTCTATTTTGAAAAACATTTAGCAACAATTCAAAATAATTAATTGGAAAGTTTAATGTTATTTTGACTTTTAACTGTCAGTTTGCATTTTATGTATTTTTTTAACACTGTTTGGTAATTTTTAAGATTATTGTTCATTGTTTAATAGTTCTTTTGACAAGTTTCATTCTCATTTTACCACAATAATAGAAAAGTTGTTAGAAGATCGAAAAACGTCAGTCGTACGATAGTGAAACTATATTAAACTTAAAAAAAAAAACAGTTTAAACGAAAGTCTATTACCTATATATACAATTTATACGAATAATGATGTAATCTGTGAAGTATTTTGATCCCTTTGTAAAGTTCCGGAAAATGATTGTGCAATCTGTATTTTGGTCCTTTGTAATGTTACTCTGAAATATAATTAGAAAATGGAAAATGGTCATTATTGTTATAAATACAATTTTATTATGTTTATTTAATTTATTGTATATTGAAAAATATTATTTCAATATTTTGATGGATTTTTGAGGTTTCGAGGATTTTGAGGCGATATCCATATGTCTGCGGGTGCTGAGGTGAGAAGAACATGCTTAGGATAATTACACAGTTTTACCTAAAATCACTTTCATATTATTATACCCAAACATGGCATATACATGTTAAATGTGCTTCATAGTTTTTAGATATTATTAACTCTTAGAAACTCTATTTTATTATCGGTTATTTGTCGTCGGACACCAGTTTACTCTACTTCTAAACTACTAGATCTAGAGATTTCCAACTTTACAACTATTACAAAAGTTATAATAACATAAATTTACAATTTTTTTAGAATACTGTAATAAGAAAAAAAAGCTCTGTTTAGGATAAAAGAAAAGCCCTGAAAGCTGATGAACATATACTGGCCACAGGGTTTAATGCATTACAATGAATTTAAACAAAAAATAGTTATTTTCAAGAGCATAAGGGTTTAAGTTTAATGATATATTGGTTCAGAAGACGATAAGAACATTGTGTAGAGTTATATTTTTTTACTAACATTTTGCAGTAAAACTAATTTTCTTGGAATGATTCTTATTTAAATAGATATTTTTGACAGCATTTCATAATGATTATCAACAGAGATTAAAGTCATACCAGATTAAGATAAATGTTATAGTAGGCTTTGAGAGTCTCATTTTGCATGTGAGATCAGGTTTCAAAACATGTTATGACTTTTAGATCGTCTGGTATATAATTTCCTAGACCGATACAGTGGTACCTCGACTAACGAATTTAATTTATCCCGTGACTTACTTCTTATACCGAAATGGTCATATGTCGAGACTAATTTTCCCATATGAATAAATTGTAATTCGATGAATCAGTTACAACCCAAAACCTACGATGCATCCTTAAAAAATACTGCATAAATTTGGATATAAATAACAATTACACTTATATATAAAGACAAATCATTTAATGTAGACAGATATGAAATAAATAAATTATAAATAAATAACAAGTAAGGCATAGAACATGGCTTTACCTTAATATTAGGAGATAAAGTTATAATATGGATGTAGAGGAGGATACGATGGACCGTGGACCGTAACTTATATTTTACACTACGTAACTTAGCTTATTTATATTTCTTGTTTTAAGTTTTATCCTTCAGTTAATATAAAACAAGACCTCTCTTACCACGTCTGCACAGAGAGAATTGATTTTGTTTTTTCACTTTTTCTTTCTCATTCTCACCTTGACTTTCTTCACTTTCACTCACTCTTTCTTTTTTCTCTTTCCCTCACTTCACTCGTTTCATTACGTCACTATTTGACACTTTATTGTGCGTGTTATTTCAAACATATCTTTGAATATCGAGACTAAATTTTGTCTTACTCTGGTTATTTTTAGCCAAGATGGAGATAAATTATCTATTTTTTGTGACAATAGAAACTCATTGGAAACTGTTGTTTCGGAGATTCTACAAACATTAAACTTCATATTAACTATGAATATTTTAGATGTAATATTAAAGCCAAAATTATTACTGTTCTCAAAAACTACCCAAGCAGTAATTATGTGGTATCTAATCATCATTAAGAAGGAGAAAAAACACTAAGTCACCACAAAATTTTTTTGTGAGGAGACTTACTGTTCCTTCCCCTTTTTAATCATGATTACTGTTTTGTTTAATCTGCAATATATTCTCGGATTATTTTAAAGCAATCATTTCTTTTTTATCATAACTAAAATCATAAATAAAATGTATAAAGCCTCATTAAATATGTGAATTAATTAAACTGACTGACAGTAAGTTTGATAATGGTTAGAGTAAGAGAAAGAAGTCTCCATAAAACGGAATTTACCAGTGTTGACGAGTTTCGAACATTTAGTGTTCTTTCTCATGTTACATCTACCTTAGTAAGGTGACGTTGATTATGCAAGATGTCATAGTACACCTTATGCTATTCAGCATATTCACTTTCCCTTATTCCAATCATAAGTAAATAACACAGAATAAATGATTGCATAGCCCATAAGTCTGATAATGTTTTACGACAGTAAAGGTACTATTCTATTTTTATTTTCTTCTTCGTTTCAACGTCTCCGAAGAAATCAAGAAGAACGTCTCCATGCAAATATATATATATATATATGGACAGATGTAGAAAGATGACCCCCATCGTAGGTGACGCTGACATCCAAAAATGGTTTCCTTTCTATGTGTTCTTTTTTAAATTCTAGTTTATATATATATATAATCTAGGAGGTCTCAGAGCTTATTTTTTCTTCATTCTAACACATAGAAAGGAAACCATTTTTGGATGTCAGCGTCACCTACGATGGGGGTCATCTTTCTACATCTGTCCATATCAAGCCTACTAACGCACAGCAGTACCTTCATTTCAATATATATATATATATATATATATATATATATATATTGGTATAAATAGGCAGCAGATCCTCTTTTAAACAAGTATCATTTCTTATATTTATTATTATTATTCTTTTCTCTATTTTCTAACTAACTATACCTTCCCTATTAATTCTTACTCTCTTTCAACTGTTTATTTAATATATCTTTTCTAGTTTACTATTAATCTTAATTATTATTATTATTAACATTATTATTATTAATTTCTTAATCTATTTATTCTCTATTAGTCCAGTTATGCCGTTGACCTTTCAACTCTTTTATTCTAACCGCTTGTTTCTTGTTCATTATTGACCTTTGACCTTCTCTTTATATTAACGTGTACTATCCTTTTAATCTATTTATAGCAATGACTAAGCATGAGTCATCGATTTTAATTTAACATGTCACTTGGACAACTCCTTTTCCAGTTGAACCCTGTTCAAAGGTTAGTTCGTAGGATCGAATCTCTCAGTCTTACGATCGTGAATGCCGAGACTGCGGTTAATTTTAATGATGTTATATATACATATATATATATATATATATATATATATATATATATATAAAATGATAAAAGTATCGACCGTGGAACAGAAACAAAACATAGAAGCAGAAGTTACTTCTACCTATGAAAAAGGTTTTAAATAAAAACCGAAACGTTTCAATGAGAGTTTAATTTGAACCTGAATAACTGACCAAGTCCCGATAAATTTTAGTTTTGTATATATCTATATATATATATATATATAATATATATATATATATATATATATATGTATTGATAAAAGTACTGGGCGTGAAATAGATACAAATTAAAGTTTATCAGGACTCGGTTAGTTCTTCAGGTTCAAGTTAAACTCTCATTGCCAACGTTTTAGTTTTTTTATTTAAAACCTTTTTCATTGGCAGAAGTATAAAATTGTGAAACAGAAAAACTAAGTGTTACATTACATATTGTTTTACAAAGAAAAATAATATGTGGATTTAAATTTCATACAGTTCACGTGTTCATTCAAACTAGACAGTTGTTGTTGAAATCCACAGACTATTTTTCTTTGTAAAATAATCTCTAATGCAATGGTTAGTTATCCTGTTTCAAAATGTTATACTTCTGCTATGAAAAATGATTTAAATAAAAACCAAAACGTTGGCAATGAGAGTTTAATATTTGTACCTGATGAACTGAGCGAGTCCTGATAAACTTAAATTTTGTAATATATATTTAACAAATTATCCAAAATGATATTACAAAAAAAATTCAGAAGACACCAGAAAAAATAACCATTTCTATATTCCCAGAGCTACGGTTATTAAGAGAATAGCTCAAAGAGCAGTCGATTCTCTGCCTCTTACTTGAGATTTCTTCTTATTAGGTTTACTGCATGACTTCTAGGTTAGTAGTAGTACCACAAATATAAAAGCCGTTAACAATGTTGCTGGAACTTTTGGTTTGTCAAACTTATTCATTCTTGTTTTAATGAGTTAGTTTCCCGATGTACCATTCATCCTGATAAGTAGATTATTTATTTACACAGAATAAACAAAAGTATTAAACCAAAAATACCATGCAATGTAAATTAACGAAATAGTAATTATAAATTCGTTGTGATAAATTTAATGATGCACTTCTCATAAGTATACTCGTATATCAATGTAAAAATTTCATGGATTTATGATCAATCAATGATTAGTGTACAGTTTATTTGGTTAATTATGTTTGTTATTTATATTGGATTAATCAATTAAATTAATTTATTTAATATTTTGATATTATCAAATAAAATTATTTTCTTCCTTTTATTTTATAAAAACAGGTAAACATATCATTAATTTCTTAAACTAATTGGATTTGGCTTTTCATATGCAAGGCTTTTATGATTTATTCGCTATCAAAGGCTCCTTTAAAAGAGACTCCATTTTAATGAAGCGACCTAAAAGGTAGAGTATAATAGAAAAAAATCATTCGAGATTCTATCACAAAGTTTACAATAAGTACACGTATTTCAAACTCATTTACAATCAATTAAACTTGTTATGTATTCAGTCAATGTTATGTTTGTAGTAATTGTAAAGTCTATTATTATATTTTAACATGTTGAGTCCTACAATATTATTTTTAATGTTGGTAATTTGATGGTAAATGGCTTTTTTTGAGTATTTATTAGGGGTAATAATTATGCCAATATAGTGAGATAATATAGTAGCCACAGTTTTGGGACTACGATTGTTCAATAAGGATTCGGTTTATCGCCTTATAAGTGATGGACGTTATCCAGTGGTATGTGAGGAGGGTATAGCTCCCTCTTCTTACTTTAAAGGCAACCACCCGAGAAGATACTGCTTCTTACACAGTGACTCTCAAGGGAGTCTATCCTTCCTGGGTGAGGAATCACACCCACCACAAGTTCTACCAAACAGTGGTACCTGCGGAAACGAAATAACATAACCTGTTGTCCGCTTTCACGGCCCGCATTCATGGATAGACACATGGGAATCAGGGGTCTGCCTCCTCTCAGAAAGAGAACCTTCTCAGGGAGACTTTATCTCCCATGTCTTTCATATCTTTAATTAATTTCTTAATTATTGATTTAAATTTGCATTAATTATTGAATAATTAATTAATTAATAATTGATTAAATTAATTAATTTCATATTTTGAATTATTTATTTCTTTATTAACGGAAATTAATTTTCGTTTCAAAGGGGTTTCAAGCCAATGTAAGCTGAAGTAGAATAACAAGGAATAATAATACACAGGTGATTCCACACAATTGATACAGAAATGTCAGGTAATGAAGCTGACTACAGTCTTGAGGGTTATAAACATTCAACAAAGTTAAAAAACTAAAACATTTCTATCACCATCAGATAATGTTCAAGCTATAGTTACTTACAATTTATTTCATACAAAAACATATTGCATTTTAATTGAATTCTTATGAAGACAACACCAGAACAGAAATAAAATTTGGATATTAATATATATTTAAAATTATTCAGTCAATAATTTAATTGTAAAAAATTAAAATATTAATGTAAATTAACATTAAAAAATGTTTCAAAGTATATGAGATTACACTATTACGCCGAACATTCATTCATTCACTCTTATTGCCTGAATCTGGCATTGCTCTCAAAGTAGTCTCAATTTGCAAGTTTGATTCCTTTGTAAATATTACACAAGTTGCAGGCAAGACGGTATTGTCTTTTCAATTTATTGCATAATCAAAGTTTCATGACTTAAGGTTTGAAAATAAGTAAATTACTTGAAAAAGTAAGTTTTATAAAAGATTTTAATAATACTATTTCTCAGAATTCAGAATTAATTTACCGGAAATATTCTTTCTATAGTTGAGAAATCTGGACTGATTGTTATATAAAATTATGTAATTGTTATGTAAAAGAAAGAGAAAATAATTTTATATTTAACATTATTGAATACTTAAATTATCTTATTTTAACTAATAATTAATATATAATATAGAGACATATATTATTTGAAGTTATATCACAAAATTACAAAAAAATATCGTTTATAGATTTCTCTAAGATTCATTATAATAGACAAAATATTGTAATAAGGCTTTATGATATGGCATATCGTATTCTAATTGTACCGTATTATAATACATATATGTAAATTTATAAAAATTGAATTGAATGTAAGGTGCTGAATAGCTTATCTAGGTAATAAAATTTATCTGGCATATTTAATGCATTTGGTGTATCCGATCAAAATAATCTATCTGAATGATTAGCTTATGAATTATTTTTTATTTTCCTGGTTTGGTAAAAGGAAATGGGGATGTGGGATCTATTAATGAAATAGTAATATAAAAAGTGAGAATTATTCATTTTATAAACATTTTCATACCAAATTTTTCATATATAACAAATAATTATTTTTTTATATTATATTTTTACAGTACATTTTATTGTTTATCTTGAAACAGCTCTGCAATTTTAGTGACCTATGATTTTAAATGCATAAATATGCTGATAGATATTATTTTAATTGATTATTATTTTATTTTTACAATCAGTTCTTCTTTGACCATAATGAATTTTAAAGAAAACTGAGGTAAGGAAATCCGAAAGTGCATAACAATGAACCAAGTAGTCAATTCAATAATTTCCTGGAAAACTGTCGACAGTCTTTAATTTATTTTCCTATCTATTCACATATAGATAGGGGGCCAGGTTATAAAAGTGGCAACGTGCTCACCTCTGGACTGTTAACTCCGGGGTTCAAAACCCGCTCTGGTCTCGATTTATTGACGCGGGATGCGTATAACTCTGAGCACGTTGTCCCTCGTATAGGACGTAAAGCTGTCGGTCCCGAGCCTATACGATATCAGTTAGTCGTTAAAGAGCCTTTCTCTATATACACTTGAGTTAGGCCAAATTTAGAATTCCCAATATAGAATGCTTATTGTGTGGTCACAAAAAGGGCCACTAATCAATAGAGTTATCATGTTTGTTCTATCGTGGGACTGACATTGTTACTTAACCTATTGATAATACTATATTCAAAATTTCCAGTTTCTAGAATGACCAGTTGGACAAAAGAAATCACTATCCTTTTCTCATAAAGTACGATTAAGTAACTTTCTTAAGATGTAATATTACTTAAAAATCAATTTGGGTTTTTTTCCCAAGTTAACAACTTTAATAATGTAAAGAAGATTAATGTCTGTCAAACGATATACTTGTACATGTTTACAATATTTTGAATTGAAATTCAGGTATTAAGTATGAGATCCACTACAAGCATCAAGATATCAACAAAAAAGAAAGATATACCAACAAGGAATTTAGGGGACTTAAAACTCATAAATTCAACAAAAACTCAAAGATATTTTTTCAGCTATAAATATGCTTTCATTAAAATAAAAATGTGAACTTACAAAAGATGATTTACAATAAGTTTAATATAATATGATTTGTTATAAAAGGATCATGATGCCATGATTAAAGGAAAAAAAAAGGTTCCTTTGATGTAAGTTTTGTACGTCACTCGATAGCGGGAACTTCATGGAAGTGTTGTATCCACCACCAAAGTCTCGTATACCAGAAGAAGCATACAACTTAAGAGAGTTGCTTGGTACCCTTGAGGATCCATATACATACAGTGGCCGCAGAATCATCCATCCTTAGGAACGGGATTAATAACGCTTTGGATTGGGGCAAGATGGTCCCAATTTTAGATTGGGATATGTGAAACAATTTCAAACGATCAACTTATATCAATTATGTTCGATGTAATAGTCAAGATAACAATGACACCCATCCAATTTTAATTCCATAACTGTAAAGGACATGAATGATGTTTTAGTAACAATTCAGAAACATAAAGCTACTAATTTTTCTTTGGATATGATAATGAATGTTTAAAAATGGATACTTTGATTTCCAGTTTTTTTCCCTTCAAATTTGGTAAATAAATTTCAATAAATAATATTCTACCTTTTTGTAAGGTTTTAACTTGTAAACATATTTTTTATAAAAGTGATATGGGAAGTAAAAATTATTTTAGCTATGATACCAATCAATTGTTAAAGGATTCAAATCCAAATCTAAGTGGAAGAATAAAGTCTCAGTAAGAGACTTTAATCTCTGGGGAACTGAGGCCCTCTATAGTGATGTGAGGTTCTGTTAGAAATGATTTGGAAGTTGAAGATTTGATAAAAAACAAGAAAATGAAAGTTTAAAATGTCGAGTTTAAAATAATTTGACTATGCTCAATGTCATTTATCTCAATTTTCCTTCAAACTTAATAAACCGTATTCTGAAACAAGTCCTTTTTTTCAAATTTGATTTAATGGAAATATTGAATATTAAAGTACAAAAAGAGGAGATTGTCAATTGCAATAATTGAATTCGTTTCCTCTAACAAATTTGACATTTAAAATCGTTTTAAATTTTTCTTACTGTTCAATTTCGTTCATAGAAGATAATTATTAATTTACAATTGCTATGGCGCTATTACAATTTTTGAGTTGTTATTATTGGTTTTAAAAAAATATTTAATAGAAAGAATTTTTACATTTATTAATGTTATCATTAATTGAAAATTTCTTATATACTAATATTGATCTTTGCTAATTATTTATGACTCATAGAATCCTGGGTTCACAGCATGCACACAAGGATGTGAAATTGAAAATTTTATTATAACTTAAAATTTTCAACATCTTTGTTTATTAAATTTTCAAATATATACTGGACTAAAGAACCAAAAAGACCCACCTTATTCGGTTACCTTCAGTTGCACCCCCGGAGTTCTTGTTCTTTTCTTTCCTGAAGACAGATTTACTGAAAATAAGAGGTATAAGTGTCTTATTTTATTTTTTGTGTTACTTTCTCGTTTTTAAACATGTGTTACTAGTCTGGTTTGTTTTACAGAATATAAAGTTTATATATATATATAAAATTCTCCGAAGGGGTTCAAAGAGGATTTTGGTCATAAACATACAACTTTGATTATAAGCCGACGTTTCGCCAAAAGTTGTTTGGCATTTTCAAGGCTAAAAACAATTTATTAACGACATAAGTAAAGCAAGATAAATACATCCACGGATACCAACCAACAGAAAACAAACCAAACAAACAAAAAATTCTTTAACAAGAGAACCACAAAAGTTTCATAAAATACCTACTGTTATTATTCATTATTTCAAAACAAACATTTGTTGTTTAAATCTAATTACTTATTATAAATTATTCCGAAAACACCCAAAACTCAATTTTCAAACAAATAAGTACACCATTACAACACTAATTCTGGGAGGATACCTCTTTACAGAGCATTCAAGCAAAAACACACAGACAGGGACAAACACAGAACATTACAAAACAATGAAAAAAGAGTCAAAAATAAAAGAAATTAAGGAAAAACAAAATCTTACAAACATTATTACCTTGTTTCAACAGAGACACACTATTTACCGGTCCATGCTGTTATCTAGCTGCATCATAACAGATATACAATATACAGGAAGGTTACATAACCATAGAAACAAAAAAGAAGCTACTACTCCAATGTCAACCTAAAAACAGTTCGATGGAAACTATTGAAGGAGATTAGAGTAAATTAAACTAAGACTGGATATATCAGATCTCCTATTAAGGGATTTGGTGTATTCATAATGTTTATCATTTCTTTTAAATTTCTCTTTTTTGTGTGTTTTTCATGTTCAAGAATTTTGGTGTTGTGAAAAGCAAACGAATGTCCCTTTGAACATGCGTGATTGGCTAGAGCACAAACTGTTCTTTTATGTCTAATATCATTTTGATGCTGTGTGATCCTGTTTTGTAAATATTGACTGGTTTGTCCAATATATAATGCCTCACAATCTTGGAAAAAATTACATTGTTTAGTGTGTTGAGGTTTTTTGGGCTAATTTGCAATCTATTTTAATTCTTAAAGCTTTTTTTAATTGTTCAGATAAACCCTTGATGTACACTAAACTCTTGTACTTGTTGGATGGCTGCATACTATTAATTTCGGTATTTCTGGATGTTGCTATATTGTTTGTTGTACGTATTATGTTGTCTATAACCTTTTTGGGAAAGTTTTTGAATTTCAGCATCTGTCTGACTATTGCAATATTTTTATTGTGATAAATATTGCCACTTATGTGCAATGCTCTAAAAGCAAGGCCCCTAGCAGTGTTGATTTTATGTTGGGCTGGATATTATATTATATGCATGACAATTGAAGCAATCTGAACTGTCTTTTTCACTCTTCATTGTATTATTTATTTAGAATATGAGACTGTAAGATGCTTTAGTGCGAATATTACATGCAATTTCAATGTATTAATGATTAAACACACGAGCGTAACGACTTTTCTTATTTTATAAACTGAATATACAGACTAATTCATTTTTTCCCAGACAGCTGGTAGGTTGTCTAAGAAAAATATCCTGAGTGTGAGGATAAGAGTCATTTCATACATGGATTTCATCATATTTATAACAATGTTTTGCATAAATGTATGACTAAATTCTGTTCATATCTTACTGTTTTCAAACACATTGAATTACTCTCTAAGAATGCATGAAGAATTATTACACGAGACAATTGAATCAAGTGTATATTTCAATTATACACTTGAAATAATTGAAATTTATTTCGATTATGTTTAATCAGTCTTGTGTAAAGCCATTCAATAATTCCCGTTCAAGACAATGAATGTTTTCCACCGTCTTCAGCCAATCTGTAAATTAGTCATTCAAACTAAACTGTGTGCATTCATTCAGACAATAACAAAAGCAGAAAGAGAAAAGTAAGACTTTGTGGAGAGATGCGTGCTAAAGCCTTATGATCGATCATAAGGTTTATATTTCATTTCTTAATCATTAAAATGTTAAATAACTGTGCATTTACCGTTATTCATTCAATTAATACTTCTGTGATAAATATTTTCGAGATATTCACAAATAACTTCTTTGAAATGGTAGATATGTATTTCTGGTTGATATATAATGTAACATTGATGATTACTTACTTTCACTTTTACCTTACAGAACGAACAACTGTATTCGTGAGTTACAGGCACTAGCTTGTCTATATATATAAAAATGAATGTGTATCTGTCTGTACTCCATAAATTCAAAAACCATACATACAATCGCCGTGAAAATTTGGGAAATTATTAGGTATATCCCTGGGAAGGTTTATGAATTTTTTTTTTTAAATCAAAGTGGGGTTCTAGGTGCTTCCGAACAAATATCCCCAAAATAACATAATAGATAAGGCTTGCTTTATGAAGTTTAAAAACTTCATAAGTTTATTTACATTTTGACTTTAATTGGTAATGGTGGCCGCAAGAATTCCTTATGACCAGCTTCTAATATTTCCTCCTCCTCCTCCCCCCCTCCCCTCTCCTCCTCCTCCCCCTCCACCTCCTCCCCTTCTTCCTCCCCCTCCTCCCCTCCTCACACTCCTCCCCCCCTCTTCCACCTCCTCTCCCTTCTCCCCCCCCTCCTCCTCCTCCTCCTCCCTTATGACCAGCTTCTAATATTTCTAAATGATTTGTTTAATTGAAAACATCTAGGTACCAGAAATGTTATTATTGCTGTCAGATTGATATTAAAGATAATTATTCTAAGTTAATATGGGTTTGTTATTAACTCAAACAAAGCTTTAGTTATTAGAATTACAATTAGTAATACAATCCGTCATACCTCGTAAAGTCTCAGAAAAGCTCGACCGGTCTGGATCCCATCTTCAAGAGCACCTAACTGACTATGAATGTTATAGCTTTAAATTAATATATTAATTATATTAATATTATATTAATTATAATAATATAATATTATATTATATTAATATATTAATTAATATATGTTTTAAAGCTTTAGTTATTAGCAATAGTTTACTGTTAACTTTTTTTATCTAATTGGTTTAACTTACTTTAAGCATTAAAGAAGTTATGTTTTAAATAATAAGTTATTAACTTAAAGTATGCATGATAGAATCTGAACCATAATTTATATCTTTTGGCTAATGTATAGTTAAAGTCTTTTGTTAAAGTTTAATGTATGTAAGGCTTGCTTATTTATTTCTGATTAATTAATTCGTTCATATTTGTAATCTTTCGTTCGTACATTATTAGTACGAGCTAACCGGCCCAACTCCATATAAGCAAAACGATAAGTTATTATGTATCGATGATATCTAACTATAAGACATTTATGATCAGATCTATGTCTAAATCAGTAAACCTTATAAAGAAATATATAGAGTATAAAAATTTGATTAAGAAATATTCAAATCAAAATGTACATCTACAAAACAATATCACTGTATGTATTTGGGTATAAAAAGATTTCACATAAACACGTGAAATAACAATCAATGATCAAACCACAATAAGAAATGGGAAAAGAAGACTGAAGTCTTGTTTAGTCTTGTTTTCCCATTTCTTATTGTGGTTTGATCATTGAGTATTTGTATATATAAGCACAATTCTTAACACAATAACTCTTTACATAACACAATGAAAAATGTAGGTAGAATTTAACATTTAGTTGACATTTAGCAACCACCCAACTGACACTTTACAACACAATGCTTCTTGATAAAGAAACAATAGTTCTTTAAAATATTCTAATTCAAACTTCCAAGAAATTATTTTGTTTACTAATATGAATTTAAATAATCACTTAAAACTGTGTGAAGTCATCAAATTGAAATTATTGAATGAAATGTAATGTTATATGGTTTAGCCTCATCAACTAACTGTCTCCTAATTGAAATGATTTGTGGGTTTAAAATACGTGTCATGATATTAAACAGATAAGTTAAGACTTCTTTCAACATTTCTTGTGTAAGCTTTCCTTTGTAAGCTCATTCCTTTTTCATCAATTTTAGTATAAAAACTACTAATACTGCGAAATTAATATTTTAATACTATTTCTCAGACGTTAGTGTCAACATCTTAATTATTCCCGTATTCAATGTTTCCAATGTAGAAAAAAATCAATTAAGATATTGAAACATTTACCGTGAATAAGTGTATTTTTTTGTGTATCTAGTTCTGACAATAATTTATTTTTCTAGGAAACATTTTGAGAGCACCAAAAATAAATGTAACAACAGAAAAAATCTGGAGTGGCCTACACTCTACTTTACTATAAGTAACTTAATGTCAAATTTCTTGAGTATATAAAATATAACGTCTCATTTAAGCATAACGTAAACATCTAACTGGGATATAATTATTAGCCTTTCATTCCTGAGGTAGTACAGATAGTGATTGAAGGACATATCAATTTATAAGCTTATTTTTGTACATCACAAATAATTTATTATTTGCAAATAATTTCATTAGTATAACTACAGCAGTAATAACATTTTTGAAAAACCAAAGTGAACATTTCTTGAAACGATTTCTTCTCCTACAAGAGAATGGCTTTCGTTCAAACAGCCAGTGGATTTCTTACATCGTTTACTTAACATCTTTCTACATTGAATATTAAAGTAAAATTTTAAAATTTAAAACAGGAAAATACCCTTTTTTTCTCTGAAAAACATCTTAAACAGTGAAGAAAATGTTATTTTAAGGTGCTTTGTTAATTAAAGATATACGATAATTACATTTATTAATCTCTAAACGAAAGATTCCAATTATGAATTATCATTTACATTTTTGGTCTTCTATAGAATTATTATACTGGGAATTTCAATCTTTAAAATAATAATAATAAGCTTCTTAGTATTTAAATAAATAACATATATACGAGTTTTTTTTACTCAGTGTTATCATTTACCTGCACAATATTATTCCTCTTACATCTCATATAAGTCAATAATATATTTTCATTTTTCCATTAGAAACATCAATTTTATCTCAGAAGATTCGCTCAAAAAATTTCTAAGTCAATGTAAACAATGTAACAAAATACAAAAAATTCGACAAGTATAGCAGGTGATCTCTTAGTCTAAGATAAACAAAGAGTTTTTATATCGTTATTGCTCTTTCCTGTAATTGAAACTTTATGATTTTTTTTTTATGAATTGCTAATTTTTTGTTCCATTTTTGGTCAAATTTTCATTATTTTTTAACGAGCCGTTTAGCGTCAAAAAAACATTTTCTGAAAACACAAATCGTACTGTAACGCCCCTTTAGCGAATGTAATTTTAGAAAATAATATCTCAACTCATTCTCCACATAATGTTCTATTTTTAGGCATAGTTTCATTTTGATCCATCAAACAGTATGGCTTGTATCGCTCTCACAAGGTTTGAGATTGAATTATAAGTCAAAATTTTTACATTTTATTGAAAAAAAAATATTTCTTGTTGTTTGAAAATTCTGAATATATTTTTCGTTTGTTCCATTTGTAACCTCAAAGATAATATGAAAATTTCAAAACTCTAGGGTTATCAGTTTAGGAGAAATAAATGTTTTAAAAAAAACGGTTTTTGGCAAAAAAAGTGACTTTCCCATCATGCATAATTCTTCCCAAACAATAGGGATCTTCGTCTAAATGGGGCCCATTTTTGTGTAAAATATCAACTTGATCCATCAAAGATTCTGGACCGTAGCGTGATAACAAGCAATGCTAACACACTCACCCACCCACCCACCTACGCACCCACACACACACAGACATCATCGTAAAAACGTCATAAAACGACTTCTGGGACCTCAAAACATGTAATTCCAGCAAAATCTCGAAATCGAATTTTTTCACGATCACTATACTTTACTTATAGTAAAGTAAAAACTAAAACTGATGTTATTTAATAACTAGTTTGATTAAAAACTCCTGATGAAATAACCAGATTGATTAAATCAACTCGGCTATTTGATATTTTGGGCCTGAGAAAAAGGGTGGAACCAACCAGTAAACTAATTATAACATCATTAAAAATGTCGGGTGGCCTGCACTCAACTTAACTATACTGTATATTTATACAGTATATAAAACTCGTTTAGTCTATGTCGTTTGGGTTGATTCAACGTAGCTATCGTGTAAAAGTTTATCAAACTCCTAAAAAGCATTAGGATTACAAAAACTCACATATAATCAACTTCTTGACTCCATTTTTACTTTACTATAAGTAAAGTATAGTGATCGTGAAAAAATTCGATCTCGAGATTTTGACGGAATTACATGTTTTGAGGTCCCAGAAGTCGTTTTATGAAGTTTTTACGATGATGTCTGTGTGTGTGTGGGTGGGTGGGTGGGTGGGTGGGTGGGTGGGTGCGTGTGTTAGCATTGCTTGTTACCACGCTACGGTCCAGAATCTTTGATGGATCAAGTTGATATTTTACACAAAAATGGGCCTCATAAAGACGAAGGTCCCTATTGTTTGGGAAGAATTATGCATGATGGGAAAGTCACTTTTTTTGCCAAAAACCGTTTTTTTTAAAACATTTATTTCTCCTAAACTGATAACCCTAGAGTTTTGAAATTTTGACATTGTCTTTGAGGTTACAAATGGAACAAACGAAAAATATATTCAGAATTTTAAATCAACAGGAAATATTTTTTTTTTAATAAAATGTAAAAATTTTGACTTATAATTCAATCTCAAACCTTGTGAGAGCGATACAAGCCATACTGTTAGACGGATTACAATGAAACTATGCCTAAAAATAGAACATTATGTGGAAAATGAGTTGAGATATTTTTTTGTAAAATTACATTCGCTAAAGAGGAGTTACAGTACGATTTGTGTTTTCAGAAAATGTTTTTTTGACGCTAAACGGCTGATTAAAAAATAATGAAAATTTCACCAAAAATGGAACAAAAAATTAGCAATTCATAAAAAAAAATCATGAAGTTTCAATTACGGGAAAGAGGAATAACGATATAAAAACTCTTTGTTTATCCTAGACCAAGAGATCACCTGCTATACTTGTCGAATTTTTTGTATTTCTTTACATTGTTTACATTGACTTAGAAATTTTTTGAGCGAATCTTCTGAGATAAAATTGATGTTTCTAATGGAAAAATGAAAATATATTATTGACTTATATGAGATGTAAGAGGAGTAATATGTGCAGGAAAATTATAACACTCACTCAGAAAAAAATCGTATACGAGTATATGTTATTTGACAAAGGGGAAGGAAAATGATCTTGTTAAATACTAAGAAGCCATAAAATTCCCAGTATAATAATTCGGTTAAAAACGAAAAATGTAAAAGATAATTCAAAATTGAAATCCTTCGTTTAGAGATTAATAAATGTAATTATCGTACATCTTTAATTAACAAATCACCTTAAAACAACGTTTTCTTCGCTCTTTAAGATGTTTTTCAGAGAAAAAAAGGGTATTTTCCTGTTTTAAATTTGAAAATTTTACCTTAATATTCATTTGTAGAAGGATGTCAAGCAAACGATGTAAGAAATCTACTGGCTATTTGAACAAAAGTCATGTTCTCTTGTAGGATAATATTTCGTTTCAAGAAATGTTCACTTTGGTTTTTCAAAAATGTTATTACTGCTGTAGTTATACTAATGAAATTATTTGCAAATAATAAATTATTTGTGATGTACAAAAATAAGCTTATAAATTGATATGTCCTGCAATCACTATCTGTACTACCTCACGAATGCAATGCTAATAATTATATTCCATTTAGATATTTATGTTATGCTTAAATGATACGTTATGTTTTATATACTCAAGAAATTTGACATTGAGTTACTTATAGTAAAGTAGAGTGTAGGCCACTCCAGATTTGTGTTAATGTTGCTGTATTCATTTAATCAGCTATAACAACATTGGAATATTTTTTTTAGAACGATCTGACATGCTACTGTAGATTGAAATTAATAGTTGTCATTATTAGTGTAATTACTCTTTTTAATAGTTTTGTGCATGAATAATTTATAATTTTAGTACTGAAAATGTCAGATATGCGTTACAAAATAAAAATTTTAACTTATGATTACTTTTGAAAGCCTGTGACCATGATGCTAGTCAAACCGTTTGACCCACAAGAGGATGAGTTAAATATACATGGGCAAAAAGAGACATTATGCTACATTTCATCAATTCAAAATATATTTTTGAAGCAAAACTCTTAAACTATAGAAAAATGAAATTTTGTGATAAAAAAATTAACCAACATTATGTATGTTATAAAAATATTTCAAGAAATCCTGATAATTACAAAAGGCATTATAGCATTAGAAGCTGTATTTGTTTGATGTGTTTACATTGGAAATTATTTAATCAGAATTGAGTGAAACAGAATAATTATTCAAAGATTTAATTAGAAGTTCTAATATCTTGTACATAGTTAATATTTTAGTTAATAAAAGTAACGTTTTTAAAAACAATATAATTAAATGCAAATCAATAATATATTTTATAATGTTTTTTATGATGATATATACATATATATAGGTGTGTTCTCTAATCGGGATTTGGTCAATTTTCTAGGATAAAAAATCAAACTCTCGTTGCCAACGTTTAGGTTTTATTTACAACCTTTTTCATAGGCCTATGAAAAAGGTTTAAATAAACCGAAACGTTGGCAACGAGAGTTTGATTTTTCATCCTAGAAAATTGACCAAATCCCGATTCGAGAACACATCTATTCTATCAAACGGTCGATATATTATTGAATCCCTTATATATATATATATATATATATATATATATATGTTTCATTAAATGCCTTGCTTATTTTGAATCTAGTCCTTTTTTTGTATGATTTTCTATTTTTTTAATATTATTCTTCATTCTTTTACGTAAAATGTATACCAATTCACCGAATGTTTTATTCTTTAGGTTACTTATGCTAATTCCGACGTTTCGATCAACTCTGATAATTTTCAATGTTAATTATTACTATAACAATTTTTTTAATATTATCAAAAGATCAAAAACAATTATTAAACTCTAGCTAAACTGATAATATACATTAAGCTCATATTGAATTCTTTTAGTATGTGCAAAGTCAACATAACCTTGACTTTGACAGGTTTCCTTCACGCTGCTTTTAATTACACTACCTTACTTAAATTTCCTAATTTCTCTTGTAGACTTCTGGCTTTAGTCAATTGTGTAATTTTAAAATTTTTGCAAAGCAGGTGGCTTGATAGTTAAGGTCCAGCTTCTTCTCCTTTATACATAGGGATTCTATTATGTGGGACACATTATTTGGGATAACACTGAAACATGGTGAAAAAGGTACTTTTTTCTTCTTTATAACAAAACTTTCACACATTTTGACAAACTTTAACGGTAATTCAAAAACTTAAAATCACACATCAGGTACTGTCTAATTATCAATATATCAGAAACCTACAAATTTGAAGATATTAATTCAAAAGTGACAATTTTTAAAATTCCTCATTCAATAACATGAGAACTTTTTTTGGTGAATAAGCATCTTCATTTAGCTACAACATACCTATAAGAAAGGCCGATAAGAGAATTAGCTCGAAAAATTTTGATCAATGAAATAGAAAGTCATTAGGTCTTAAAAGAATGACTCAGGTCTGCTTCTGGAAGTGAGGAAGTAGTCCGGTTTGAAAGTGTTAGAGCCAAACACTTCTTCTGCAGAGTAAAGCCTTTGACTCAACAGACACAAGCTTCTTCTAGAATACAATTAACAAATGGACTGAAGAAGGAAGCAGATAAATGGTGGCTATAACAACCATGTCTTAATAGCTCATCCCAACAACTCTACTTGAGTCTGTAAAACTCATTCGAACTGAAATGAACTTTATAACAAAAATAATAATACTTCAAGGAAAGGTTCAAAAATATATCGTCTTATCTAACCAAATATTGTTTCTTTACCAACTAATAATGCAAAGTGAAATAACATCTGCCGCAGAATTTGTAATCCCTAGAACACTCTATGTGAATATTTAGGAATAGCATTAAGGAAGTTGAGGTGTTTTGTTAAATCATTCCTAATGCCACAGCAGTGAGAGATACTTCTTTAATGAGAGCTAAAGAGTTAATAAAAGAATTTAAGATTTAATATCGTATTACGAAAAGGTAAAGGGATATGACCACAGTTCATGCACGAATCCGATGCGTCACAAGTCCTTTGTTTTATAATAATACAAGACTACCCGTGACCCTTTGTGTCACTCAGAAATTATAACAATCGGTGTTGAAATTAATTCACTGAACGTGATTGACAGGGATAATTTTAATTGTTTTTCTTTGTTATTAAGGCACGAAAACAGATATGGCCAAAGCTTTTGATATAATATTCTTAACCTGATTCAAGATATATACACAGTAATTATATTTAGCAAAATAAAAAAACATTTAAAAGTAAAAAAAATCATTTAATTTATCATATAAATAAATAAAATATCAATTTAAGTTATATATCGAATGAAACAAATTTTAAAAAACAAAACTTTTAAATTGAAATATTCAAGTTATTTACCCTACATAAAATAACATTAATGAGAAATGTGTCTTCATAATATTATCTTAGAACATTCGTATTTTATCTGACAGTTGTGTCCAAGTTTGTTTCTAAAATTATTCATTTTTAACCTCTAATGCAGTAGTTTATTATATATTTGTTACATTTGTTATATTTATGTATAATACATTTGCAGTAATGTCATCAGAAACAAGCAAGCCTTTGGGCTACTCTTGCTCCATGCCTTTATTTTTTTACTTGTGTTTATATTTCTCAAATTTTAAATTCAAAAATTTTTTTGTTAGATTTTTTTTTAATATATTTGTGCTACTGTCATAGGAGAGCACGCAAACCAGTGGGCTACCCTAGCTCCATGCGTTTAGTTTATTACCAGTGTTTATATTACGTAAATATTAAATTAAAAAAAATGTTTTTGTTACATTTATATATAATACATTTGCACTACTGTCATTGGCGAGAATGCAAGACACTTGCTATGGTGGCTCCAATTTTGGGAATATAGTGACAATTTTCCTGTATTGAACATTTTTCAGGTAATAAATAATATATACTTAATTTCAAGTCTCTATCTATACGGGAAATGGATGAACAAACAAACAAAAAATCAAGCTCACGAACTTTGTATATAGAGATATAAGATTCTAAAACAATAATATTTATTTTGTTATGACTGATAAAATTGATATAGCCACATTAGAAGAAATGAAGTCATTAAATTAAGTAGTAACGTTCTGATAATTCTTTATCGCAGAGTTTAATAATGAGTCTTTGGGATATCCACCCTAAAATAAAGCCATAACTTAATCGACCCTCAACGATTTGGATAATGTGTTTACTTATTGAGAAGTTCAGTGTAGCATATTTGAGATATTTTTTAAAAAAAATATCATATTAACCTCTGGACAACTGGAACTGAAAACAAAGAGTAACTTACTAATGGTTATTTGACATAGAAGAGTTATTAATTTATTTATGAGAAGAAACACTATATAAAATATGAGAAAAGAAAACTCTTAAGTTGGTTTCTTAGTTTTATTTGTAGTCTAGATTTAATAATAGAAGAAATTACTTGGACTAAGATATTGAGATGTAAGAAAGAATTATTGAAAATTTGACTTTATAACGAATATTGCAGCCAGGTGGAATGATCGAATATTTAGAGTCTAAGTTAATTGCTTGGGATTTTGAATTAAATGGCTGTTATTCTGTTGATATTAGTTGTAATATGATTTCCTGCTTATCATAATTGGATGTTTTATTTTACTTGCTAGAAGTGAAGCTTTATTTTGGTATATTTTCTTTAAGAATCCATTATGGCTCAATAACTCTAATAAAGGTCATACAATATTTTGAAATTTCCATTGATCAGTTTAAGATTCTAACTTAAGTTTTTTGAAATAATTATACCATACCAATGGAATTTATTATTTGATAGCTGATGGTTTTGGCGAACAACAAATGTTTAAAAATTTATCGTAATTCAGAGACATTTGACTGAAGATAGACTTATAGTTCAGTCATTTCCCTTATATCAATGAATGAATGCCCTACTTCGGTAAGATGTACTCCTCTGTATATAGTAATATTATACCTAGATCAATTTAACTAGTGTTGTTGTACAATATCTGGTCATTTTTATGGATTTCAGTATATCAGGATCACTAGTACTATTAGCTGTACAATTTAATGGTGCCATTACTTTCTGTGTATCATCTACTATGGACGAGTAAATGTTAATAAGTTAATAAAATAATAACATATGCCAAAAGTTATATCTTTCGGAATATATTATTTACAATTCTTGTTATTGAGGTATTTAATTAAATAAGATTTTAACCCTAATAATTGGGGTTTAATATTGTCGTTCAAAAATTTGCCATCTTACAACACAACAGAAAGCTGAGCATTCAACTTAAAATTTATACTTTTATTTATTATACTTTCAGATAGTTAAGTAATTGCTTTACTGAACTCAAACATTATTTGTACAAAATTACTTGAAACATATATGTAAAAGAATTAGGCTTACAGTGGACTTTCGCTTCTGTTTCCTTTTTTCTTTTCAATTTCTTCTTAGAAAGGTGCTAAAATTTACTTTCTGTTAAATAACTTTCTGTTTATAAGCTATTTTATATAAATTAAAACTGAACAGTAAACGCTTTAACTGAAAGCAAAGATTTTTTTGTAATGTAAGTTGCACAATTAAAATCCTGATGTAGAGTTTTCTGCTAATTGAAGCAAAACATTGAATAGAAGAAAGAAAACCCGGCTGAGAATAGAACTTTTTAACATGATTGTAATATATTAAATATATGCTTTCATAAAAATAGTTTATCAATTTTGACGTCAATAAAACTGTTGGTGTTTTTGAATGTTTTTTTGGTAAATTTTATGTTTCTTCTATTTACATTATAGAAAGTCTTTTGGCAACACTGTTTGTGCCTTGCCACTTGTTTAAACTATTTTGCTTCTATCTGACTGGCTGTAAAACAATAGAGAGTCAATAGAAATGTTTATCCTTTATATTGTTGTTGCTCCTGAAATGTCCAGAAGAAATCGCAAAAAATAAGTAAGTTCGCTTGTTTATCATTTAAGAGAGCTTTCTTCTAGTTAAATAATTTCAACTGACAAACTTTCTCGTTCAGCCGTCAATTTCTTTTATGTTTTATTTAAAAATTAAAGAAAAAAATAATATTCTATTGCGGGATTTACAAATAATAACATAATAATAAAAAAATAAAACTATTAAATTAAATTGCTAATTGAAAATACATTTCAAGAATAATGGAATTTGAAATGATTTATTTCTAATATTTAATGTTTTAATAAACATTAATATAATATATTTAGTTTCTGATCAAGAATCAATAGTATAAACAAATATTTCAATTCAGTTACGTATGTACTGTTATTAAAATTATTGTAGTGAATTCAAAAAATCTAGATTGGCAAGAAAGTTAAAAATTACTGTGACTTTAACATTCATGATTTTAAAATTGGTTCAATTTATCATTAATATTCAACAAGTAATGTCTTTTTACTGTTTTTATTTAAATAATCTTCTGAAAAATAAGCATTTAATTCAAATTAAACTTGTTTTTTAAACAAATACTTACACACTTTATTTCATTCGTCTCGTAGAAAACATCTGAGAAAGAATTGATTTTCAGCTATTTATCTTTTTTGCCTATGCATAAAAATTATTTATTGTAGTTATGATGGATGAATGCATCTATCTTCATCCGTTTTAAGTAATGTTCAGGGTGGTTTTTAATTTCTTCGTTGTTTTAATTAAAGTAAACCATTAAGAGTAGGAAAATAATATCTCTCTTACTTGCACATTAGAGTATAGAATGAATATCCATGGACATCAAACACTATAACAATAGTTACAATCATGATATCAATGTGTGGTCACTATACGCCGATTAGCTCTGAGAATAACCTTTACTCTATCCTAGGCCCGTGTTCACTTTGAATAAAGAATTTATTAATGTCTGACAACTGTCTAAGTAAACCTCACTCACACGCAAACCACTTCAAGTATCAATCATTCATTGCAGATTGGTTTCTTCTCTCTTATAATACACATCTTATTCTGGTGATTTATAATTTTACTAATATTATAAAAACAATTGTATTATAATAAAGTAAAATATTTGCTTATGCTAAATTATTAAAAATAACTATACTTTAATTAAACATAAGCCTTTAATATTTTGGGGGAAATGATACATACTACGATTAGGTTAAATTTAACAGATTACATAGACGTATCATTATCAACCAACATCAAAACGTTGGCATAATAAGGAGAAATTCATTTCCAAGACCTAGTCCTCAAAAACACTTATTAATACTGTGTTGAATTAAGAGGTCAAGAACAACTTGAGAATATATATACATATATTATAAATCAACAATGTTCCCATCGGGAAAATCTAAAGAATAATAAACAACTATACCAAAACTACAATATAGTTGTTTATTCTACATTATATCGTTTTACTTTATTGTAGTTTTAGTATAGTTACTTATTCTATATTATGTCGTTCTACTTTATTTTAGTTTTTGTGTAGTTATTTATTCTTCTTTAGATTATCCTAAAAAAGAACATTGTTAATTTATATAACGTTATGTCGTTTTAATAAATTATATTTTATATTATATATATATACAAAACTATAGTTTATCGGGACTCGGTCAGTTCTTCAGGTTCAAATTAAACTCTCATTGCCAACGTTTCGGTCTTTATTTAAAACATTTTTCATAGGCCTACAAAAACAGAGGAAATATAAGAAAGAATACAATCATTCAAAAATCAAACATACATAAAAGTGCAGTTAGTCACAATTAAGAAATTACAATAGAAATTTTGACTACAGGTTAGTGAAAAAAATTACAGAAGTATAAATTTTGAAACAGAAAAACTAAGTATTACATTACAAATTATTTTACAAAGAAAAAGGAAAATGAAATTGTGGTTATAAATGATATATAAATAAAAGTTATATAATACCATCTTTGTAGTGGAGTTAAGAAAGTTGACCTAGAAAGATTCAAGTCAGGGATGATTGTTTAAAACCTTAGATTGTGCTTTATTTGTTTAATTGAATGTTAGCGCTTTGTTACATAACAGAAAATATTTAAAGTCGAGAAGATTAAAATAGCTCAGTCACGTTGAAGGACAATATGGACCACTTTTATTAGATTAGAAAGTAAAACTCAATTTTTTTTGTTTGTTTGTCAAATCAAAGGGGCCAATATCATACCACATGAACAAATCTTTTTAAATCCTCCAATCATAAAATCAATCTTAATTAATATTTATTAATTTTTGCAGATTCCAAAAAGAAAATATTCTTGTAAAGTTCTTCAGTTATCACAACAACCCATAATTCTAATAAGCTGAATTAAATATTAAGCTTACACAGAATCAACTAGTAATCCCCTTCAAGATTAATTTATCAATCTGTAATAATAAATTATTATGACAAGAACTTACATTTACTTTAACGATATTATTGAATCAATAAACACTAACGTTTATTATTCTTTCCTCTAAATTAATAGCGTTTTTAATTTTCATTATGACAATTATCTTGGGTGCTATGATACACAAAAGTATACTGATGCATAGTCGATTATATCAATATCTTGATTTTAAGGTTATTCTCTTGGAGTAAATATTCACAAAGGTATAGTTTGTTTAGAGTATGGAGAGTAAGCTTGTTTGTTATAAAATGTGATCGCAGTAGAGAGGTAGCAGCAGTTTAGTGGAAACAGTCTTACATTGTGTTATGACTCGTGAAATATATACGTTACATGTGACGTAAATGATGGTGACCTTCATGATGACTACAGAAGGATGATGGTGATGATGAATACATGATAGCGTAGGGTCATGACTACCTCCGGAGTCATTTATACAGGTTAGGCATTACCGACACTCACATCTGCTCCTTACTCTTTTCGTACTGTTCTTGCAGCAAAATTCATAATGAATTAGTTATTTTGGGTGAAATATTGTGATGAATGATGCACCAACGACTGACGACCAACGAGATTTTCCGTGCTTGTCTGTTTGTACTAGTTTAATTGTTCAGGTCTGTCTGTTAAGTTGGTATGTTAGTTTCTGTCCTGTCTATGGTGAGTATGGTTCGTGGTCGTATGGTCTTACAATCTATCGATAGTCAGTTATCGGGAATTTGGTGATCTGATTAGTCGGAGGAGGATTGGTTTCAGGGTATTTGAGGTAAAAATGCCCTTCCTAGACGGTTGGAGACCGTCTCTGAACCAGTGCGCTTGGTTTCCCTCTCTTATCTCTCCTGAAGACGGTTCAAACCGAAAATTAGAGACTGTAAGTGTGTTCTTTTGATTTCTCTATGTTTCCTTCTCTATATTGAACTATATATATATATATATAAATGATCAAACCACAATAAGAAAATGGAAAAGAAAGACTAAGATCTTTCAACCGTAACAAGCGGTTTTCGTCAGAGTCAAAAACCCAACACTGACGACTGTTTTTGACTCTGACGAAGACCGCTTGTTACGGTTGAAAGATCTTAGTCTTGCTTTCCCATTTTCTTATTGTGGTTTGATCATTGATTGTTATTTCACGTGTTTATGTGAAATCTTTATATATATATAATGGTTTAATCATATATATATATATATATATATATATATAACAAACTGTACTATGTGAAATGGAAATCAACCCCTAAACCACTTTAAAAACTTAAAATGGGTTGAATAACTTTGAAATGGAAAGGCTTCTTACTAGAATAAGAAATATAATGAAGTAAAAGCAAAATAAAAATATAGGTTACGACAAAAGTAGGTTATTACAAAAGTAGTAAAAGAAATGAGATTAGAAGATCTAACAGTACTCGGTGAGCAATGAACCATAACAAATGAATCTATTTTCCAACTTATTAAAAACTCCTAAACAAGATCATTATTTCTGTTTTTTATTGAGCAAAGTTTGAATAAACTAATGCTACTATTAGTGTTTAGACTATTTTGACATTTCATTTTATTACGAAGATACGGAAATAATTTAGAAAAATATTTATCCATCACGTGTTTACATATAACTTCGTTGTAATATATGTATAGTGAATTTACATATTCCTTATTTAAGAAAAGAAATAAATGAATCAATCAAAGGGCTGTCAATTGAGTATTTATATGTACTATTTATATCTATTTGATTATTGTTAATATGTAATGTCAGATAGTTTTTACAGAGTTTTATAAATACCACTCAACTTTAATTTTTTTTTTTGGAAAGCTATTACGATCAAAGTTTATTTAAAAAAAATATTGTTATTAGGTTTGATTTATTTAAATTAGATGAACATCTGTTTGCCAGAGTGACAAAATAGTAATTATCGTATGTGACATTTACTAATGAAATAATCACTTTGTAAATTAGCACCTATAGAACAATAGAACTAGACAAAAATAGATGTGTTCGTAATCACAGACATACAAGGTTTTATAATAATTTATCCAATATCCGGTGAGGTACTAAAAGTTATGACATATTTCCCCGGAGATGGCATTATCGGAGATGCTGGACTAACTAACCGGCAGTCTATATTCATTATAATGTGATTGTCATTAAATTTATTAAAACATTAATACTAATAATGAATTGCAGCTGCTGGAAATGTTTCAATTATTTTAAACATTTTATGTTTTCACGATTCTATGCTCCTTTCTTTAAGAGTTTACGCACAAATAGTACTACTACTAAAATGTTTATTACATAATTACTGGCAGAAAGGAACTTAAAATATTTAGAGGTACATCATGTTAGTCTTCCCCCGAGTAATTTGTAGCAAATTACTTCAATTATATTCTATTCCTTAACTCTCAAAAGGTTACTAACTGTATTTTATTAGCCTACTTGGAGGTATCTTGATTTCTTTATTAATAACAACGACTAAATCACCATTGTATCATATAGAGACCATAAGTTTTGCTTTATCTAAAATATATAAGGATTTCTGTAATTTCATCTTATAATAGACACATTTTGTATTTCTTTTTTTTTTTATGAAAAACAAAGTGTTCAATTAGATGAAATGAGTTATGTGTTTTATTGAGCAAAATAATACATTGTTTATTAGAAAGGAGTTGGAATTGATTTGAGAAGCAATTTTAGAATCATGAATCAGTTAACCTCAAATAATACTATATACTCTGGGGATTTTTTGAAATATTATAGTACTTACTGAAAACATGCGTAACGTCGGAGAAACATGAACACTTAGTTCAAGAAGTACAAGAAAAGTTAAATTCTCACTAAATTGATGGTAGGTCACACATGTCTTGAAAGCATATAGTAAGAAATATTGGTTTGATCATAGTTGTGATTACATATTAATCTGAAATTACCATTATTGGGTTTAGGTATTGTTGTCGATAACTCTATGTATTAATAAGAGAATAAATGAACTAACAAAGATTCTTATCACAGATTACAATCGTACTGCTATCACCAAAGATCTGGCTTTTTGAAACTTCTGACAGCCGCTTTGAAATTATAGACCAAGTCTGAGAGTAAAACACTGATTTTATTGTGAAACTAACTTGTTTCAAAAATAGTAAAACCATTAAAGTCATAATATCAATGCTACGTAGTATATAACAAATTACAGATTGAAATACAAATGCTCAAAGAAAAATGCCTGATTCCAGTAAGAAGCTAAGATGTAAATTGACTATAAAATAATGGTTTCATTTCAAGGTGTATAATTTAAGGATGTAGAGGAGAAGGTTTAGGGTGTTAGGTCATGTTTGTATTCTATGAACAAGAGATGAAATCAAAATATTATCATGGTGTACATATGATGTGCTATTTCTTGCTCGTGAAAGTTTAAACCTTTTCTTCCCATAGCCGGGTTGAAATATTTCTTCTATCTTTCGTATTTCTAAAAAAAAAGAACACTAGTTTTTGAGCCAGGTTTTTTTAAAGGTCTAGTGTAATAAAACATTACAATAAGCCAACCTATTATAAAACACATTCCAAATCAAATTATAAATTTTATTTTTCATTTTATTTTAACGTAGTTACTTGAAATTTATCAATTATAACAAAAATTTTAATCGTTGTAATAATATTATTTTTCAAATAATTACAAATAGAAGTAAATAGTTGGCCTTTTTTTTTAACATTTCATCAATCATTATTCCAAATATCTGAAATTCAATAATTCAGAATGTTCAAAACGATGTTCATATTAATCCAATAATTAATAAAAATTTTAATATTTATAAAATCACCTGAATAATAATGATCCTTTTCAATGCTTCAATATTGCCCAAAGCACTTTGGTCCCTTAACATAACAAAAACGATATATTTTTCAAATGCTTGTTGGAGAAATTACAAATCACAATTACGATACATTTGATAAACACCTTAACTTTATATTGCACAGGGTTTTTGTTTCAATATACGTTTTACACACTATTGAATATACTTGATGATTTTTATGAAATAATTTAATATTTAATTAACTAAATGTTGAGTAGAAAACAGATTTTTTATAGAAGTGTAGAGTCATTAAATGCGCTCTACATAAAATTTTATCACAAGGATTTTAGCGTTGAAAAAAAAATCTTTTTTTCGGTGTAAAAATGTTGTTATCTGGGTTTTTTGATATCAAGATTGAACCATATTATTTATTCTTGATCAATCATTGTACTAGAGAACAGCTCCTTTGACATAACCAGTTATCATTCAGTCTAGTTATCATTCTGGCTATTTATGACCACTTTGATGTTCCTTTAATTTTCTTTGACGCGCTTGTGCCTTAAACATATGAGCCTGTAGCGGCAACACTGACGCAAGTCAGTTAAAGAACCAGCTGTTCTTAAGAACCAGCTGTTTTCGCCATCTCGACCAGTTGTTTGACGCCATCTTGACCTGTTTGGAAGCGTCTCTTCTTCACTCCATGAATTCGCCATCTTTACCTGTTTGAAATCGTCTCTCCCTGTTCTCTCGATCAACTCGCCATGCCTTGTGTTTCTCCATCTACTTAGCTTCGCCGCCGACGAAACGATCTGACCAGATCTAGCAGTGTGTTGTGAACTGTTTTATGAAATGTGTATCCTGTTACTGATGTAATGCAGTTTTGGAGGTATCGCTGTAAATATTATAAAATACAGAAAGAAAATAAAATATCCTCTAAATTGGTGTTTCCGCCCGAAAATATCCAGGTCAACTCAACGCCTGGTAACTCGCCTCCAGGTCAACTCAACGCCTGGTAACTCGCCTCCAGGTCAACTCAACGCCTGGTAACTCGCCTCCAGGTCAACTCAACGCCTGGTAACTCGCCTCCAGGTCAACTCAACACCTGGTAACTCGCCTCCAGGCCCATCGAACACCTGACAATTCAACCAACGCCTCGATGAAGCCAACGGACGATCCACCACCTCGAGTTACTCGCTCCGGACGGCTCGTTCGTTTTGACGCTTCGAAGGTTAACTTCTTCGCTGGGGGAGGTGTGATGTAGCGGCAACACTGACGCAAGTCAGTAAGAACCAGCTGTTCTTAAGAACCAGCTGTTGTCGCCATTTTTACCTTTTGGAATCGTCTCTCCCTGTTCTCTCGATCAACTCGCCATGCCTTGTGTTTCTCCATCTACTTAGCTTCGCCGCCGACGAAACGATCTGACCAGATCTAGCAGTGTGTTGTGAACTGTTTTATGAAATGTGTATCCTGTTACTGATGTAATGCAGTTTTGGAGGTATCGCTGTAAATATTATAAAATACAGAAAGAAAATAAAATATCCTCTAAAAGCCAAACAATTCGTATTTGATTCTATTAAATCTTTGAATATGATACCTTCATTTCAGACATTTTCGCTTCATGTTAGTATGAATATATTACAGATAATCTCTTTATCGATACAAATACGAGTATCTAAGGGAGAGTGGTTTAATAACTTTTCCGATCCGGATGTAGGGCGAGTAGTAGTAGTAGTAGTAGTAGTAGTAGAGAGTGCCCATTTTATCTCTAAACATTCCTCACTTTGTAATTTATTAGTCCAGTATGGATTCCATTACCTTCAAATACCACAATACCAATGTTTAGGATACCATTAGTCTTACCACAGTCGTGTACAGTCTAATCTTTAATTTAGGGTTAAGTCCCCAGGTCTACCAAAGAATCTTTTGCAGCAGAAGTTGTTATATCCTATACTTATACCAATTCTTCTGAGCATTAACATTGTTTTAATCCTTTATTAGTGTATCTATTTAATAGCATTGTTTCAATGAGCTGGAAGAACGTATTGTCAAAAATATCTTCGACATCTAAGAAAAAAACCAGTGCAATTTAATTAGAGATTTTTTCTATCTTATCTCCTCGACCTATCAGAGTGAATGCTGTTCATTTATCGTCTGTCATTTATGTTGAATCTTATGAAAAAGGTTGTTAATCAGAAAACTTTCTTTATTATACATCTCTATAACGATTTCAAAAGCCTTTAAGAAAAATAATGTTAAGCTTATAGGGCTGTATGATTTGATTTCTTGCAAGTCTGACTTTGTTTTTGTTTGTAAAAAAACTTACTGAGCATTTTTATATTAAATTCGAATAAGGTTACAGCTACGTTTATGCAGGATAATAAGTACAAATGCTAACAACATTGGAAACTTCTTTTGTTGCAGAGTTAGAGCTATCCCGTTTGCTTTCATTCATTTAAAATGTTTGAAACTGTCAATATCCCATTTTATTTTGTTGTATTTAAAAATATTTGCAGACACTTAATATCTTTTGATGCCTAAAAGTTTACACCTAGAACATGATAAATTTTTTTCCTTTGAGATGTGAGAAAATAAAAACACGCATTTTTATTATGTATTTTATTATTTCATCTTCATTTTCAGTGAGTTTTAAATACTTTTTATTAAGTGTGCTTTTATGGTATGAATCTTTCTCAGTCAGTATATTTTGTAATCAGGAGGCTTGCTTAAGAATATTAACGTTTTCGCAAAAAGCTTTCCAGAATTTTCTCTGGTTTTTCCTTAAACGTTATTATATCTAGTGTGGGAGTGTTCATCAATTTACCATCTTCTTAAAAATTTTGTTTTGTTACTTTTTTCCTTGGTTTACTTTTAGGAGGTTCTAAGGTTGTGTCACGCCATAACTTTAGGAATATAAGTGTAACATAATTTGTGTCACTTATAGTTTCTAGTTTTTTAATCGTTGTATTAACTAATTCAACACCTGTTGTATCATATCTTTATAGCACAAAATAGAAACTCAGTCAGTAGGTTTTAATCCTGTACAGTAGCTTTTAGCAATTCTTTTCAACTTTTACGATGAACCTTATAATAAATTTGACATATCACTGTTTTTCATTATAACCAAAGGTACAATTAACCACAGTTTACTTCAATTGTTTTTTAAAAACTAACTCCCTTGTTGATGTTAGTAATTTCAAGCAATAAATAATTTATGTTTATGTCGGAATCAATTATACATTTAAGCCACTGCCTACACAGTATTGTACGAAGCGCATAAGTTTCATTGGCCTGATTACCAGGAAAATACTCAGAAACACAAACAACTGAAAATAAACATACATTTAAGCCACTGCCTACACAGTATTGTACGAAGCGCATAAGTTTCATTGGCCTGATTACCAGGAAAATACTCAGAAACACAAACAACTGAAAATAAACATACATTTAAGCCACTGCCTACACAGTATTGTACGAAGCGCATAAGTTTCATTGGCCTGATTACCAGGAAGATACTCAGAAACACAAACAACTGAAAATAAACATACATTTAAGCCACTGCCTACACAGTATTGTACGAAGCGCATAAGTTTCATTGGCCTGATTACCAGGAAGATACTCAGAAACACAAACAACTGAAAATATCTTCTTTCTTCTATCGAAATATCAGAAACAAGGCAACTAATTCACTGCGAAAAAAAGTATTGTACTTATGGGTAAATATTGAATTAACGATTTTAATAGAAGGATATCTCTGAGTAAACAATGAGCCTTTCGTAAATTAAATTAACTAAATTTATTGAGATAACTAGTATTTTCTTTAGATATATATACAGGTTTTTGAAGTAAAGCTTCTCAAATAACTTACTCAATACATTAGATGCACCTCTGCTGTGATACACGTTTGCCTCTTGAAAGCCCAGCATCTCTGCTTTAGAGGTTACTTCTTTCTCTTCCAACTCACTTTGGAGTGACAAAATAAACAGATCCTCTCTTGGGATCGAGAATAAAACCTCCCTCCTTTTTTCTTCTTAGTAGATGGTTCAGGGCTGGTTGAGACTGAGCTTCACTGTTTGATCCTCTACTGCCCGCTCTACATACCAGTATGGCAGAATTCTTAGCCTCTCCTTCTTTTAATTCGGACATGATAGATGAATGTCTCAATGGGTTCAGCCACTTCAACCTGATCCACATAAACTCATAAATCTACTTAAGCCATAAGCGTTTGTTTCTACTTAAATTTCTCAGTAGGATGTAAAAACTTTTTGAAGTTTGGAGTTCTTTCTGGAGTTAGGAGAATTACTTTCAATACAAGTAATTTCGTAAAGGAGAGGACACTAAACAGTATCTTTGTGACTGTTCCTGGAGAGGGTTGAGTTGAAACTAGACATCGCTACTTTCTACAGTTCGCAACGTAATGACTGAATGCCATTTGATCATTCAGTCTTCGGCGAATACTACCAGAACTTGGGAAGTGGTTTAGGTCTACAAAACAAATAAATATATGAAGTCTACACTGATTTGTCTAAAACAGGAAATGAATGGTCACAACTACAGGCTAATTTCAGGAATCAAGAGATAATAAAAATATTACAAAGCTATGTACTAAGTTTTTATTAAAATAATTTTGACATTCAAATTCAAGGTAATGAAATTTATTAATGTGTATATAAAAACCATGTAATTTAGAAGAAACAATGAATATACTTTACAACACACAGAGAGAGAGAGAGAGAGAGAGAGAGAGAGAGAATTGAAAACAGACTCATAATGTGTAGAAGCTAATACTCAAAAACAATTTTTTATTATAGTAAAATAAAAAAATATTAACTCTACTTATTTAAGAAAAATATTTGGATTCTTGCTTTAAGTAATATGTATACGTATACATTAAATGAATAAATATTATTATATAATTAATTAAATAAATAAATAAATATTCACATCCAAAGCTATATTTCCTTGAGTTTTATTTAAAAATAATTCATTAATTAATATATTCGTATAGAATGTGCTCTCAAATTTAGTAAATGTTAAACAAGTGGAAAGTATATTTATAAAATGCAGAAGGGGAAGGAGATTTCGGAACTGAATTCCTGGTGGTTGTAAAGTTGATATTAAAATAAAGCGGTTAAACAAGAATATACAGATGCCATTTATTTACTAAAGAAGAAAACTGCTGACTTAATGTTAAGAGACTGGGGAGGTCTGCTGAGAAGCTAATGGGCAGTTCTGGTGAGAGTACGCAGAGGTGTCAAGTTTCCTTGTCAGCCCAACTCTCGGAAGCAGGAGTGAGAGCTTGCGCAGAGTTGGCTCTGGAGGCAGTTAGCGCGAGACCGCCTTTCACACCGCCTCCAATGTCGCCGCCTCCTTCGCTCAGGTAAACTTGACACTCGTCCAGCACTATCCCATTGCGGAAACACCTTCCTTCTATTTTAACTAGCCCTGGCTAACATCCAAAAAAGCTTCCGTTTGCCCAATTTATGTAGCACTCCCATTTATTCCATTTTATAAATGCAGATCACTGGTTCAACCTCATTTCACTCTGGTCTCTTTTTCAATGTAAAAATTACACATCGACTTATACAAGTTAGTTGATTTAATTAAAAGATTCTGAGTACAATGTTAATGACTTTGTTTCGTTGATCAATTGTACTATAATTTATCTTGAAGAACTAAGGATCTTTCATTACCACATTTATATATTGACATCGGGTTGACGTTCTGACGGTAATATTCTCTTAACAATAGTCAAAATAGCTCTCTTAAAACTAACTAGTAATTTTTTTTGCAGCAAAAAAGTGTTTCCATTCTTGTTAAGACTTTGACTCTTTCTTTCTATTAAGAAATCTTTCTTTATATTTTCCACAAAAAATTATATATTCCTTCTTACTGTCAAAGCTATACAGCATTTGAACTTTAACTAATAAACTCTTAGCAATATATTTTATGAGTTATATCACACCAATAAATTATAAATTTGTTATTTTTAGTATTCTATCTTATGTAATATGTTATGTTTTCCAACTACTATTTGAAACTATACATGGACATATATGGATATTTTTATATACTCACAAGTCTTATCTTGAGCTACTCCTTCAAAATGGGATCTTTAGTTCTGTATACCATTTTTATCCAAAGTTCGAACGTCACATTGGTTGTTGGATCTGATAAACTGAGTTAAATGGTTAGTCTCTGTTATTAGTCAATTTATTATACTATATTTACTCCTCGTAGGAATTGTTCCAGGTTTTTTTTTATTATGTAGTATAAACATGTTCATCATGCTGAATAATCCCTTCGTATGTTTAGACATTTTGATTTTGAAAGCTGATCTTCGAGACAGCAAATCTCACTGACTATGGTTCAAGATTTGCCTATAAAATATCTTTTGTATTTGGTTTACAATACTTTCTAACATTTGACACAGACACATGTTTAATATGCCATATATCGAGTCAATAGATTCCTTTAGCAAGCAAGTGGCAACATTGATTAGTGGAAACAAAAAAAAATTATATAACTTTCATATAATTTTGACAGGTGATTGTGGTGGATTCGTGTCTCCAAGATTGGAACGACTTCATTTCTATCAGAAAAACAGGGGGATATCTGCAAAGATATATCTTTATAAAAAGCCTGCATTGTATTATTTTACACTTCTCAGAAGCTTGTATTTTTATTCAGTCATTATTGAACAGTCTCAGTATAGTGTGAAGTATAGTACAGAACGAGTTAAAACCATAGAGAATTCCCTCAAATAGTTTTATTTGTACTATAAACTATGTATTTATTTCCAAAATCTTGTAATAACAGTTAAACTATGATTTTAATAGATAAAAATTTTCAATTGTAAATAGTGTGAAGTATGTTCAACGTGTTATAAATATTAAAGAAATGAATATTATATAACCAAACCAACTTCATATTTTAGATGCCTGGATATTTTAATTGCTGGGAAATCAAAGCAATTTAAAAAGATACATTCAGTTTGACCAATCCTAAAATATTTATATGAAACATGGGCTAAATGTAATGTTACGTATGTATTACAATATGTACAATGACATTTAACTAAAAGTGGCAGTAAACAGATTATGCAAACATTCCATATATATCTCACAGTTTCCTCTTTGCTAATATGAAAATAAAACTTGGATGTAACTGATGTTGCGTATTGCACGAGATATCATTCATACCTTTGTGGATTCAAATATAATGACTAACACGAGAAAAAATATAAACTCTAATGTCGGACATTTACTGATAATTATTTAAACTGACATATATACTTCACAATAAAGTTAGTTTTACTTCATTCATGCTTATCAGGCCATTACAATTTCTAAGCATGTCATCTGTGGATGGCATGTTCAAAACTGAACATGTCATTCATTTGAATGGCCATTGAATCTTTGTCCGCTCATTCGTTTTTAAAGCATAAGTTCAATTCATTTTCTTAATGCTTTAATCAAACTTGGAATTATACTTCAGTAATTCGATCTGTTTTCAAGAAAGTTAGAGAAATTAATTCAGTTACATAAATTTTTGTTGTTTTTTTCTTGAGAAGAGGGTTTTAGAAATATAAAAACTGTTGGATATATTTTTGTTGTTTGTCTTTTATTTTCTTGTTTTTACCTATTAAAAACATTTAACATTTAATTGGCCATCATATCATATTTTTTTCACTATTTCGTTTATTTTATTGCTTAAGTATTTTTCTTATTATTACTGAATAAAAATAAAAAACATTAATGAAATAACAAGATATTTATTACAACATATTCTATTACATATTAATTGAAATATTTTTTTTAAAAAGTGTTTATAATCAACATTTCGATATTGAAATATCTTGAAAATTTGTGATTATTCTTATAATTCAAAACACTGATATCTTTTTAAAAAAATATTTCGTTAAAATGTATTAAAACTAACTTAAGTTGAGTATGGACAAGACAGTCCCAAGTCCAAGGAAGTTCTCTAGCACTAGATCATTAAGCCTATTCTCGTCAGTAGTCCTAATGTTTTTGAAGATATTTCTTGCTTAATTTTGGATTCAAAGAATTTCTTTTTATTCCTCTCAAATGTCAGATCAAAACTTTTTAGATGAGATTCCAAAAGTTCAAGTAGAAACCAAACCATGTTTTGAAATATATATATACAAAACTATAGTTTATCGGGACTCGGTCAGTTCTTCAGGTTCAAATTAAACTCTCATTGCCAACTTTCCGGTCTTTATTCAAAACCATTTTCATAGTCAGAAGTACAAATTTTGAAACAGAAAAACTAAGTATTACATTACAAATTATTTTTCTTACATTACAAATTACTTAGTTTTTCTGTTTCAAAATGTATACTTGTGCCTATAAAAAAGGTTTTAAATAAAAATCAAAACGTTGGCAATGAGAGTTAGTTTGAACCTGAAGAACTGACGGAGTCCTGATAAACTTTAGTTTTTATATATATATATATATATATATATATATATTAGTACACTTTGGTAGCAGTCCTTCGGATATACATGCTTTGTTGAACACGACAGAGTAGTTCCTGTCTATAAGTTTCTTCTCGAGAACTTCTATTTGCCGAAAAACAGCTTTTTCGTTGTTAGAACAACGGTTGAGGTGGTCAGCAATTGTAGACTTATAGACAGGAACTACTCTGTCGTGTTCAACAAAGCATATATATATATATATTTTAAAAGTGGGCAGAAAATTTAATCTCACATATATATATATATATATGTATATCAATGATCAAACCACAATAAGAAATGGGAAAACAAGACTAAGATCTTTCAACCGTAACAAGCGGTCTTCGTCAGAGTCAAAAACCCAACCCCTAGATCTTAGTCTTGTTTTCCCATTTCTTATTGTGGTTTGGTCATTGATTGTTATTTCACGTGTTTATGTGAAAGCTTTATATATATATATGTATATGAAACAGGCAACCACTAGAAGAAACGGGAAAACTTACTGGATCGATATTTCGAACTGAAGTTCGTCGTCAGGAAGAGAGTAGAAGGTAAGAAGAAGAGGTACGTGCGTTCACCTGTACCAGTGAAATGTGACTGGTCGCACGTACCTCTTCATTTTCCCTTCTACTCTCTTCCTGACGACGAACTTCAGTTCGAAATATCAATCCAGTAAGTTTTCTCGTTTTTTCTACGTTTTGTCTGTTTCATTCATTTATTTATCTGTCTGGTTTGGACTGTTTAGTGTTTTCATTATATATATATATATATATATATATATAAAAAGAATTCACATAAACAGTGAAACAACAATCAATGATCAAACCACAATAAGAAATGGGAAAACAAGACTAAGATCTTTCAACCGTAACAAGCGGTCTTCGTCAGAGTCAAAAACCCAACTGAGTTGGGTTTGAGTTTCAACCGCTTGTTACGGTTGAAAGATCTTAGTCTTGTTTTCCCATTTCTTATTTTGGTTTGATCATTGGATATATATACACAATTAAATTGTTTGCCTATTCCTCTTCGTACTATTTTTCGAGACAGCTTTTCCAGCTTTCTTATTTCTGTCTCCCATTTCTTAGGTACAAAGTGAACTTTTATTTAATGATCAAACTTTCCAAAAGATTTACTCATTAACTCCATTTATTCTTCAAATGATACAATACAAAGTAAAAACCAATGTTTTGGTCCCATTAGACCATTCTCAGGGTGTCAATAAATATAACATCATCAAATATAAACCTACTTACTAAATAAAAATTATGAAAGTTGACTATTAACTAAAACGTGATAGAAGTATTGATAAATATGATACATGTAAATGTCATAATTTGGAAGGTTTCATGAGGTTGCACACGTTCAATGTCGCCAGTTCACTCCAATGTTCTATGTATAGTTTTAACACTTTGCTGTCTGATTAAGCCTGTTTGGTAGTTTTTCTATAATATTCAAGTCTTCCATTATGACTAGCCTGTTCTTATCCTTTTCATTGTTGTCATTTTATCTTTTTTATTAATGAAAATAAAGCGTAATTATATTTTCATTAATTTATAATCATATTTTATTATTAAATATTTTATTATAAAACTTATTATTTTTACAGCTTTTCTATTACATTTAACATGTAGAATATAAATAGAAATATGTTATGATATTTGATATTTTCAATACACTTCTTTGCTAATCAATGAAATTCTTCTTCATGGAAATGTTTAAATAGTTATAGTAATAAATTAAAATGATATTTATAGAATAAATGTAATGATTTTAGACCCTTCCATATTGGATAAACAGATATGACTTTAAGACAGCGATATTAAGTACACATTCATGGACTAAACGTAATTAGTGATAAATTAAAGCAATTTTTAAAATCACAAAAATGGTATCTTTTTGCAATAAAATGTAAAAATGTTGACATTTGAGTGAATGTGAAAGCTTTTGAGGGGACACAAATGATTATGTTGTTAAGCAGTTTAAAATTTTGTTACTTATAGTAGAGTTAAGTGTGGACCACTGCAGATTTTTTTTTTAATAATAGATGAATAATATTATTCACACTAATAAATTTAATAAGTTGAAAACATATATATGCAGTTATTAAATCTATCTAAAATGCGATATTGTAAGGAAGGAAGAAATGGTGTAGTGATGAAGCCTGGATATACGTATTCAAGTCGCGCTGGGGCTGCAGTGAGCTATTTTGGGCCGTTCATTGCTGTCACAACATTCACCCTGCTGCCTTCAAACTGCCCAATTTAACAGGTTTAAGGGTATGGGGGCATTTGTAGTGGGCACGTGGTATATGTTTATTGACTTTTACGGGCCAGATTCCGCCAGCGGTGCCATTTAACAAAGTAATCTATCTCCTTAGTGATTAAAAACATTCCTTTGTTATTTTCAGATTCATATTGCAATTTCTTATATTTTATGATTTTCACTTCTGTTTATTGATTCTATCATGTAAATATATTTTATTTATCCACCTTCACAAATATATGTACCCTGAACGAACAAACTTATTTCTGGCATATAATATATTCTGGATTTCAAACTGATTATTTTGTAGCCTTTTCTACTATCCACATCTTTAAAAGGAATTGTTAACAATATTCATACAATATTCTATCAAAATAAAACCCTAAGCAATATCATTTATACTGCATATTTAATCATATAAATATTATGAATAATTACTTTTATCAACATAATATTATTTATTATATTATTAATATTATTATTTATTCTAAGATAGTTATTATGTGGTATGAACTCATTGTAGTGTAAAAAGCTAATAAAATAGTCTCCACATATAGAAATTTAAAAGTATAAATAATGCGTTTCGAACACATATGGTGTTCTTTTCAGGCATTAACCAAAAAAAAAAAAAAAATACGTCATCAGAGAGTTATCTGTTTTAAAAAATAAATTTATTAGTTAATGCCTGAAGAAGAACACTACGTTTTCGAAACGCATTGTTTATAGTATTAAATTTCTATACATGGAGACTATTTCATTAGCTTTTTACCCAACAATTATTATTTATTTTACATCTATTAAATATATAATTATGTATTTAATAACACAGTAAAATATTTAATAACTGACATTATATAATAAATAATAAACTAACATTGCATGCTACAGGTTTAAGTACCTGGACAGAAACATCATTACGATTGTGTATAGTAATATCAAAATATTATACTGTATTGCATATGTCTTGTAAATAGGGCTGTTGAGTTTAATTAGAGAATCTTATTGGAGTAAGTATTGTAACCATTTTAGGTGTCCTAATGGGATTTAGGCAAGTGTATCTTTGAACTCTAACAGATATTTTATTCCTTGATCATTATTTATTTTTCCTGGTAAGAGTATTGCATTCAGCTAGTTTCTTAGAGAATTAACAATTCACTACTGTTAAGTATAACTGTACCTATGCTGAAGATTCCTTTACTTGAAACCTACTCGCTATTTCATTAATAAACAGATAAGTACATAATGTAGAAAAACAGTATAAGTAGAAAAACTCACTTTCTAATTAGAGATTCAAATTCTTCGTTAAACCATCACCAGAAACTAGGACTCCTGTTTCCATCCAAATGACAGTAAAATAAAACAAAAATTTGATGCGTGAGCATGTGTTAATTTTTCTCTTTTTTTTTATAAAATTTCATTTTGTATTTCAGAAGGTTTCCTCTCGCTAAATTATATATATTTAAAATCATAATATAACAGCACATGTGACAATAAACGAATTTATAATTTCAGAACCGAATGTTTTCCTGTGTATCCATTCAACCTATAGAAATGACTAAACCATTCCCAATTTCAGTGAATGAGTTACCTATTTTTTTTGGAACTTTTACCTCTAAGTTTTGATGTAAACAAATTTAAAAAATGTAATTCAGATATAATAAGAAAAGTGTTAAAATATTAATGTATGATAAACCCAGTATTTGGAATATTTTTGATCACTTCAACAAACTATACTTTTCATAATAATAACATAGTACTAATAATTTTTACGTGTGCACTAAAAATATACTAAAGTGAGATAGTCAACAACAAAACAGAACATTTGAAGAGACATTTCTCATGATTTTTTTAGATCCTCAATAAGCAATAAAAAAAATCGACAATAGCTTACACTCAACTTATATATGTTATAGATAAATACGAGTACAATAAACTCGTCGACAACCAAGGGAATTTATTGTTATTTTAATGTGACTATAATGTAGAGAATAATTAAATCCCATTTGATATATATAGGGGATTATTATCACATTATCTCATTTTTTGAACAAAATTGTTTGTACCTCTACATTTGATTTAGGGGAACACTAATTTGATTTAGGGGAATGGAAAATTTCCATTTTGAACGAGAAATTTCAAAATAGAAATTTTTACAAAATAAGGACTGTCTTAATATATATATAATATAAAGATTTCACATAAATAGGCGAGATAACAATCAATGATCAAACCACAATATGAAATGGGAAAAGAAGACTAAGACCTTTCAACAGTAACAAGCGGCCTTTGTCAGAGTCAAAATTTTGATTTAAACTAAGTATTAAATTACAAATTATTTTACAAAGAAAAAGAGTCTTTGGATTTTAACAACAACTGGAGTCTGAAAGAACACGTGACACTGAACTGTAACTTTGAAAATATAGTTTTGTTTCTATTCCACGGTCGATACTATTATCAATATATATATATATATATATATATATATATATATATATATATATATATAATATATATATTCAGGTAACTCACCACAAATTAAAAACCTGCTTACAACTTGTATTCACTTGCTCTCTGACGACGTGAAAGCGAAAGGCCATAGAGCGACTATCTTCTTTAATTTGTGGTGAGTTACCTGAATATTTATATCACGTGTTATTGTGACAATTTTCTATATATATATATATATGTGTGTGTGTGTGTGTGTGTGTGTGTGTGTGTGTGTGTGTGTGTGTGTGTGTGTGTGTATGTGTGTAAAACCTAAGTGGAAAAAGTACAACAACAAGTGCTTCCTTCTTGCAGTTCTATGACTTTTAAGACTTCTTGCATTTCTTCTAATTCAGGAGTCTGCCACCTGTAATATCAAAAGAGCCATTTTGGCTCCTTTTCTACTAAAAAAAATATTCTGGAATCGCAAAACATAAGATTCTATAAAAAGTTTAAACTTTTAATCTTATTTTAAAATTTAATTGTTACGACCACTGAATTCAACAAACAGAAGGATAGTGTGAATGTAATTGCCTACCCAAAAATAAATCAAACATTAAACTGTATAGGCCTATTTAAAATCCTCCTGTATTTCTGTCAAATTAAAATAATACATTTTCTACTTTAATATGAACTAGTAATATCTACTTGCTCAATTTTCAGGCACCTAAAGTATATTTTTTTAGCTATATACCTCTTTAGCTAACCAAACACCTTTTAAAAGTCCCTAAATTCTGTTCTACGTTCAATTTTTAATCGATTCAGATCTTAGCATTTTAATCGAACATACTCAGATCTACTGTCAAAGTTTCATCTTGCTACAGCTTATGATGGCAGAGTTACTTGTGGCAATATTTTTGGACAAACAAACAGACAGACATTTTTCTAAGATTGGTATTCGGTTTCTCTAATGTACTAAACGTAATGATAACTTAGAATGAGTGAGTTCTAATCAAAGGACAGATAAAACATTTCTTTTATTTATAGAGACAAATCTTTAACTGAAGCTTCGCAGCTTTAAAACAGTAAACAACAAATTAGGAATTTTTGTGGCAAGTTCATTCATTGTGCTCTCATCCTCTTCAGGTTTCTTTCTCGATAATATGTCTTTCTCAAATAATATGTATTATTTTTGATGGTTATTTACTTCCTTTATTTATATTTCTAAATAAAAATTAAAAAATTATTTATGTATTATTTTGTGAAGCTATAGAGAACCTAAAAAGCTTCTAGTCTAGTTGAATTTTTTGAGTAGTTATCCATTTACTAGTATGTTATGTACAACCAGTGCAAATGCTTAAATGCAAAGTTTTATTAATTTAAATTTCCAGAAAAATTTATGCAAAAATATTTATAGCCCAAATTGCATATTTTAGAAATTAAAGTCTGTTTATTTTGTAATTAATTATTAAATTATCGTTAAGATTAATATTTAATATAATAGTATTTAATTTTATCATTAATTCATATGTCAATAAATATTTGATTAGTTATATAATTAATTTTATCGAATTCATTTAATTTTTTTTTTTCAAGTAAAATGTAACATTACGTACATATAATGTGTTTCATCTTTAAAACAGTTGTAATTTAGTGAAAATACTTTATTAATAGAATACTTCAACCAATAATATATCAGATTATAATATATTTAATGTAAATTTTAAATTATTTATACGTAAAATTGTGTAAAGTATTTTATATAGATTGTAGGTGTGAGAGTTGGTTAAAAAATAAACAAAAGAATAATTTATAACGTGACAAAAAAATGTCGATTTTTTTTAATGCTTCCTCTAAATCAAAAGTAGAGGTCAACAGAAAATTTGTTAAAAAAAAAATAATAATAAACCGTCCCCCATACAGATTGAATTTCAAATGTGATTTAGCATGGGTTTCCGCTTGTTTTAGGTTCCACTAAACTTTGACAACATGATTTTTATCCTATAAAAGTGAAACTTTGTATTTAATTTAAGAGGGACTCTAATCTCTTCCATGGACGTTTCATAAATTAATAATTAATCATTGTCATTGTTAATTAATTAGTCATTGTTATTAATTTTATTTTCATGTGAGTATCTGAAATGAAGGGATTATCTTAGAATGAGTTAGTATAGAGTTTAGAAATTTTTGGAACGATACAAGCATCCTGCAGACTCGAGATTTTTACACTAAACTTCGGACTTTACAAGAGTGGAACTGTCTAACAGGTTAAGATGAAAGCTGTTAAACGGTGGTGTAAACACGCCACGCCTATTAGGGTCTGGCTTAGTGTATAAAGCTCATTCCAGCTGAACTTACTATGGTAAAGAATACAATATTTAAAAATATAATTAAAATATTTATTAAAAATATGCCTGCTAAACTACTATAAATGAAAGCTATATTTGACATTATACAAAAAATGCAAACTCTCTATCTAGAAGAGGTAGAAACCTTTTTATATTATAGCTGAAGGCGAACCAATCACTTTGGAGAGGATAATGATTATTATCATATGATACCTAATGCTATGAATGTGAAGGGATATTTCTTTACGTAAATTTATAAAAGATATTAAAGAACTTAAAATCTGAAGTCGAATTTAGTTAGACAGTGGTATGCAGAATATGACAGGTTCGGCTGAGGAACAGAAGAGCCCGATGAGATTTAAATCTTCAGGTTAATAATTTTAATCATAGATAAATGATTTTAAGTTCGGTTATAACTAGTAAAATGAATATAGCCACATATAAAGAAATGATATATTATTGAACAATATATATGTAAATTTTCATTAAAATAAATCATGAAATAGTTGCTTGTTAACATGTTTGATATTATGTTTAGTTCTAGTAAAGTTGAGTGTAGACCACTGCAGATTTATTTCTTTTTATAAGAGGAAGTACTCTGCAGGAGAAGCGAACAGCGACTACAGCAGTTGTATTGTTTACTAATTTCTCTTACACTTTGTGTTTGTCTCTCGTAGTGTTTAGTTTCTTCAGACCATAATTAAACATCTAGTTCTATCGTCAGGTAATTGTTCATGATATTATTGGAAGTACACAAAAAATAATGTTCAACAAATTAAATTTGTTACTTTTATCAAATACTTCAATCTCTTATGGTGTAAATAAGCATCTGTTAATTAAAAACACGTTTACCAATTAAAATATATTGCACTTTCCATTTGCTGTAAATTGAATTTTTTTAAGTTTGTTTATTTTAAAATCTTCCGTATGAAATATTGCATAGCTATATGTAAACAACTTTTTAAAAAAATAGTTATCAATAATAATGGACTTTTTTGAGCATCTCCGAGTTGTTTGAAAGGCGACCGCTGTTTTAGTTACTTAAAACTTGATATTTGCTTAACTCAATATATGTGAAAAGAGATCCCTCATGTTTTATTAACATTATTCTATATTGAAGCAGATTTGGATTTGAATTCATTGAAATACTGAGACTGTGCTGACAAATTTATTGATTATTCCGTGTTGGCTCGGAAAAGTTTAAAATCCCTTGTCTTTCTCAACCCTGCCTGGCTTTACTTCCAACTTCTATTGCTCCTTTGTTAAAAAGCCCTTCCCTCACTACCTTGAGATTCTCAATTTGATATCTTTTATTGCATCAACTAATCCAGAAGTGATTATTCATTCTTTTTAACTAAGCAAACTTATTTCTTAGTGCACATGTCTATATAAAAATTGCTATTTTTAAAATATCACTAATTATTACAGTTTATTATTGAAAAAATTATGAGATTATTAATGTTGTTATTTTAATTTTCTGTGCAGAGAATCATTCAAATGTTAACTTGAGTACAAGATCTAACATGTCTCTTCAAACACTTGTTTTTATCCAAGTGACCACGAAAAGACATCACTGAATCTCACAAGGATGAGTGGGCCTCCAAGTTTACATGTCCATACAAACCTTGGGTAGAGAAATGCTACCACCAGGGGGCTAATACAAAATGACGGGAGTAGGATCGATAATATTTATGTGCATTCGAGTGATACAGCATATCCGAAAGCCCAACTCAATCTACTGGTACATGTAGAGCTACTGGCTGACTTTGTCAACGACTAGTATTTGGGAATACTCCAAATATAAGATCCGATTCGTTTCTCAGTCTTACGTGTGAGTACATTTCAATAAGAAACTTCAGTACCCTGGAGCCTTACTCCACAGAAGTACAGAGAAAAACATTACAAGAGAAGATGACAGCTCAGAAGATGGTTTCAGCTCAGTGTATAATAAGTGATTCCTTTCACACACCAGAGTAATCTCACTCATTTCATGTTCTCTTCTATTACAAGTTGAAAACTCTTCTCTTATTTGTTGATGAATGTCAACCTTTGAAACGTTTTTTTCTGTCAAAAACCGAACCGGAGAACATCATTTTACAATGGGCTCGCTGATCGATTGCTTTAAACATTTTGTAGTAGCCTTGTAAACAAACTTCAGCAATGCCAGTGCAAATTATGTCATTTTCCTGCCATGCTGTTAGCTGGTGGAATGTCTCGTTTTAATGTTTCTCGAGAACCAGTTAAAAAATAGTAGCTACAGCGATTTGGACTTTACTTATCAAATAAACCTCGTATAATAGCTCTGTAGAGTAAAAGATATTAGCAAGTAATGTTTATACATATAAAAATCCAATTGGTTTTGTAGGTCAAGACATTTAGAATAGGAGTTATATAATGCAACCCACTCATAAGGTTACATTATTTTATTCTCCAAGAAAAATACCAACATTTGCTACACTTGGAAAATTACACTTGCACATCTTTCGATGTTTCTAATGCATTTACTTTTTACCACAAACACTTCAATGAAATAGTTTTCCTTATTTTAATTTCAAATTTATGCTATAAAAGTATCTGAAAATGTTTTTTTCACTAGTTCTCCTTGGATGTATTTTTTATTTTGAAAAAAGTACCCTTGTACTAGGTCAGCGTACAACGTTGCAGAGGGAAATGGTTGAGTCAAGGATATCGGCTGCTCAGTAGCTGCATCATTAACAGCTCCTTTACTAAGTGGGTACCGTAAATTCCCTTTTAGATTTTGATATCATTATGATTATTACTAAATAAAACTTTTGTTGAACTTTTATTCAAGTAATACTATTTTAAAGAATGTAATTCACTTAGACAACTGAAATATGGGAATAATTTCTTGAGAAAATATTAGAACCTTAGGTCTTAATCCCTACAAACCTCTAATATCTTAATTATTATTTGTGTGTAATGGGAAAATATAGATAATTTATATTGGAACTTAGGTACCACAAAGTGTCTTGACGTCTGCTTGGGTTAGGTTAGGTTACAGAGGCAGCCTCATAAGGAAGAATACACATTGGCCCTTTGCGATACCTCACAATGAAGATTGATTCTACATTGAGAATCGTAAATTTTTCCTAACTTAAGTTTGTTTAAAGTAGTGATTTTTAACAAGTACTTCACATCGCACGGGCTCGGGGCCGAGGACTTAACGTCCTTCTCGAGGGACGTGCTCATATTTACTCACCGCCCACGTATTGAACTCCGGCCTGCCAGTCTAGAGGCCAGCTCGTTGCTACTGGGCCAACCTGGTCCCCCTGCTTGGATTAAAATATGAATAGTTGTAGTAATTCCCACATAATGCTTAGATTTAAGAATACGAGTACATGATTGAGTGAATTCATCACTTTTCATATAAACTTGTAAGACTCTTGAAATGGTTTTTGTATGATTTCAGGTAGGTTGGCTTTCACCGGAAAAGAAGTTAGCTGTGGAATCCGGTAGTAAGGATGTGCGGACGACCCTGCAGAGTGACATGACCTCAGATTTAGTACCACCTCGGGTTACGACGGTGAGATAAAATTACTTGTCGCATGTACCAGCCTTTCATATAGGGTCTTTGTGTACTTTTATAATGAAAAATCATTTCTACACATGTCTGACATAAGAAAATTAATGTATCAAATATCTCAAATAATTTAATTGCTAGTTTAAAGTCTGTGCTCAACAGAGCAGTGCTAATAACTTTATACACTAGACTAACCACAACTATTTCTTCTACTAACTATGACTATATTCAACATTTCTTTAATTAACTTACTAACAGTATGAATTATTTATTTAAAATGATCTCGAAATATGCGAAGCTTTTTAGAAAGGATTGGAATGCCAAAATATTGTTATTTTTAAACCTGTCTTAGGTTGTGATACCATTTATCTTAAATTTATTTTTTTCAAATTACGCTTATTTTACTTTCGAAATGGACAGTTGATATAATCACCCAACATTAACATAATTTCTCAAAAATTTACTTTACTTTAGTTAACTTTATTTAATTTACTTTATTTGGTAAATAATCAATCTAAATTTTAATTAAAATATGTGTAACGTACTAAAATTACACTTTAGGTGACCAAATATATACATTGAAAATTGGTATTTATATATGTACATTCATTTTAAAGGCTAATTTGAGGTCTATATGTACATATTTTTTAGTAGTATATATATAATTACTGATTGAGATATATATTGACCGTTTTAATAGCATAGTACTAAAATAAATCAGGAATTGTTCATTTTCTTGATTCAAAGTACGTATCAGTACAAACTCGAGAAAACAAATACAAAGAATGCTACTTGCTTGGTATATCATCCTTAATTAAAGTCACATTTGATTTTAATGAAGTGAGGACTATTGCTAAGGAACAAGATGGAACAATGAAAAATAAACTGATGTAAATGTTACATGTAGAAAAGAATGACTCGTCCTTGACTACAGAAGTGATGTAGCAACAATATATATTGTATTCATTTGGATATTATTAGTTGGCAAAATGTGCGTGTGATGGTTAGTGGAAACAAGTTTCTTGATTGATGTTAGTTTTAGTGTGATGCTTTAGTTGACGCTGGAGAGCTGCTGTTAAAGTTTCAATTTCATATATTTCTAATTCTTTATCGTTGACATAATTGCATTTATTGTCAAATTCACATTATATATATATATATAAAAAGATTTCACATAAACACGTGAAATAACAATTAATGATCAAACTACAATAAGAAATAAGACTATGATCTTTCAACCGTAACAAACGGTTTTCTTCAGAGTCAAAAACCCAACTGACTGGGTTTTTGAATGTGTCGAAGACTGCTTATTATGGTTGAAAGATCTTAGTCTTGTTTTCCCATTTCTTATTGTGGTTTAATCATTGATTATATGTATATATATATATATATATATACACTTTAACACATAGAAAAGAACACAGGAAGACACCACAGAACTCACTTCGATATTTCGACATCCGTCGTCATCGGGAAGAAGTGCGAAGTACTCGCGTTGAGAAGCAAACTACTACTACAGTAGTAGTTTGCTTCTCAACGCGAGTACTTCGCACTTCTTCCCGATGACGACGGATGTCGAAATATCGAAGTGAGTTCTGTAGTGTCTTTCTGTGTTCTTTTCTATGTCTTAAAGTGTTTATTGTCCACACGGACCTTTCATTTTATTCGAAGTATATATATATATATATATATATATATATATATAAAATCCATGTCTACGATTGAATTTTTCTTACCCTGTTATATGAAAACAATTATTATAGGGATGATTTCTTTTCTTAAATTCGTAGTCTCATAAAATTTACAAAATATCATTTCACATTCACAGTGTTCTCAAAATTGAGTTACCACTTAGTGACTGTGCAAATAGCAAAGCTGCTGTTTCAGCAACAAGTTTTGCCCAGATCAGTGGTCATTTAGTGGTAAAGCAACCGCTAACTCACTCTAAGAAATTGAGTTTGGTCTGAATAGTAAATAAGCTATCTCAACCTTTAAGCAACTGGTGGACGAATCTTAATCTTTCCTTCACGTGATCGTGTCAAAACACTGCATTACCAGAACTATAAATCAGACGGTTCCTGTACTGTTGCAACTCCCTGAGTTAGTTGTGAATATGGTTTCATAAAACATGTTTATATATTCATGTTTTTAACTAATTTAATAGTAAATTTTGGTAATTTATAATAATTAATAAGCAAGTAATTTTATTTTTTCATTTGATATTTTGAATGAACTACTCAAATATTCATATTAATATTATAAATTGTTTAATATACTAATACAGTGAAAACCCCACACTTTTTGTCGACACTATAGCAAATAATCTTTAACATTATTTGTTAGATTGTTTACAAATCTACATCTGAGTTAATGTAGTAGTAACTTAGCGTCATGTATATCTTCCTAACAATTTTACACATCTACTCGATTGTTTTGCACAAAAAAATAAGCCAGATGTTAGATCCAAACTGCATCGTTGACCTCATTAAACTAATAGTCTTCCCCGGATTTGCACTTTGAACATATAGAAATAATAACTAAATGCACGGATTTTTTTTTAAAATACTTGTGTTCTTCTTTTGTAGTTTATTTGACGAGAATCTGTACTAAATTTCAAATGAATAAGATGTTGTTAAAATTAACATATCATAAAAAACTAATACAATTCATGCTACTGGTTGTAAACATTATGTATGAATTTACAATTTTATACATGCCTTTACAAAAAGAATATTTTTTTAACAGTTACTATCTATTGTCTTAGAATTCTCAACTTTACTGGTATAATGACCTATAAATCACTGAACCCATATCAGACCTAAAGGTAAAAAATGACTTCATTGATTTAAACTAAAAAAGGTTACATAAAATGTCCAATAGGTATACCTGCACTACTGACATGTGATGTCAAAATGTCAATAAGCAGAAAAGCCATTTGCCATTATGAGAGATTTTTTTTTTAAATTTTGAGTGTCAATTGAGGTAAGGAGTGAAGTCTATTAAATAAAGTTTTAGAAAATAAAATTTATAATCGGCTATTTTCCAATGTTCTATTAAATTTATTATAATATAAATTCTTTTGTATTAATTGTGTAAATATTTTGTTATTTATAAATTTTACAGATTTAGACGAAAACATCATTTAAAAAATAAAGCCAGGGTAGCCCAGTGGCTTACGTGCTCGCCTCTAAACTTGTATATCATTGGTTTTATTCTCACTCTTTTCCTCGATTTTTTCACGCAGAAAGTAAAAAAAAAATCTGAGTACCTGAATCCTTAGAGAGAACATTAAGCTAAGCTGGTCAAGGAGTACCTGACATCGTACCTTTACCATGTCAGGTACTCCATTAGAGATACCTACTATAACACACTTGAGCTAGGTAAAATACAAGACTTATAATGTAGTAATTTAATACATCAATCCAGTAATGTGACTCACCCATTGATGAAATGGTTGCCAAATAGTAAATGAGCCACACTTTCCGCCAAAAGGTGAAATCCCATAAGTGTGGGCATTGAAAAGCAAACAAATAATTCAAAAAAACTGTCCATTTAGTACCCCTTTAATAATTAATTAATTATTTGTTGATACATGTATTGTTCATTTGTAGCTTTCATACAATGCTAACAGTCTATTAAACAAATGGAGGAACGTGCCAAACATTTAAATTGATGTATACGCATTTATACAATTCATGAACGTAACATTTATTTTAATATACCCTTATCTAATTCCTCTTAGATTTATTTCTAAAACCGTAAATGGAGTTAGATAACAAACATGAAGACAAATAACTCAGTATATTAGACAAGGAGATATTGAAGTATCAATGCAAACAAAGTCCAAGTTATCTACAGTTGTGAACGTTTCTGGATATGTTTCAAAAGAAGTGAAAATGCATTAATTTTGTTCTCAGTTCTATTCGTGAAACTACGGAATAACAGTTCATACATTCAAAAAATTGCGATTTTCTCCAAAAAAAGTGGTAACCGATTTCATGATAAGTTAATAATAATAAACCTGTTTATTTTGATAAAGGTTTAAAAAGATGTTTATACTACCAACAAGATATCAAGACAAGATATCACTAACAAAATTTTACAATAATCATGAAGTCAGTCAAATCATAAAAATGAATACTAAATGTGATTTCACATTTCTAAAATTTATCTTTTACATACTAATTATAAATGTATTATAAAATTTCGCATGAAATGATAAAAACACAATAATTATAAAGGAATCGCTAGACCGGTATTGAAATAAAAAAGAAAAAAAGTTTTCTAACTTTCACGTTTTTTTATGAATTTGTCCAACCCAAACTCACTTTGCTTAAGTGTCAATATGCACATTCAATAACCGATACTACTCCATTAAAAGAATCTCGTTAGTAATAATTTCACAATTAAAATTTGCCAAAACATTTAAGTATAATAGTAAATTTCTATTAACTATTTGTCGTAATAGTAATTTGTTCAACAACTCTGAAGAAATGTACTTCTTAAAACATCTTTTTATTTTGAGAAGCATACTAAGAATTTGGTAAACATACAATTCTTATTCCAATAAAGGTTCCAATATTTTAGCTGTTTCATAAATTAATTAAAATGATTTCAAGGAATTAAAATTATGGAAGGGTAATTAATAAATTAATTATTAAGCTATGACAAATTTTAATAAATTAATGTTATATAGTAATATTATAATATACTATAATGTTATATGGTTATATTATAGCGTTATATGGGTATATTATAATGTTATGTCGTTATACAAGCATACATATTTTTAGCTCTATGTTTCTTTAATGTTCTCTGAACTGACTTAATTAAATATTTCCTATATTCAATAAATGCCTACTGATTTTTATTTTCAAATTTTCTCAATGTTGGCGTGATGACTAGTCAAGAAACATATTTTAGGAAAATTTTAATATGATAGATTTAAGAATTATGTAAGGAATATAAATGGAGTTTTGTTTGATTGAATGACTCAGTAGTACTTGATCACTGCTATATAAAATAAAGTAGTTCTAGTTCTTTTGTTATTTAACCTTTTGTTGAGCTATCCTAGCTCTACTGTGTCTCTAGTGTTTCTCAACTATTCCCCATCTCAATTGTTTCACGCCGGTTAGTATTTCTTTTTGCTCGCTGAATGAACACAGAAGTAGAAGTGAGCTCCTTCATTGTGCCCGGACAGCTGTAAAGGTTGACGTGATTTATAGTCCCTAACTAGATCTCCCCGGGCTTCCTTTATAACATTTTGCAAAACCCTTTTTTCTACAACTTTCTTACATAACTGATTCTTATTTCATCCATTGTCTTAAACATTTATATTTTGTTATAAATACAAAACCATTCCTAACAGTAATTATATTATATAAATATGATACTGTCTCCGCACTTATCTTTATTATATATTTCTTATACTGGTGAGAAAAATTGTAAATTAATTCTGAATAATATTTGATATTTGCCTCATAATATAAAAGGAAAATAAGTCTGATTTGATCGGTAAAATTATTCGCGATCTTTTGTAAGTTGTATTTTAACACAAAATGTGACTCAAAATGATTTTTCAGTCCCTTTTCCCGATGGTCTATCCTTGTTTTACTTCAATTAAAAAAAAATGTTTTGTGTAGTAAAATTCAACGTACTGTTGCAGATTTTCCTATCAGTAAATACAACTTATTAGACGTTTCTATTAACTTTGGCCGATTTTTTTGTAGCATTTTTCATTTATAGACTGCCCTAAATACAATAGTTTTGGAGAACTTGCACACTCAAACCTTGTATAGTTAAGATAGCCGAACTCGTAATCGATACTACAAACCTCCTGGCTGGAGTCTATGACAACTAACAAGCTTGACCTATTGATCAAGTAACGAGAACATACCCTGCATGTGTGTGTTCTTCACAATCTTCTTCAGGTGCTTTGGAACCTGAAGCATTGGAGGGATTCTGTGTTCATTCAGAATGTTGGGTACACTTTTTAAGTGCACCATTGGAATTTGCGAAGGGAAATCGGTTGGGTATCTCTCTTTTGAACGGACACCTAAAGTGAGGAGTCTAACTGATTTTAGAGGTGGGCTCACACAACCTTCAGGCTGATATTTCTTTGAAGCGAAAATCGTTTCTACTTTCGTACCAAACTCATTATCAATAAAATTAACTACTTCTTTAAATGTTGTTATATTCATATTCATTTTGTCAGTTATAGCGAATATGAAATACTTGTTACAGGACAATCTGATAAGTGACTACAGTAGGAATCCAATAATTATCATTTTCAGTGTGAAAATATGGTATCTTTTCCACATTCAAAATTCATAAAATATTTACTATAAAATATTCTTATTTCGACAAAATTTAATGAGTAATTTATATTTTCTAGAACATAAATTATTAATATTATTTTAAAACAATATGGTTTCTTACCAAAGAAAATAAAGAACTCTATGCCTGTATAATGTATTAGAATTTGGCATACACTATGTTTTGCAGTATTTGTAAAGAAATTTATGGATACCCACCCAGACGTTCCTAGACATAAATAAGAAGTGATAGATTCAGGGGATATCAAAACGTGTAAATTCGTCAACAACTCTTAAGTGTTTTTTATCTTTTCATAATCACTATTATAATAACCAACTTAGAAATGTACTGTAATGTACCTTTTTTATATCATAAAGACTGTACAGATTAAACCCCAATAGATAATACCTTTGTGTTTTATTTCATTCTAATTGAGCAAATGGTGTTACCAATATCATGTTCGTCTACAGTCAAGTTGAATCATATGCTAATAATTTTACACTTTTATTCAAACTGCCCTTTTATTTATTGAAGTCTAAAAATTGTCGAAATTTATACCTTTATTAATTATCAGATTTATAATAATTGCAATATTTCAACGCTTTATTTTTAGTACTTATGGATAAAAAAGAAGTGGCGTTTGAAAATACATAATGAACAATAATTAAAGAAGAAAATGTTTTAAAAAGTTGTGTAGCTCAACTACATTGTAAGGAATGTTATTGGAAGTGATCTCAGTCGGATCTGTCAAACGTGAGGTCGGTAACATGTTCACAAACTTTTGGGTGGACACATACACAGGTATCATAAAATACTTCAAAAATGGACTCAGAAGACATCGAAACAGTCTAGCAATATCTCAAAATCGTCTTTAAAAGATTACTAAAATTAGTGTAATGCAAAATTTTCCGGTAATGTTTTGTTACCTACATAGAAAATTTTTGTCTTGGCACATGTACTCCCTTTATTTCCTATATGCACAATTTCCATTGAAGTAAAGTGTGAAGCATTCTATCTAGTAAATCACATCTCTAGAACACAAGAGTTTAAAAATTCTTTGTATTACATACATAAGTGTCAAAATAAATACACTTTCTACAAAAGAGTTGATCTAATACTAGTGACTACTTGACTGATGTGCCGTGAAACTTTATAATAACTTAGTAACTTCTAATTAGATCTGAAATATAACTCTTACAAGCTTAATAACTTAATGTTTTTGGTGTTAAATAAAATTTGATATAGCTTTGTAAACTTGATCTTCTGCATGCATAATTAGTTAATTTGATATTTTTAAACTTGTTTGTCTTCATTATACAATATTTGATTATTAAAAGTGGAGTTAATTCAGACAATAATATGGATTAGATGTATAATTTACTTGTAGGCTTAAAATTTTAAATTAATAATATTTGCATTCTATATTAATAATAGCTAATAGTGCCATTGTTTGGTGAGATTAATGTATTTCAAAAAAGGTAGATATCTTTAAATGTAGAAGCAGACTTCATATATCTTTGAATGGATGTTCAGATACATTAAATAAATAGTTAAAAAATAAATCAAATACCAAAAGCAAACCAATCAAAATATAAAAAAGCCCTGTTAAAATATACAACAGTTATAAATTTAAAATTATAATTTCTGATTAGGGACTAGTATGATTGCAACGAAAAACGTTAACTGATAATATTTTCTCAAAGTGAAACAATTAATTTTTTCTGACTTATTTATAAAACAATGCTTAAGGCATGAATGAGTTCACTTCATTCGACATTCAGTAACTAAGTTTCTGTTGTATGAAATTTTAAACTCATTTCACAAGACTAAGCTGTAATGTACACAAGAAAAGCAAAACCTGATGTGTAATTTTCAATCGTTCATCTGGGATGAAACAGTTTTTGCTTTAATTCTATAAATAATTCAACCTCGCTTTATAAACTCCTTGAGAGTACAATACTTTAAACTTTTAGCCTATATGAAGTAATAATTTATTAGTGTTAGTGAAGCAAGTGTTTTTCTCTAAATACATTCAAAATAATGTGGAATAATTCTTGAAGTATTAGTATACTCGAGTCCTTCATCCGTGTAATGTCATGCAAAGAATTTGGGACCGAGAAGAAGGTCTTATTTATTTTCAACTTGTTTAAAACACCTTTTCAATACTTAGTATTAATAGATTATTAATTTTATTTGATATTTTCTCTATTGTATTAATTAATTTTTGCATTTTACATATATGTATAAATGTGTGTCTGCGTGTTTCTGTGTGTACGAATAAATTTATGAACAAAGTATGATCTAGAAGTACCGAAGAGATTATAAAAATCACATTTGAGATTGACTTTTCACTATTTCAATCAGTTTAGTGATTGATAAGTCCAAGGAACGACAGTTATCAAAAGAAAACCGCAACACATTGAGAAAATCATAAAAGGAAAACAGAAAAGAAAAATTTAGTGGAAAGGAGTATAAATAACAATGAGCTTAAATAATAATAAATATATATAAAAATTATAAAAACCGGTCAAGTATACCAATATTTTGATAATAAAAATAAATAGTTTGAAAAAAATAGGCCAAAGTTTTCAGTCCAGAGCAGGTCTTAAGCCTGCTCCCAGATAGTGAGACAAATGTTTTATTTGTGAGTTCTTAGTTTTATTATACTGGAGACAGAGTTTATAACTGAACTGGATTATGAAACGGTAATTCAAGTTGTGGTTATAGAAACAGGATGAATTGTAACAGAACCCTACAATAATTATTTTACCAAGGCTGAACATTGTAGTTCTAAAAACGTGGGAAATAATGTTTAAAGTTGAGAACAAGAGCAGTACGATCTCTTTTAATATCAGTAGAGTTATTAAACTGTCTAGGACGTTACAGCTATTGATGGAGTTGGTTGAATACCTGTATTTGCTGAATTTGCGGTTAATTACAATGAAACCACGATGGCTGTTTTCAGGTTGGAATTCAGATTCCACAATTAAGCCAGGTTGTTATTGGACACGAAGTACTTCGGAATTATAAGTACTTTGGCAATGTAACCTGGAAATAATTTTACAAAAAGTTGAACTTGATAGCCGGTTGTGTACAAGTTTAGCAAGTTTATTATCAAATTATATATTTTTGGTCAGAATGAATTGTGGGAGGTAAACAAGAAGGGTTCGGTGAACACCTCTTAGGTTGGTGTATCAACCATCTTCTTCCTGATCACAGCCGTGACGTGATAGTTGAGACTTTCTTAGACTTCCTCGTAAAAAAGTCGGCATTCGTCACTGGATATTAAAACATATGCATAACATAATTAACAATAGGATTATAAACGGGTTCTTACTATTTGTAGTACCATTCAAACAAGTGTCCATAATGCCTCGCAGTTTAAATGAAACAGTACTATGAGATTGAAAACATATTGACGGTATTAAAAGGATTGGGACAAAATTGAATTATTCTTAAGTTTTGCTAAAAGTCAAAGTCCAAATGAAGATTTAACTTGGAAACACCAATGAATGTTTCATCTGAATTGTTTTCTTTAAACTTTTAAGTAGAGTTACCGGAAATATTTGTTTCAGCTTGTCTGATAGTCTATATTTACGACTTCTAATTTCACACAAGTTGATTAAACTTGTTGCATTTGTAATTTTAAACTGGGTAAATTTATTTCTGTATATTGAATCGTGTTGGCAAAACTGTACCTAATTAAAGAAACAAATGCGAATTGGTTTCAAAATTGGTATAAAGGAGTTATTGAGTTTGTACTTTCTAATTGTAGTATTTCCATCGTTTATTAATGAAGGAACTAAAGGCAAATTAAGTTTAAGGGTAAGGAGGAAAAGTAAATTTTTGAGGGTTTCATTGGACTTATCGATTTTGTGGCGGTTGTTTCCACTGGCAGCTGAGAGGACGCAAGGGCTATTCTTAGTGGGCGGGCTATTTCTGCTGGCGTGCGCCCCTGCCAGACAGTTGTCTTGCTTCTTTTGCCGGGATGGCTCGGGCTAATCGGATTCTGCTCAAACTCTCCCAGTCGCCTCTACTCACCACCTTCATATCCTGTAAACGTCAATTCATTTGGTCAACTGCCAAACTCTTATTTATTAGAACCGTTCATTTCATACGTTGTTTATGCCTACTTTAGTGAATTGCCGTTAAATATAACGTGATATGGACAAGTTTTTTAGTGAAACAATAAGCTCTCTGAATCAATTATAATTATATCGACTGGTATTTTAATCGCTTACTATTTGCTCTAAGGAGAACTTCTATAACATAGATTGTTCTTTGAAGCAGAATTAGTACCCACCTCTGTTTTCAGTTCTTCATTACAATTGTAAATGTGTAATCATAGCCAACAGTCTGTGAGTGAACACAAATGAAACCAGTAATACCCAAACTATATTAAGGAACTAATAGAATCAACTTCTTTTGCCCAAAGTAACCAAGTCATCCATCCAATCCGATAAATATTTGTAATTGAAGGAAACAATATTTTGAACTTTATATTTACTTTCATTTTTCCTTTATATAAATACAGTTGTAAAAAAGTATCGGGTTTTGAACAAACTTGGGTATCCGGTTTTATTGGAAACAAATGTATTAGGTTAAATGTATTGGGGGGGGGGGGGGGAGACTTTATCTGAAATCTCTCAATTTTCTGATTTAGTAGAAACTTTTACAGATGATTTTGCCAAAATCGCTGTGGTTCTGGTTTCTTAGTTGAAATGTAATATGAATATAGTACTATCTTCGTGAAATTGTGATTCAGGTTCAAATGTTCAAACTTAACTTGATTAATGCCATAGATATTTAAGAAAAGTCATAAAAAAAATTATGACTTTTTTCTGAAAATACATAATTCTGAAATTATGAAAACAGTTATTCTTTAGGAAATAATGAACTATAAAGTAAACAAAAATGTTTTAAGAGAAAAGTTCAATTTTATTCAGTAAATGTACACTTATTCAGTGTATTTTGAAAGTCATGTGGTGACTATAGTCAGATTTTTTGGACTACAACTCAGTGTAATAAATACTCATTGGTATTAATTAAAAATATTAAATTTCTCCCAATCTATTTGTATTTAGGTTCCAAAGTTGGAAAATAATTGTATTAGCAACCTCCAAAATAAAGGCAGATATAACCAAATGGAGAGTGAATATTCCTCATAACCATTGCTTGGAAATATTAGTAATGTATATATTAAATAACAAGGGTATCATTTTCCTATGCACTTATAATTTACTAATTATAATAATTAAAGGATTGCCGTATTCATGATTAGTGTAGACATTTCAACATTTTCAGACTTCTTTAACCTTTTTTTAATTTCCGTAGATAGTAATTGCATAAAAAGTAATCTAGGAAATAGCTGAAATTCCTATTTAAGAACGGAATTGTAGCCAATTCTGTGAAGAATGGACTAAAAAAAACCTATATACTGCAATATTTACAACAAATGAATTAATTTCAGCGGAGAACTGTATAACTCACACAGGTAAAACTATAAAGAAAAGCAAGATAAGAAAAGGTCGAGTATAGCGTGCCAGTACTTGGTGCTGTGCCTATCATTGACGTACGTCTAAAGCGTGATATCAGCAAGCATGAAGGCTGGCCTTGCTTGGCACATAAAAAAGCACCCATTGCTTAAGTGCTGCAGTAATGAAAGCTAAAAACCCCTTAGTTTTGATAACCTTATTCAATATAATAAATTAAACTTGACAAATAAAACCACTACTAATAATGGAAAACCTTCAGGATATTATATTCTATTCATTCAAAAATCAGTCTCCTCAACATTTTACGATAACATGGTGTTTATTAATATCATAAAAACAACTCATGGAAAAATTAAACAATTTATATTGTAAGTTTTTTTTTATTTTAACCAGAATTTTTATGAATGAAGGATTTTTCAAAGATTATGTCTTAGAATCAACAAAACGTTGAATACGAAATTCAAGTATTGGATTCTTCATCAAATGAAGTAGATGGAAGTGCCTCACTTTGATGTAGGGAAGAATTCTTTGCACTAGACCAACAAGTAGAAAATTAATTATTATTAGAAGTTAAATAATTCATACAATAATTTTAATTACCTAATATTACTAGTAAATTGTTTGCAAATCTATCATTTCAGTAAAAAATAAATTAACGAAAAGTTTCATTGTATGACCTAGCCAAAATCATTGATTTGACTTGGCAACACTGGATATGAAGAATCTGTAATAAATTTTATTTTCTTTTCTAAGTTGTCTTCATATCTTTAACTTTCATTGTTGTGACATTATTTGTAATTTATTATTTCCTATTAACTACTTAATGGACAGGTTTCATATGAACACCCTAATTAAATAGTTTTGTATCATTGAAATTAATTAAAGTTTATTTAAGTAGATTCATTGATTCACAATCATCCATGATTATTAATCCAGATAAGTTCAAGTATTATTTTATTTTATAAAATTTTATATAAAATTATATAGCGTTGCCCATCAATCTTGCGATGAAATAATGACAGATATGAAGTGATACAACTGCATCATTCACTAAATAGAAATAGTTGGGAATAAAACATATCTTTAAGAAAGGAAAATAATAATAAACAATACTCTTAGTTGTACCAGGTAAAGATAAACCAGGAAATAAAAATGCAGCGTTCCAGAAGTTAATTATATATAGATTTTCTATAGAATAAAAAAAACCACAGATTTACCCTCACAGATAAAAAGTAGTATTTTGTGTATAGATTTATATATTTTCTACAAATTACAATAAAACCACAGATTTACCCTCACAGATACAAGTAGTATTTTGTGTATAGATGTATATATTTTCTATAAATTACAATAAAACCACAGATTTACCCTCATAGATACAAAGTAGTATTTTGTGTATAGATTTATATATTTTCTATAAATTACAATAAAACCACAGATTTACCCTCATAGATAAAGAGTAGTATTTTGTGTATAGATGTATATATTTTCTATAAATTACAATAAAACCACAGATTTACCCTCATAGATAAAGAGCAGTATTTTGTGTATAGATTTGTATATTTCTTATGGAATACAATAAAATCATAGATTTACCATCACAGATGTATTGTGTATGCATCTTGATAAGCTGCTTAACTTAATAAGAATGCTTTTATATTATTGTTAGGAGTACCTAGATGACTTAAATAACATATGTCGCCTTTTCTAGATACGAAATATACTTGGGAAAATAAGAAGTAAATGTATACAGTTTTTTTTTTTAAACAAATTCTCTTTAATATTACATAACGGCTTTTAAATTTTAAGCTATAGAAGTTGATCATTATGGATGGTCAAATAGACAAATTCATATTGATTAAACTTACAAATAAGAAGTTACTCCAAATGCTTGTTAATGAAAATATAAAGGATAAGTAAGAAAAACCGAATTGTTTATTACTCCTTAAATCACCCAGTGAGATTTACATTTAAAAAAAAAACTAAAGAGGGTTTTTAGACTTCAATAACCACAAAATTGTCTCCTCTGAAAATCGAAATATAGGTTAAATAGAACTGTGATTTTAAAAAGTAATATTTTTGCTAAAGTTGAACCTATCAATAAAAGGAAAAGTAATCCCGCTGGAAACTATTCATCAAACCATATTGATCAAAACATCCCCATTTGTTGAAAAATGAAATAAACTGAATTAATTTGTATTTTCATTTCTTATATTTTATTCTTTATTTTCTGTAGAAACTATTTTCGATAGAAAACAAAATCGTTTTTTGTTTTTAATTAATGTTATCTGTCTTTATCTTTTTCACATAATTTAAAAACTCTTTTATTTGGGTGAAATAATTTCATTACTATTTCATTTCTATGGAAAAATATCTTTCTTTGCTTAAAATTACTTACTTTATTTTCATATTTATTGGAAATTTTTGAAGTTAATAAAAAGAAATTTATTTCTTTATATATAACTTTGGCTTGGTCATCTAATGAAAACTAAATCGTATAAATTAGATCATCTAAACTATAACTAAATGAATCGACAATATTGAGGATAAAAACCTTTTTTGTTTGGAGACATAATACTTCCCCCAATATGAGTAAATACCACACTATAACAGATTGTACGATCAATGAATCAAAATAGAAAAAAAAAATCAAAACTTTCAAAATTTATAGATTTTTTTGTTCTAATTGTTTTAGATCAATATAATGCCTGTTTTTTTTTATTTATTTTTGAATAGTTACTGATTATGGTTTACACTAATCAATTGTTTCCTGTAAACGTAGTTCTATCGTGAACTATTTCCATTCGCTCTGACACTGACATATGAGCTCTTACCTTGAATTAAAATAGCGTCTGGGCGATGGCCGAGCTGATGTCTGTGCCAATTTTGTACTTTCATAATGCCTTTTCAGGGTCAGTGTGCTAGTAGTCAACAATAAACAGTACTCTGGGAATTTTATAACTTCTTTTTATTATCTGCAATTATATTATATAAAATAATCTAAAGGTCAGTAAGGACTATTGATTTTATTGTACACAAACACTGACTTACTCGCTTCAATATTTCCACATCCGTCATCATCAGGAAGAAATATTCATGACTTGAGAGGCCAACAACGACTGAGTTGTTGTTCCAAGTCCCTGAGCGGTGAACATGTCCTTTTGATAACGATGGATGTCGAAATATTGAAGTGACCCTGACAGTGTTTTCTGATGTTTCTTCTCTGATGAATTATATTTATGTATTTAGTATTATGCTTGTTTACAAGTATTAATTGTAAACCTGCATAGATTCCCTGTTTATAGGAGTGAAGAATATATTTAATATCAAATATTATTTTCAAGCCTAACAATAACACATTACATAAATTATTATTTTTCATGCTTTGATTAAAATGTAGAACATTGTTGCATTGTAATTAAAACTTAATGTTATTTTTAGCATATTAATAAATATTATTGAACTTCCTACTGTGATCAGACTATCAAAGTACTTTATACGATGTTTTCTTTGCCGTACCAGTTGTGACATTCATCAATATTCAAGTAATAATCAAACTGTTAAGCAATATTTTTCCTACGCCGTTATTTTTTTTGGAATACTGCTCTGCTTGCGGGATTTTTCAGTGAACACTTATCTCGTGAACAGGTTTGATGTTCGCTTTAGGAATGCCATTAATACCGATCTACTTTAGACCGACCGTTCATTTCTTCTTCTCCTTTTGATCCACTTCTAGGTGTCAGATGCAAGAAGAACATTATTACTCTCCCATTCTCAAAGCACTAAGAATTTTTTTTTTTTTACTAAGAACACTTTAAGCAGCTTATATGATATTTCTGACTCAAGTTTTTTTTTGCATTATCTATTAAATAATAGAAATTTAGCTCAATGGTGACTCAACTCAGATAGGTTTCTTAAATTTTAGTTGCTAGTATCTAGAGTTATAGTATTGACTAAATTACATAAATTCTGAAAGATTTATGCTGATTATCAATGTTTATGTGGTCAGATATGTCTTCAACTAGTAATAGTAGGTAAAGAGGTCCCATACCTATAGGTAAGAAGAAGCTGCTGCGTATTTAATGTTTTCAGTTACTACATTTCACTGAGGTCAGATCCCCACCTGGCCCTCGATTTATTCACGCTGGAGTTGAATAAATCTGAGCATGTTGTCTCTCGGAGAAGGATGTTAAACTGTCGGTCCCGAGCCTGTACGATGTCAGGTACTCGTTAACTACTCTAAACACACTTGAGTTAGGCAAAATTTAGGACTCCCACTGTAGAATCAATCTTCATTGTGTGGTATCACAAAGGACTCAATGGTCGGCCTACCTGTGTTCCCTTGTGGGGATGCAACTGCAACCTAACCTAACCTGACTACTATATTACCATCTCATCTCAATCAACCGTTGAGTCATTCCAGTAGTACATTATTTCTTTTCATTTTCTGTCCTTCCCTTCTACAGTGTATAATGTCCAGCGCTTGAGGTGACAGGGTTGAAAGTCCTGTTGCAACCTTCACTACAGTCTAAACATGATTCTACGAAAGTTTGATACACCAGATAAAAATTATTTAACGGGTCACAAAACTTGAATATTTTATACATAAAATTTGAGTTTAATTTTTATATTAAGAATGATTTCTTAAACATTGTTACATAACCAATTAAAAATATCCGAGCTTGAATCTAAAGGCAGAGTTATTTACTAACTTTTCTTTTTTTTCTTCATTCTATCTCTTTTGATTGTCTTTCTTGAAACCCTTTTATCTATGCTTAAAGAGCTTGATGTTCTTTGAAAGTAAATTTTATAAGAAAAGGTAAAGGTCAAGGAACCCTAATATTAAATACTACTGTTAAATTAATTTTGTTCATTAAGTTTTGTAATGAATTGAGTTCTGAATATTACAAGATAACGTAAAGTAGGGCAGTGACTTAAGACTTTGTTTTAACTCAAGGATAGTCCGAACTGCTGCAGAGAAGACCCTCAGCGTCAACTTTTATTTCTTATAACTATATCTCCACGTAAATCTAGGTCACTGGGCTTATCAATTATTGCAGAAGCCGAAATATTAACTCAAACCAAAATCGGAAATTTTTAATCATTAAAAGACATATTGATGTAGAAAAACAACTATACACTTTTTACTATAGTTGTTTTTCATATGAATATATATTAATTCCACTGATATTAATATATTTTTCACAAAAATAACTATTTTATAACTGTTGCAAAGAAGTAATTGTAATATTTTTCAAGGCATTTTTAGATACATTTTTTGATCTCCAAGTTGTTGATAGGTTTTTCTTTATGTAATGGACCAAATAAATGGATATTTAATCCAAACCATTATTTTAATGATTTCAGGGGTTAGTTGTGTGTTGTGAGGGTGAAGCAGGTCGTGTAGCAACATCACGCATTTTCTTTGAGATCCAGGAGTTTTCCTCTCATTTCTGGCTTTACTTTTCTCTTCTGCATGTCTGAGTTCTAGGCAGTTTTATTCACTGATCTCTTAAACAATCATTAAAATCGACTTCGTAGGCATCCCGAAAGATCGTTAACATGACTTTTCTTGATGATGCTTATATTCTGGATTTCTTTCAGACTGCTGTTCCGGTTCGCCTCTATACTATATAATCTTTAGACTTTGTTTCAAACTGAAAATCCATGTTCATCACACATTAAAACCTTGTTGATGAAAGGGTTAAATTCCTAAGTTTTACATTCTTTCAAATCTTTACACAGGACTTAAAGCATTTTTAACATAATTAGACTCTGGTTCTCTTTGGACAAATGGCACTCCAGACGTTGACTTTCAGTCAATAACCTTCGACCATTTTTGAATTGGATTTCCACTTGTAACTTTACAATAATGTAAAATTATTCATCAAAATATTCAGCCAGTTTTTTTCTTCAAAAAGCAGAAAATGAACCAGTAAAAGATAGTTCTTGAATATAGGGGCCAGGGGAAGGCAGTGGTTTACATACTCTTCTCTGGACTGGTAGATCCGGGGTTCGATACCCACTCTGGCCTTCAATTTATTCACGCAAACAATTTGAGTACAACACCCCTCGGAGTGGACAGCCGTCTGTCCCAAGGCTGTACGATACCACGTACTCGTTAAAGATCCCTAATCTAAATGCACTTGAGTTAAACAAAATTCAGGACTAACAATGTAGAATGCTCATTGTATGGTATCCAATTATTGACCTACGTGTGTCCTCTCGTGGGACGCCCACTTCAGCCTAACCTAACAAGATTATTGAATATCTTTCCTCTATGTTATTCCTGATTGATTTGCAGCTGATATTATGTAATTTTTTATAGATGGACATGGTCTCAAATTTTATTTTCAGTTATAGCAATACGAATGAAGAGTTAGGTAAAATTTCATTTAAGGGTAACTTTGAAAATGTTAAATTTTAATGTGCATAATAGTATATCAAATAACAGAATTAATGTTTAAAAAAGTAGTAGAAAATAATGTATAGCTTTATTAATCAAGTAGGAGAAATGCCTGTCTTTGACAGGTATGTTACAAAAATTCAGAGATAATACGTAGAATTCCAAAACATTATAAGAAATTATGGAATAATAGAAAATATCTACCTCAGTGCACTCCATAACTGTCTTCACATCGGGAATTTTTTTACGTTTTGCAGATTTAGATACTGAGCTCAAATTTCATTTTATTCCAGGTTTACTTCTTATTTAGTACGCAGGTAAGGAGGGCTCATTTCTTTAAAGCCAGTTTTAGGCTGCTATGACTTATGATGGCTGAGTTTGCTTGAGACAAATTATTTGGACAAACAAACAGAAATTTTTCTAAGGGTGAATTTGATTTCTCTGATGTATAAAATGTAAAGTTAATATGAAATGAGTCAGCTCTAGGCGATGTGCAGACAGGACCTTTCTTTTATTTATATTGAAAGCATTCTTCAAGGAATTTTGAATTGAGGCAGATTGATTTTACAGTTTAAACTAATAAGCTAAGCAATAGTATAATATTTATAGGAATGTTACATTTATAGATGCAGTCATGTAGTAATTTATTAAAATCAGGTTCTATTTGTTGTTGGTGCTCCCTAACAGTGACTGAATAAATTAATCTGTAGAAATATTTGTTTTTGACCTGAGATTATTCAACAACGAAAAAATAAAACCAAATTCAAGACGCCCTAGAGATTTCCTCGTGTAAGAGTCCTTAATCAATGGTTGTATAGATAATCAGTCATTTTAAATAATACAAAAATAAAAAATTAAGGAACAACCTCTCTGATTGTAATAAATCTGTTCAATAGTTAACGTTTGATTAATAAAAAGTTAATTGCAAAATTTGATGTTGATCAGTTTTTTGATTTTGTTTTTTATGAGTTTAGTGGATACATAGAAATATGCATCTCTGTTTTTTGCTATAGACGAGATAATGTAATTTCCCTCGTACCTGTCTAAAGTGACGTTCTACAGCACAAGTCTCTTTTAAACATTGCATTGCAGTTAATGAACATTAAACTAGATAAAACTAATGTTGAGTATACACTCTTAGTAATAAGATAGCAGATATGAGGTAGTTGGAAAACTACTTACCGTAAAGTTAAATGCAATGTGTGGCCGACTGTAAGGGATTCACTATTCCTTATCAGTGGACTTAGTTTGACACATGTTGGCAGGGCATTCGAATTCAATTACCAAACTTGACAATTTAATGTGTGTTCCATGTTATCATGCACTCTGGAATCAACTACAGCTTGGAGGGGGAACTCACAAAAGGCTTACCTTACTAGTACGCTTCGAAATAAAAAATTACTATTAACTAAAAAGTTATAAGTGAACTAACAAAATTAAAAAACAAATTCTGCAAAATGAAAATTAATATTTCTCATATCTAAAGTCCAGTTGATTTAAAAAAAAAATTAATTTCTCTCTGTAAATATTCAACATTATATGTATTTAAGAACTTAGGTTTTTGGTATATTGTTATACTCGACTACCCGCGACCCTTTGTCTCACTCACAACTTATAATAATAGTTATTGAAATAAATTCACCAAACATGATTGACAGGGATAGTTTTAATTATTGTTTCTTGTTATTAAGGTACGTTAACAGAATCTTATATGGCCCAAGCTTTTGATATCGTATTCTTATCATGATTTAAGATATATACACAGTAAGTATAATTAGCAAAATAAAAGTAAAAAAAAATTATTTTATGATATAAATAAATAAAACATCAATTCATGTTATATACACATTCAAATATATTTAGAACAAACAAAAATATAAATTGATATATTCAATTTATTTACCTAACATAAAATAACATTAATGAAAGGAATGTGTCTTTATAATATTACCTTAAAACATTTATATTTTATCTGGCAGTTTTGTTCAAGTTTATTTCTAAAATTATTCATTTTTAACCTCTAAGTATTTATTATATATTATAGGCTACCCTGATCCACTTATGACAAATATTATTAAATATTTGTAGAAAGTTGAAGCGAGTACGCAAGCCACTAGGAGCTACCCTTACTCCCTAATACGATTTGCTATTATGTAATACAACTACAAGAAAGCCATTCACAACAAAAGTAAAGATTATAATAATTTCAGGTCTCTATCTCTACAAAAAATGGGTGAACAAACAAACTCAAAAACATTATGTATATAGATTTTCATGACTTCTTTAATCTTGAATTAGCACCCCATTTTTTTGCAGACTAATTATTATAAAGTTTTTTTTAACAATTTTTCAAAACCAATTTTTTTCTAAATATTTCTGCCAAAACTCACATATGCACATGAGATTCTTGGAATATTTCTCTTAGTTATATCATGAATCAGGCATATCATGTAATTTTAAATTTAAAACATGTAAACTGTAATTTATACCTTCATTGAAAACTCGTTCAATAGGTTATTTTTTAATATTTACTCATTTTGGGAGAAAGAATAAAAGTCCTCACAAAGAAATATTTTCATAAAAACAACCCGTTTTGATCATTTATTGTTTTTCTCCTGATAGTTTTCTCAAAAATAAAGCAGCATAACTGTACAGTAAAATAAAATCCATTTGGTAATTTACAAAAATTTATTCTACACACTATTTTGTTATATACATTTCAGTTTGAAAAAATTAATTAATTATTGCGAAAACATTGTTTATTTCTAACCTAGTGCAATCAGTTATTATGTGGTATTTACTCATTAAAGGATAAAAGGCTAATGAAATGGTCTCCACATATAAAAATTTAATGGTATAAACAATGCGTTTCGAACACGTAGTGTTCTTCCTCAGGCATTAACTAAGTTAATTGTTAATTTTTCTTCCACAGTCTTAGTTAATGCTTGAGGAAGAACACTACGTGTTCCAAACGCGTTGTTTATACCATTAAATTTTTATATGTGGAGACCATTTCATTAGGAGTTGTACCACAGACACTCACCCTTAGTTAATGTCTGAGGAAGAACACTACGTGTTCGAAACACATTGTTTATACCATTAAATTTTTATAAGTCGAGACCATTTCATTAGGAGTTGTACCACAGACACTCACCCATTTCGTTAGCTTTTTACCCTACATGATTGTTTATGTTGCATCTAGATACCTAGCAAGGATTCAGTTTTATTGTTAAGTTTAGAGTAATCAATGTAGCAGACGAGTAAAATCAGTGTAGCTCCAGAACTGAGAAAGTCTTCAATTGATGTGATAATTAATAAAGGCTTTAAAATCCTAGACATAGCCCTGCTTAAGGGACATCATGTCTGAAAGCAGCTAGGATACACTCAGTGACTTTTCTCTCACTTCACTCAAGTCTTCCACCTTATTTTCAGTTCATTTCAGTCTTATAAGCTGTAAATAGACCCTTTCTTAACACAAATATCTAAAGGAGATAAAGCCAATAGTTTTCTATACTGCTCCTAGGCAAGTACCTAATACTCCAACACAACCCTGCCTCTCAAGTTTACTAAAGATTCTTTTGATTTTTTTTTGCTTTTTAAACATAACTACACCATAGCATTTACTATTATTATTGCCACTTTAGTATAAACCTACTAGTTTTCGTAGGTTTGAAACCACAAGTAGCATTAAAATATTTTTCACGGCTATGTATAGCATTATGTTGATCAGTTTATTTATTTTAAATCTATATTTTATTAATTTATTGTTTAGTTTACTACCAAATTGAACATTGTAATTAATAATATTCTCAGTTACTATTCTAGTGTAATGAATATGAAATTATTAAAATTTCAAACAAACAAATATTAAGAAGTTTGTTCCTTTTGCCTCAACAATTTTTAAGTCATAAGTTCCAATATAGCTCCTTCATGTATGCTTTATTTACAATAACGAAGTCATCTGTGTGACACGTCTAATTAACAATAAAACCTTATAAGGTTTAGGACTTCAAAAGTCGTTATTTTCACTACTGACGTAAGAAAGAAAGTTATTTTCATTCTCAGTAAGAAAGAAAGGCATCTCGCCTCTAAGAGTGTACTTCAACTCCTTATGTAACAAAAATAAAAACGAGGAACGCTATTTAAAGTAAATTAAATCTTTAACGTAACATAATGCATCTTTTATTTACAAATGTGTAAGTTTTTTTTTACTGGGATTCTGTAAACAGTACGACATTACAACAAATTTTATTTTTTATATTGTTGAATTCTTCAAAACATGTATTCATCTGTTTAATTATTTTTTTTATTGTTTATACATTATTAAAAAATTAATCCTACAATAACAATTTAAGCAAGACAAAAATATTTTGCATTCTGTGGGTATTACCAGAATGCAAACATTATTCTAGCTTTATTTTAATCATATCTAATCGCAGAAGAGACAACACAAAAAAACAATAAAGTAAAAATAAGATCAGAAAATAACTTATTAAAACCCTCCTGTTTGACTGTCATGCAAATTAAATCGTCTACTGATTTATTAATAGTAGAAATTTGATCCGTCGTTTTCTATGAGTTTTTTTCCATATAAAATGTTTTTAACATTTAGTGGTATTTACCGTCCATATGACCCACTTCATTTTGAATATATGTATATTATATACACATCTTTTTTAAGATTGTTAATGAAAAATATAAAATGACGTACAAAAATATGGAAGTGTAAAATGTAATGTAATGAACATTGGGTGGACAAGTAGATGGAATGTCAATTTTATGTGTTTCATCAAGATAGGTAGATAGAAAGATGAATTGATCAAAATAGCAGATGGTAATGAGTGTACGATGAAAGAAACAAAAAAATTGTGAATTTCACTAAGAACAAAATGTGTCTTTCACATGCTTTAATCCAACCTAAAAAAAATGAAGTTCTTTAACACACCAAGAACTATATCTGAACTGTGTATCTGAAATTATGAATTTATAAGGGGCACAAGTGTAGATCGATAGTCCATTAGTACCACCAAAATTAAAATATTGTAAACCCAAGATCAGTTTCCCAATTTTATTTATCTAAGTTTGTATATATATATTCTATATTTTTACTTCATAAACGGACAGATAATACAAATTGGATAAACTTGGTTGCCGGGTCGGTTTCTTGCCGTTGCATCTACAACGTGCTTAGTTTGTAAGTGTGTTTCTTTACTCTGTGTGTGACTCTTCTTCGATTTTTAACTTATATATACACATATATATTCACAGAAGGGGTTCTTGAGGATTTTGGTCATAAACATAGAACTCCTGATTATATGCCATGTTTATGTTTATGACCAAAATCCTCATGAAACCCTTCTGTGAATTTGAAATATCAGTGGTCGAGAAGCTATATATATATTTGTAAAATGTGGAAGCAGTCCTTCATTTGAACATATGAAGTTCAATAATTGATCATATTTTGCTGAAGTCATTTTCTTAATAGGGTTTTCAAGGTTTTTAAATAATTTCTTCTTTTCTTCATCCAAACGTTATAGACTATTTGTTAGGGTGGACCCGACATGTTTCGACTGGCCTCCAGTCATTTTCATGGTAATTGTATACAATGTAATGTGTTTAGCAATGGTGTTAAAGCACTGTTTGGGGTAAGCGTTGCCACGTGGTTGCTAGTCCTATTGGGCAGCCTTGTTAGCTCAAGGCAGCTGGTTATTCCTGCCCAACAGGCCAGTAACTACATACAACGCTTAATCCAATCATTGTTTTAGTACCATCGCTAAACATTTGTATTTTATATAATTACCTACTAGCTGAAATAAATGCAATTAATTAATGTCTAAGAAAGAATCAGATAAAAGTTCCAGTTTGATCTTTTTATTTAAATTATCACCCCTTTTCTGAATCTATCTTGAGTTTTGTCTCAATTTTCCATGAACTTTCTTTGATTTATTCATAGAGCGACACTGTTAAATTGCTTTTTTCTTTTCTAAATTCATTATTTGCTTAGATTTCTTCTTATAATGTGTAATATTAAGCAGCTAATAAAAATGGGAATTTTTTGGAGTTATCGTATATCTGGATGGCTGTGCTCAGTCATAAATGAAATTAAAAAATTTTTAATACGACTTTGTTTTGGTTATGGATTTCATAGAAAGTTATAAAAGCGGTTGCAAAACAATAATGGTAAAATCTTTCATGAAATATATTTGAATATTCACATTACTTAAATAAAGTGATGTAACATTTATTGACATTAGTTCATTTAAATTGGTTTAAAAGTTAATTCAAAATAATATTAAACCAATGAATGAACACAGAATATGTGGAAATAGGGTACATGTTCAAATTCCTATTATAAGCATTCCTGGAGTCACTGTTGATAATATTTAATTACGTCAAACATTAATTATTACAACGCTAAATACTCAACATACTTTCTTCTAAATACTTTAAGTAGTAGTATGCAAGATTATTTAATTATACATAGAGTCTAAATGGTAATATGTTTACTTATACTTAAGTTATGTGTTTGTAAGGTCTTCAGTTTAAATGAATCAGTTCTAAGCAATGTAAAGACAAAACATTTCTTTTATTTATATAGATTATAGATAAATATATAGCATTATTAAAAAATCCATGAGATTAAATTTTGAAAAATTAAATTTGAATCAATTCTTTTTTACCTTTCTGAGTACTGGTAATATCGTTCCCAATGTGGATAAAACACATGTCAATATATCAATATATCAATTTATCTCTGAAAGATAAAACCCTGTTTTATGTTTTTGATTTTTTTTAAATAGATCCGATACATTTTTTTTTTATAAAAAAAAGTGGTTAATTTATGCTACCTTTACTACCAAACAGTCAACTCCCTCTCACCTTTCCTATAGAGACAATTAGTTAAGAATTCTGAAAACAAAATATGAAGGGATGAGTAGAATTGGTATGATATATTCAGCAACATTAAGGAAGTTGAAAGAGTCTGAAACTAGAGGCTGTAACAAACGGCCTTCTACAGCCACTCTTTCAGAGTAATTGCATCCGATTACAGAAAATGTTTCCACTAAATCATCTCCTCCGTACTATTCTCTTTAATCTAACCATTATCATAAAAATCATTTTTTTTTAGAAAAAAAAAGAATGCAGCAACATTTTGCCATTTATTTATTATTCTAGTTAGTATAAACAAAAGCGCCCGGCGTCCCAGATGATTTCATTCGTGTATGTTATCTTGTCTGTAAAGAGAAAGTCAATCATATTGTAAACTCGGCAATTCTATTTCTTTTTGCATTCAAAAATGTTGCTTCTAAATGACTGCAGAGATCTGTCATTTTCAACCATACTTTTCTAGATATTTACTATTTCTTGACTAAAGAATTTACTAAATAAATATTTAGTCAATTTAGTCAAAATTAGTTTTAACAGTTATAAAATTATTGCTATAACATTCTTTATTGCTCATTTTCATTTGTTCAATGAAAGTAATAGTTTGATTTCAATATTTATATTATTCAAATTTTAATTCTCATAATAATACATAAGTGTCTACAAATTTTTTTTTTATAAAAAGACTAATAAATCTATTTTTGACAATTATATTTGTTAATTCGTCAACAAATAACTTAATATTGGCTAGATTTTCCCAGGCATACATTTTAATGGAATTGAATTTCTCAAATTCAATTCCTCAGAATTTTTGAGATAGAAAATATTTACAAAAGAAAAAGTATTTTCATTACTTGATGTAATGAAGTTGAAGTCGAAGTTGAAGGTCAAAAAGACCCATCATAGCCAAGATAAGTTTTAAAAAGTTTTTAGTGGTTTTTAGATTAAATACATAGATTTCATTTAATTATTTAGATTATTCTCTAAAATTGAAATATTTTTTGGAAGGAGTGTGATTTTATTTGAAAGAAATTTATTTTAATCAATAAATGGTTGTGTTTTAATCAAGATACGTAAATATTACTATGTTTCTTTACGACAGTTATCCCTGATTAATAAACGTTTGACCTTAATGATACTGGGACAGGTGAAAGAATCATAACCCTCTACTTGCGTGCAGTTAACCACTCCCTTAGTCACTTAGTTAAAAATTTCTTTCTAAAACCTAGATAATCATTGTACTATTTAAATATTTATTTAGACTGAGGAGTTATTATGGTGTTTGAAAATCCTGTATTTTTTTTATTGATTTTAGTTATTTAGAACATATTAAGTGGTCAGCTTTAATTTTTAACTTAAACATTTTTTTGTTGTTACATTGCTTTTTGCGGGTGAGTAGATGCAATAAAGAATCAACCCAATATAAAGAAAGTAATTTTATCCCCTACTTGTTTTTGTGTAGCTGGCTCATCATATACCATACCGCTTCTTCATGATAAAGGAACTGCGCGTTATCACCATTCTCTCTACTGATAAGATAACATCTGAGAAGAATACTTTTAAAAATAAGCATGTTCTGGCAAAAATTTTAATAACGGATCTCTAGTGTTCTTGGGAAGATTTAGCAGGTCTACCTCCAACAATATTAGTATAGAAATACTGTAAATTTTTGAATCTATAAAGACAAACTCTACGACTGCAGGTGTAAAATTAATCCTGTATATTGTTTTTTTTTAGGGTAGGATTGACGGTTTGTTCAAAACTTACACTCTGACAGTTACATAGTACCTTACTCCAAGTAGAATTGACTAATTCTAATCATGTATTTAGGTACTGTGATCATACCAATTGAGGGCTAAGAATGACGTCCAAGTCTGAACCAGATGACGTGATCAATTTAGGTCTGTGAAAAGTCGAGGCTACGCATAGAATTGAACCGGATCATTACCCTGGATCGAGCACGGCATAATGTCCTCTGGACTACCCTGGACCCACGGCATAATGTTCCTCGCCCAGGAACATGAGTAATGTTCAGTTACACATTTCGTAACTGAAATGAGTGCCAAATAACGAAAAAAAAATCAGACTTTTGGGTTGTTGACATGGGAAAGGAACGACGATTCAATAAACTGTGTTCGAAGGTTAAAGGATAAGATTTAATCATGGTTTCTCAAAATTCAATAAGGAATGTATGTGTGCTATTGATTTACCTTACTGCTACAAGTACATTGTCAATGAGCTGCTTGAAAAAGAGAGTTTTCGTATTAGAATACCACTACTTAATTCGAGAAATTCTTTATTATAAGAGCTAAAGGAATCAGATTTACTTCCTCAATTAAAAAGATGTATGGATCGTTGAAATGTATCTCTAACTGGATTAGCTGGTTTTGAAAGTGATTATCTTACTTTAAAATTCCTATCATATAGTATTCTTCATTAATTTAAAAAAAAAAATATATATCTACAAAATTAATCACGAAATATGATAATCCTTAGGATAATATGACTTGAGAAAGCAGGAATAGGTTTGAATTTTTGTAGTACTGAAGTGCACACGCTTTTAAGATATTTTCGTAGTACTAGTTAGTAATATTTCTTAAATTTGTTCATTACGTTTAATGTTTTGTATTCATGTTATGAATTTATAATGTAATTTAAACAAATATTTTGTTATAAAACTACATTTGTTAGCTATAAATTATTTCTTTGAGATCAGTTAACATATTCAATCAATCAACAAAAAATCACTCAGTGATCTGTACAAGATTTAAACGAGCATCGTCCATTATAAATTCAAATCAAAGATAAAAAAATGTATTTTATTTTTATCTTAATGCAGTGCAATGAATGCAATCAAGAAATGATTTTCCCGTTGCTTTAACCATGTTGTTCGTACATTTTCTGGTTATTATCTAAATCTGAGATTTAATGTTTGTTTTCTTGGATATCTTCCAAAAGTAACTGATACGTCTTCCATGGGAAATTTGTTTCTGGTTTGAGAACTAAAGACTTACTTTATAGATGTAATATTTATTACTTTGAAAAAATGAAACGGTCCGTTAGGAAAAAATATCAAACGAGTTAAAGAGAAGAATACGACGAAACAAAACATAACTTCAGTTGGCGGTGTTTGCCTGCCGAGTGAACTTATTTCTTTTTCTTCTTCTCCTGATGACAACGAGATCGAAATATTGAAGTGAATTGTGCATTGTTTGTACGTGTCTTTTCTTTACATCGTTCGATATTTATTACTTTGGGCATAAATATCGTTTATTTGAATCCCTTAACACTTAGTACTTGTCATTCCAAATAAGTATGAAGTTGTTGAATGTTTTCTGATACAGCCTTAGTTGTTGATGCTAAGTTAATACAGCTTTACTTGTTGATGATAAGTTGATACATCTTTAGTTATTGATACTGAGCTGATGTGATGTTGATGCAACCTTAATTGTTGATACTAAGTTGATGCAGTTTTGTATAGTTGTTGATGCCGGATTGCCACTAAGTAGATATAGCCTTAGTTGTTGTTAAGTTGGTGCTAAGTTGATACAACCTTGGTTGTTGATGCACCTGCATCCGTTAGTACTCGCTTCGGCGGTACATATACTAAAATTGGAACGATACAGAGAAGATTAGCATGGCCCCTTGCGCAAGGATGACACGTAAAATCGTGAAGCGTTCCACATTATTCCACTAATTTGGCATGCACCTTGCTGTGCATGGCTAGCTGACCCTTGACCTTTCACCTGCATCCGTTCAAGTTCCTTCGGTAAGAGTTGTTCGACTAGCTTTATTTTGATAAAAGTTGTTTGTAAAACATCTTTCTTCATATACTTTTCATTTAAAAAGAATTAGCTATAATATTTTTAGTTTCATTAGGAAAAAAGTTTACATTTCAAAATAATTGTAATTAAAAGATTTCATTACGACTTTATTCTAGATGGTGTATTGTTGGAATGTTGTAAATCTTTGTTTCTTGCAAGCTCTTAAATGATTGCAGTGCCACCAGTTTTACCAGTGAATAATCAATATTACTGACTGACTCGTTCAACCTTTAGATATAATCCTCAGAAATATCTGAATAGCAATTACTAATGAAGTGCTTCAATAAACGAGCACAAGTTCTTTAGAATATAAACAAAATAATATTTTTCTCTTTTTGGGTTATTTACCTCTGTCAGTTGTAGATAACAAACTTTTAAGCAAATATTTAATATTAACAGTTTAAATGCCAAGAATACTTTTACTTCAAAGCAGAATTAAAGTAAATCTTGTCAAACACTTTTTGAAAACAGCTAAAAAAACAACTTAGCCCAAAACAAGACGTGCATATTACAATGTGATTACATTTTCTGTGCGTTTCACTCTTTGTGTACTGACCAAACATTCTTTAAAGAAAACTTTTAAGTTTGTTATCATTAATAAAAAGAAATGAATTTAAAATACTTCAAAGAAATCTCTAAACGGATCATGAGTCCATATTTAACTTTTCAAACAGACAGTAACTTGAAAGATGCAAATCACCATTCCTTTTTTCAAAAAATTATGTGAATCTCTAATTATTTCCTTGAGAGTCTCAGTTTTTATTGACAGCTTCAGTGAAATAATTTTATAAGCTGATAGTTGAATTATAATTTCTTGTAGTTTCCTTTTTTCGTCATTGTTACAAGGTGAAAGAACTACTTAGTGTCTCTTAAGGAGTAGTACAAAAATACTATACTCAATGTAACTCTTACCTTTCAGTAATTGTGTTATCCTTATTAAAGCTATGACAATATTAGTAAAACAGTTTGGAAATATTGTGCGAATCAAACCTATCGTTTTTAAGATATTTTTCAAATCTCACACTTGATATCTTTTAATCGAATCTCTAACGGGAGAGAGTGAGACGGAATAGATAGGATATCGGAATTCGGAGATAAAGGGAGATATCGTATCGCCGTTAATGAATATGAAAGGATTCACTCCTTCAAATTTAATCGAAGTTAATCCACTTCTTCGATGGTTTCACAATTTAGACTATAAATCCCACTGAATTGTATATGCCTCTATATATTTTTTGTTGTTTTGTCACCGTCGTTTAATGTAACACGTTTGCTTGTCCTTAAATTCAACGTATTGTTTATCTATTGTTTAGCAATTTGGATTTAAACTAATAAATTTCCTTTCTTTAAGAAACTGTAAACATCATTATTATGTAATTTGTAAATATATGAGTTAGAAATGTAATTTATTTGATAAATATATTGGCTTTAGAAGCACTCATGATACTCCAACTCCCTCCATACGTGCTTCCATACACCTATGTCACCTGTGCGGAGGACTTTAACACTGTTTTTACAAAGTGTAGCAAGGTTATTGATAGTATTATGGTAAATATAAACCTTGACTACCTCCAAAGGTAAAAGTCCAAGAGAGTAAGATAAAGAGGGTTGTTACTGCGTCAACACATCTTTCTAGGATATGTGTCCTAGAAGTGTCCTAACGTGGTATGACTGATGTGCAAGTGCCTTATCTTTCTGAATCATAGGATATGTGTCCTAGAAGTGTCCTAACGTGGTATGACTGATGTGCAAGTGCCTTATCTTTGCGTTGAATCAACATGACTGGCTGCATCTCTTCAACTTTAGCAAATAACTACTCATATACCTTGATATATGAGTATATATGAGTATTTACTGTATAGTAAATTCTTTTTGCAATATCTTGTCCATCGTAGAAAAAACAGTAGTTGCTCTTTATTGTCAGGAAGGTCACACCAGAGTTCTCTTTTGAATTAACTCCTGCATAGTCAGACTGGTGTGAAGGTTATCAGAATTCCATATCCAAACATTATGTTAGTTAAGAAGTCCAGACACAAATAAAGTGGCTTTTATAATAATATCTCTTTGTAGGTACTCCTTTTTTCCGACACTTTTTAGAGACCCATTTTTCAAACTCTACCAACTATAGTTTGTTTAGTAAGAAATTTCATTATATTAAATTATTTTAAGTTCTTATGTTAAACAATCCATTACTTTTTTAATTTTAACTATAATATTTTACAGGTTGTTTTAAATATGAACAAAAGTTTTTGTATTACGATTTGACAGAAATTTAGACAAATTTGTGAGGAGTAAAATGACTTCATAACACTTTTGGAAAAATTATTCTCCTGGAAAATTGACAAACAATTTTTAACTTCAACATAAACATAAAAATATCCAAAAGAATTGAAATTTCAACTTACTTTAATAATTTTACTGTGTAGTAATATTATTTTTGGAATTTCTTCAGGCTACTTATATAAATTCCTGTATAAACTGTAATACATAAACTTAATTAAAAAGTGTAGTATATGCTTTCAGATTTAATTTACTGTCATATCATTGGAATTTTAAAGCAATATAAATTACACAGGTAAATACTGCTGATCCTGTTTTCCAATTTATTTTCATATAAGAGAATACATTCCAAGAAATATATTCTGTTACCGTAAATATTATTTCACTAACATTTTATTTATTGTAGTTCTCCTTTATAACAGTCTATTTTATTATTATTTTCCTTTATAACTTTCCTATTATTAAAGTTTGTTAGGGAAGAAATTTTGATGTGTAAAGTTTAATAAGACACATCCAGCGGCCAGCAAATATTTCTATTCACAACAGTGCACGTCGTAATTAGCAGTTCTGGACTAGAGGCCCACTACTGCTAAATTCTCATCTTGATGTTTTTGTTTTGGTTAGTAAGCACTGTCAATAATGCTTCCTCGCGATGTCAGTCTGTCAGGGAAAAGAGTCGTATTCGTGGTGATATGCATTGTTGTTGTTGTATCGTGTTGTCGTTGCACTGTCTGAGGTACTGTATAATTTATAAGCCATGAGGTCGTCATATTTAGTTCAGAGAGGGAGCTATTAGGACTCATGGGATTGGGAAAGGTTGTGTGTTGGATTCAGTTCCCGAACAAGGAGATTTGGATGGGTGGGCAGTTTTTTGTCTTCATTGTTGGCAAGTCGACTAATGTAGCAATCAATAGATTCCTCGCTCAAATCATGTTGAATATCGACATATCTGGCATACTGGTGCTCTAGCTATAAGGTGGGCACATTTATTCTGTACAACTTGGATGCAGTTCTTGTTCGTGTAAGACATATACACGTTCTCTCCAAGAGTAGTCCTCGATAACCATAAGATTTATATGTGTAATCAAAGTTGTAAAAGTCAGGTATGAATAGTCGTTAACAACCTTTCAAATTTTCAGAACAAATCTAGCAAATGACCAAAGAACCTTTATATGGAACGTCATGTGTATGCTGATTCTCGGAGAGAACGTACAGTTATTCTTTCAATACCCTTGTAATGCTAGTATTTGTTAAATGTAAATAACACAAAGAAGCAAAGGTTTAAAAGAATGATACTTACTTTACTCTGGATACCAAGATATTTTAATAATCTTATAGAGTGTTACAATCAACTCTAATCATTATAATATTATACACATAACCATAGGTATCTTTGATTCTAAATTGCGTATACCACATTTAGAACATTATATACCTTGTTTTAGAAACTTTTGACAGAAAGGAAAAATGATAGCAAGTTTTATAATAGAGCAGTAACACAATTTATTTCTTTAATATAAGCCACAGTATCTTAAAAATAGTATTCCTGAAAACGATAAGAACCCATCTAAATATAGTTTTATCCTTTTTGAATATCACCTCTTCTTCCGTTTCATTAATTTATTTGTTGTTTTATCTATTTTTAGAGTTCCTCAACTTTATACCACGAATTTAGATAATTTAACTCAATAAATTACAAAGGATTCAATTCATCTAAAAAGGCACTTAATATTTCGAGTTTTTTTAATTATCCTTTGCATTCAATTTTTGTTTATTAATTTTATTTTTAAAAAAAATCTATTGAGTGATTAAATATAATTGTTACTTTGACCTTCAAATGTCAAGTTATTTGTGAGGTTTGAAAAAAGTCAATTTTAAAGATGCCAATTTTATCGCCTAGAATTCCACTGTTAAATTATTCTATATATTGTTAAAGTGTCATTGTGATATCATTATTTTACATTTAATACATTGCTTTCACTATCCCTTCTATTTACTCTTATTACAATGCAAACTGAATCTAAATGTCACATTTATTGTTTAATTATACAATAACTTTTAAAAATTTTACTTTCTTGCCATCAAACATGTTAGAAATTGATTTTCACATTTTCAAGTCTCCTTATCACATTTTTGATATTTTAATGATTATATTTGTAGACGTGAATGGGTAGTTATATATCTAAAGCTTTTTATTAACAATAAAATAATTTTATTTACAGTCATAATGACATTTTGTAAAACTGTCACCAATTGTTTGAAGTATGCCTTACTGTTTTTTCAGTATAATCCATCTTGAGAAAGTACATTATTGATCAGTATTAGCATAAAATAACCATTATATTTATTTCTTTTTTTTTAAAATGTATTTTATTTTTTGATAAAAAACGTTTGATATAGTATTGTCCTTATGCGGGAATAACATGGTAACAATTTTCTTTTAAATTATACATTTTTGTATATTAATTTATTATTATTATTATTATTATAGTGTATTATAACACTAAGAAGATAATTATTATGTTCCAATGGTGCATATCTGTCGATTTGCTTACTAATAATCAATAATTACATATTAATTTATACTTTAAAATACTAATTACAAACAAATTCATAATAATACATGTAGTTCACGTTTCATACTATTATTCTATTTTTATAATAACCAAAACAAATTGATAATATAATTAACCACAAAAACTCAACTTCACCTACTGAAAATAAATCACCTAATTTTGGTGATTTATTAAATAATCTGTGTTTTCATGTTTTTGCGTTTAAGGTTCCTCTTAAACTTAAATTATAATATACATTATAATATTTTTAATATTTGCTCTTTCTGTCCTATTTTTATATTAATTAGTTTAAAATGAAAACTTTTTGAAAATCTCTAACGATTTAATATATTACCCATAATTTATAATAATGAATAATTGTCAGCTCCATACTGTTTTGTATGGAACGTATACAAAATTAATTTTATTAATTATGCCAATATTTTGTTTATTGGCATAATGGTCACGTGATGATTTATTTGCAGATATTTATTAATGTTCTATTTGATAAACGTACATAAGTTTTGGGAAAAGGTGAAACAATTTCGCTTTGAGATAAACATTTATAAATAGCCTGAAAAGGTTGCAGATTGACTGATATCCTTTCAACAGAGGAAGTGGATTTGCAGTGTTCATTTTGGGACAGGCTATTCATGGACCAATTAGGAGTGGATGTGCATATTGAAGCATGGATTTCTCCTTTCAAATATTTGATTAAGCAAATAATTTCTACACAAAGCACTACAATATTATAATAGAAATTGTTGCTTAATTTCTCCTTTTCTTTTTTCTTTAAGCTAATTCAGTTGTTTTTCATTATTTGCTTGGAAATGAAGTAGTTGTTACAATACCATGATCCCTGTTCTCCACAGAACATCTCTGTAAACTAAATCTCCTGCTTGTTTCATAATGATTCATTTTAAGTACCTTGTCTATTTAAAAAAAAAATTTCAAGTTTTCAACGAGTTCGAATATTTTGAGGGATTCACATTATAATCAACTACCTTAACACCCTTTCAGCTATACAAGCAGAAATACCCGCTGTTGCCCGGGTCTAGAAGTTTTAAGTATAAAATTTGAAATGATCGAAATGAAAATTGGGTTCAATATTATTTTATGCATTTTTGTCTTACGATCTTCATTCATGATCTACAGTCCCTTGGACGTTTTTTAACATTTTAAAATAGTGGTACCTAGGCTATGAAAGAAGCATCCTAGAGCAAAAAATCATTATATAACTTTGAGCTCAATTTTTATTTCCAACATTTCATATTTTATGCATTAAGGCCGTACACGCCATATTTCTTGAGAAAAAATGCAAAAACTAAAAATTGGCAAATTTTTGAGGTTTTTGGGCCCTAGGGGACCTGGGTTAGGCTGCCCCCCAGAGTTTAATAGCCTAAAACCTCCCCAAGACTTATAGAAAGTGCCTTGCAAAAGAATTTTTGAAAAAGGTCCATTGTAGGACGAATGCATAAGGTACAAACATACATACATACATACAGAGCCACGAAGAAAATTTATATATAGATTCTGAAACTTGTTAAAAAAATGAAGGTCAAATCTACAATTTGTGAATGAAATTTGTTTGAAAGATAATGTGACACTTCGGACAAAAAAATTGATTTTTGAAAATTGTAATGTGAAACTTGTGACAAAATGTTTAATAGTTGAAATTGTTATTAATTGTGTTGAAATGTTAATTGTGAAACTTGTGGCAAAAAAATAATTGTTTGGAATTTATAATTTGAAACTTTTAAAAAAAATTTAAGAAACTATTGATAATAGCTAAAGCTTTGTTAAAGTTAATAAGAAACCCATATAAAAATACAATAATTGTCTTTAATATCAATCTGAAAACAATAATAAAATTTCTGGTACCTGGTTGTTTCCAATTGAACAAAGCGTGTGGAAATATTATCATAAAGATTAACCTACCTGCGGCCGCCATTACCAATTAAAGTCAAAATGTAAACAAACAGGTTATACAGCAAACCTTATCTATTATAATATTTTTGGGATATTACATGAACCACAACTCTGATTTTCGATTTTTATTTCCAACATTTCATATTTTATGCATTAAGGCCGTAGACGCCATAATTCTTGACAAAAAATGCAAAAACTCAAAATCGGCAAATTTTTGAGGTTTTTGGGCTCTAGGGGGCCGGGGTTGGGATGCCCCAAAGAGTTTAATAGCCTAAAACCACCCCAAGAACTATAGAAAGTGCCTTGCAAAAGAATATTTGAAAAAGGTCCATTGTAGGCCGAATCCATAAGGTACAAACATACATACAGAGCCACGAAGAGAATTTATATATAGATTTATATAAATGAATTAACTAATATCTTTTATTACATTTAGTAATTTTCTATTATTTGATAATAAAAAACTCTTCCAACGAGTGTTTTAAAAATAGCTAATTGCTTATTTGTTTCCTTTTTAATATATGATTAGAAATATTTATTTTCCAAACTACCTGATGGTAATTATAGCTACTATTTTTGTTTTTAAATAACTTTCATACCGAAACATGTTATTATCAAGGAGTTCAATATTGTTATAAACGGTCATCCCAATTAAACATTCATCATAATTAGGAAACTGTAATAGCTACATTATAGAAAATTAATTGATTATAGCAACTTATATTGCCACATTTAAGTAAATCGATTGATTATAGCAAACTGTAATAGCAAAATAAAAGTAAATCAATATAAACTAAATTAAAATGAATCAGTTGATTATAGCAAACTGTAATCACCATATTATAATATATCAATCTACTATAGCAATCTCTAATAGCCACATTGAAGTAAATCAATTGATTATAGCAAAATTTCGATAGCCACATTAAATTAAACTAATTAAATATAGCAAACTCCAATTGCCATATTATAAAATATCAATCTATTATAGTAATCTCTAATAGCCACTATGAATTAATTAAGTTGAATATAGCAAACTGTAATATATATTAAAGTAAATGAATTGATTTGACTTATGATAATAGTTTACTTAAAACTAAAGTTTAGTGTACACCACTTTTAGTGTTTAATTTACTTTTATATCTAAATATGGTTCAAAAAGTAGTTTGAGCTGTAGAGATCCTTGTTTTGTTAACAGGTCTTTGAATTATCCAGTTTTAAAATATGTGTCATTTATTTTCTTGTAGTTGTTTAACACTTGTGTCATTTTCTTTGGTAACTCCATAACAAATGATTATTAATTCAGTATTAGCATATCAATAATTTATCGAATTGATATATTTGATTTGAAGAATAAATAAGACCTTCTTATGGAATATTAAACTGCTAGATTTAATTGACAGTCATTACTGTATAGTACAATAATGTTGTATAAATCGTTGCTAGTTGATTTGTTATTTTAATAATATTCTAAAGATTCCATTTGTTAAATTAATGATTAAATATAATCATGTGTATAATATAAAAGAACAAAGAGATCAAAAGTGTTTTCATAATCTTTTTGTAAAGAATGAGGAACTCACTCTCATGTTGCTATCTACCCGTCGGTTGGTAGTAGCTAAGATGAACAATACTACTTATGGCTATCATGGATAAGAAAACTTTAAATGTAAGGATAGAAGTTTAAATGCCTGCTTAGAGTTCACTGACTTCCTAAGGAGGCTCCAATTCATATTTATATATTCTTGAAGTTTTGATGGGTGTTATGAGGAATATGAAATACTCTTACCTGAAGTACTATTGTATAGTTTTAAATTCTGTATATTCTTTTTCTAATATATCAATATTTTGATTTCTATTATTTACTTCATTATCACTTCTGAAATTTTTTTTTGTTTACAAAACAATTATCTTAAAATATTGTATTTCTCTTTTTTCTATATTTTTTCGTATTATATATGAAAAATTGCAACAATAAAGTTCTAGATGATAAAATCTTATATGATCTTCCAAGTGAAAGGCATTCATTCTTCTGGGTTACTCTATACTACCTTTTTGATTATCTCCACTATTAGTATTGATTGCGTAGTGTTGTATGTTTGTGGGTATTAATTGGAGTTTTAATGCTAGATTGGATGTTTTAGCACGTAACTCTCGCTACTGGCGGCTGTAGATTAAATAATCAATAATATAAGCAATCATTGCATGTGAGAAATGTATGATGTTGATCGCTTTGTTTAATATTAGTTCCAATCACGTATAAGTGATTCATTGATGAGATTTACTGGGAAAAACCGTTTCTAAAGCCCATAGGCTTTTGTTTATTTTATCAATATTTCAGCTCTACTAGAATTCGTATTTTCCCTGACTGTGTATTATTGTGAACGAAATGTTTTGTTTTCATTGTTCAACGCTTTCCAATGTTATTCCTGACACCTGGACAGAGATTATACGCTGTATGCAAATTGATATTTTCTTTCCATCCAGATTCGTTTTGTCCTGAAACAAGACGTTTCACCATGCAATATGAGCCATCTCACATGATACATTCATGTCAAAAAATAGGTTATCTAATATATTTTTTTAATCGTAAAATAAACACAATTAAATTGCTTGTTAAATTTTTGTTGAATAACCACAAAAACATAATTTAAAAAATGTATGTACTATAAAAAATATGAAAGTTACATTTGCAGTTAATTTTTCATGAATCTTTCACATTTCAAAACGTTGATCTGCACACACTTAACTGCTACTTCATTACATTACTGTATGTCATAAAAAAATACTTTGTAACTGAAAAAAATTAGCGTAATTGTCATTAATTTACTGAAAAAACATAGTATTCAACTTTGAATTTATATTAAATTACTAATATCAGGGATATGCTTTTGTTCTCACATAGGTTTCCATTATTACATTACTACTAGACTACCCGTGACCCGTGGGGTCATCCATCACCTTCCTTTTTAATGCAAACATTTACACGTAAGTGCAGATAAACTCTAAATGACTCTACTGAGAGTAACGGTAATTGGTCATGTTGAAATAATATTTTACTTAAATGAATTAAACTTTCTCTTGAGTCTCTCCTTGAGAATTATGAATAGTCATAGCAAATGCTAACTGAATTGGAAATTGGATCCTTGAAAAAGACTCTTGAAACATCGCCCTCTTTAGATAAAACAAATTTCAATCGTGGAGTTAAAACTATTTCCCCTTGAAACTATGATGCAATAATTTAACAATCAATGAGTTTATCATAAAGCTCCTTACCTATTAGTCTTGTTTCATTATATAAGCCCGGTTGATCAGCATTTCTTGTACACATGACAGGAGCTCCTTTTTTGAATTCATGCTAATGTTTTGGAAGTGAAGTGCAAAAAGTCCCCTTGGCGCAGAGAGTAGCGCCAAGAATTAAAAGTACATATGTGCAAAAAAAAAAACATCGTCTAAACGACAATGAGATTACAAAAATGGCACTATAGTTTTTCCTAGAAAAAGGCTGGTTAGGTTTATTCTATAACAGAAATATATTTTACATCTGAAGTCAGTAATTTTACCTGACTTATGTTGACAAATTTATGTTTCATTCTTCTTTCTTTTTAATACCGCTAGTTGTAGAATTATATATTACTCACTGTTTTCTTTAATATTTATTTGACTAAACAAGTATAAACTGAAATTAACAGATATTCCAAGTTTCACCTGTGTGCAACATTCAAGGCTTCATTATTAGTTGACTTAACAAACTTAACATCATTTATCATGTTCACAGTTATCATGTTTTGGAGGTTTAATATATGAAATCTCATATAGCCCAGTACATAGCACACTAGACTTATAATGAAAAGGTCGTGAGTTCGAATCCACAAAATTATGTAGATATTATTATTAATTCATAAAATGCACGGTGGCAAGAAAACAAACAAGATCGGTCATCAAAGTTTTTATAAGTATATAAATTTGTAAGTTATAATGTTTATGAATTTAGAATCTTGAAAAATTCATGGTTAATATATGTTTTGAGATCTCCTGCATTCATATTTGATATTTTTTGTTTATATCTGAAATAGAATTAGTTCGTCAATAAATTTCAAAAGAACTTATTATTCTTTATCACAATTGAATAATGATCATAGGATTTCCTTTTTTTAACAGAACCAACCAATTGAATGTAATCCATGTGGAGAAATATTGGCATATTCCTTATTATTGTATATCATTTCTTATTGCACTTTTAAAATTTTTCTGAAGTAATAGATGAAGCAAATTTTTTATTTGATATTTGGGTATCAAACAAAATATCTGGATTTAGATCTATAGATATATCATAATATCAATAATACGCAGATTAAAGAAACACACTTACAAACTCAAATATTCTGGGAATGTGGCTACAGCGTGCTTTGTCGCCCTCTCTCTTTTCTCCTTAAACGGATTTCTAATAATCTTGAGCTTGTAAGCGTTTTACTTTACTCTGTATGTTACTTTACTCTTCTTCGATTTTGACTCGTATTATGTCAAGTTTAGATCGTTTTTTCGATTTTATAGTGAATATATAATAATATCTATTTATAGGTGTCATTAAATCATATAAATATATATCTGGATCTTTTTATTTTGCGAAAAAGAACACAAAAGGTCAGGTTTAAAAACCATATGACCTTCATTTGTCTCATTATTACAAGTAATCCACAGAAGGTTTGAACCAGTTGACATATAATAATAATTAATAATAATAGACTTTTTTGCTTAACTTTTTTTGTTTTAAATATTCAGTCGTCATTTCTGTATTGAAAGCAACATAGTTAAGTTTGAAGTAGGACGAACTTTGTTTGAATCACGCTGTGAAATAAAAACTACTCTTATCAATTAAAGATGTAAATAAATTCATACTAATAAGTACAATTTATTTAAAATTGCTTGATGATTTTAGAAAGGATAGTTTCTAATAATCTTTAATATTAATAACTGTTAAATAACACAATTATAAATATCACCAATAGAAAGAAGTTTAAACACATATGAAACATTAAAATAACAACAATTAAAATAAAAAGTTCTGATTAACAAATGATTTATGATATTATTACATAAACCATCTTCCTCATGAATCTTTGTAAACGTGTGAAACCGGCCGGACGTCTACGACCACTATTCACGAGGAATGACGGATATCTGTAACAATGTAATCTTTACTAACCTCTATGGTACTAACAATGTCATGTATTCAAAAGATATTATCAAAATGTAAACAAATGGCAAATGTCATTTGTTTACATTTTTTTTAGTAGTAAACACAAAAGATTTTTTAGTTTTGTGAGCAAAGATGACGTTTCAGAAAAAATGTTACCAACAAAATTTGTAGAGAATAAAATTGTAATAAACTCTATATTTTCAAATTTTGTTGAAAGTTGATATTTATTTAAGTGTTTCAATTCAAATATTTTACTATTCATTTTGCGTGTATTTTATCACAAATCATTTATAGATTTAAGTATAGACACGATCGAAAACGTATTAAGAACAATGATTAAGTTCATTAAGTGGACTCGTTATAGGAGTTTTATCTGTAAAACCCTACATTAAATCTATTATTTATCAGAAATTTAATTAAACTACTTAAAAATTGCATATATTCTTGTCTAAGTTTTCGCAGAATTTATTAATTAGAATAATAACTATAATTTGTGATAATTATCACCATATAGATTTTTAATTTTTACTATTAAAATTAATTACAAAATAGACTATTGAAAACAACCTTTGGCCTATATTCTGGTATTGGGTATATCCCAATAAAGCTTTTATGTTATTCGGACCACAAATATACATAGGTACATACAAGCAAAAACTGGATATCAAAATTTGACGTAAATGCAATACTTTCGTACATCTATATTTCATAATTAGAGAAATTTCATTTTTCGAATTAAGTAGACCAAAGTATGTTGTACACTGAACAAAAGCTTGTAATATTTTTGATGTTTATCAAATCAAAAAAATCAAAATAATGTTTTGATGTTTACATCTAGAAATATAAGATGTTTATATTTTCATACATGAACCATTTTAAATTAAAGAAACCTATTTCAATTTCAAATGAGTCCATAAAATGTTGTAGTTTTTTATTTAACTATTAATATACATTACCAAATAAGAATAGCGAGGAAAATCTTCATATTGCTTTTGATATTTGCAATTTCCACCAATGATTAGCACATGGGTTTATATATTTTACTTAGCAAATGTATGATTTGGTGCTTGAAATGTTTTATGTATTCCTGTTAAAAAATCACTTTATAATAAGAAAGCACAAAAGTATAATAAATTAAAAAATTATTTACTACATTCAATTAAAGTAACATATGCATACTAAGATGAATTCTAAATTTGTAAGATACATTTGTTTATATTTTGAAATCAATATCAAAATAATTAATTATTGTTAGTACTGCAGTGTTGTTAGTAATATTACTATAATGAACTACCTTTTTACTTAGTCTCTTAACGATGAACGAGTTTCGAAACTTACCAATTTGTGAGCAGCACGTACGAGGTCAGACAGTAGATTTTTATAGCAATTTTTTAAATATTATTAATGCTATAATTGATTTAAACAATTAATATTGCAGTATCTAAGTCTTAGAAATAAACTAGTCTTCATGACTTTATAATTTTTTAATACGTTTTTATAAGCAATATGATTGATCAACAATTTAACAATCATATTGTTGATTCAAAAAACCATATATTCAAAATTCTTAGTTTCATTACAAAAAATTCTTATGAGTTTTATGATCCCATTCTTTCGTTACTCTTTATAAATCTCACATTCCTCTAATTATAAGATATGTCTCAGCTATTTGGAATCCGCATTACAATTTATCAAAATTTACTTCAATCCGCCCATTCGGAATTCTTTAAGAAGCTTTTCGATAAGTCGAGATATCCTGTAGATTTATCTTACTATTCTTTCCCTTTGCTTGGTTTAATATTCTTCATTCCCGAATAATTCCTTGGTTATATCCCGAATAACCTATTATCACATGCTATTCATTTATAAATTATTAACCGATTTAATTCATTTTTCTCACCTCATTTTCCAATTTTGTTTCTACATCCCATCATATATTTTAAAAATGCCAAAATTATTCTATGTTCTATGTCATAAAAATAATTATTTGCTTCATTTCCCACTGTCCTGTATGATAACAAAGTATATATCTCATACATATCTTAAAATAATATCTTATTCTTAAGGTAATAGCCTGTATGATGGTGTAGATTTTTTTAATTCAGACATAAAGAAATGTATAAATATAATTAAACATCTGGTATAGTTACCCACTGTTTCTTACAGTTTTATTCACTGCCACTGACTCAATCTTGTTTAATTCGTCATTATGTTTACATTTATATGTACCTGGTGTTTATTAGTGCCGTATGTATTAATTTATACTACAGAAAAAAACAAAGCACTTTGTATTATTTTTATATATCAATTACAACGAGTTTAATTTATCGTAAACTTTTACTTTTAGAGTAATATGGGTTTATTTTTTTTTCAGGACACCAGGACTCATGTGGTTTTCGAACTTTACGAAACTGAAAAGTCATACGTCGAATCACTGCAGATCCTAGTCATGGTAAGTTATATTTTTAAGTTCTAAAAGTCTAAGTGGCCTGTACTCAATTTAACTATAAGTAAACTTAATATCAAACTTCTTGGGTATATAATAAACTAGACTACCCGTGACCCGTGGGGTCATCCATCACCTTCCTTTTTAATGCAAACATTTCAAGTAAATGCAGATAAACTCTAAATGACTCAACTGAGAGCAACATGTAATTGGCCATGTTGAAATACTGCTTTACCTAAATGAACTAAAACTTTCTGTATAAATCTCTACTTGAGAATTATGAATAGTCATGGCAGATGTTAACAGAATTGGAAATTAAATCCTTGAGAAAGAAATGTTTCCCTCTTTAGATAAAAGAAATTTCAGTCATGGATTAAAACTACTTCCCCTTGAAACCGCGATGCGATAATTTTACAATGAATAACTACATCGTAAAGCTCCTCAGTTTTAGTCCTGTTTGATTATATAAGCGCGGTAGATCAACATTTGTCATGCATATGACAGCAGCTCCTTTATTAAATTCATGATTATATTTTGAAAGTGAAGTGCAAAAAGTCCCCTTGGAGCAGAGAGTAGTGGCAAGAATTAAAAGTAAATATGTACAAAAAAAAATCGTCTAAACAACAATAAGATTCCAAAAATGGGGCCAATATCTTTCCTAAAAAAAAACTGGTTTCGGTTTATTCTATATCAGAAATAGATTTTACTTCTGGAGTCAGTAATTTTACCTGACTTATGTTGAGAGAATTTATTTTTCCATTCTTCTTTCTTTTTAATACCGTTTTTTGTAAAGTCATATATCGCTCACTGTTTTCAGTTTTGCATACTCAAATCAAATTCAAATCCGGATTTTCAGTATAATTTAAGACTTTTATAGCTGAAAACTCGAAATATTTTAAAGTAATAGATATGAAGTATTAGACTAGAATATTAAAAAAACTGAATATTTGTCAACAACATAATAAGAAAGAGTTCATTCCTCACTCTTCAATATTACTCAATGTTTTATATGATTCATAAACACAAAAAAATTTACATTTGACATTAAGTTTTGTTTAAGGGAACAACATATAGATTGATTAATTTTGTGATACAAATCCATCATAACATGGAAAGCATCAGAAATTACATGTTTGATTGGCATTGGTTTTTTATATGTAAGAATTTTATTCTTTTACATCTGATATTGAATTCTTAAATTATATAAAAATGTTTCATTAAACCACTAACACTAATTTTATTTCAGAGGATTCACTCAAGAAATGTCTAAATTAATTGAAATAAATGTAAGCAAATACAATTATAGCAAGTAAACCATTAGTCCAAGATCAATATTCAGTTTTTAGAGCTTTTATTGCGGTTTGACGTTATTGAAATACCTGAATTTTTTTTATAATTTTTTATTTTCTGTTCAGGTTGTTGGCAAACTGCCATGGTTTTTAGTGAGTCGTTTAGCATTAAAACATAATTTTCTAAATAGAGAAAATGTATATAATGCCCCATTGGTAAATGTAATTTTGAAAAAAAATATCTCAACTGAACCCCCACTTAACATTTTATCTTTAGGTATAGTTTCATTTTGATCCATTAAACGGTATGGCTTGTTTTAAATTTTTAAAATTTTAAATTTTATTGAAAAAGATATTTCTTGCTGTTTTAAAAATTTGAGGATATTTTCCGTTTACTGCTTTTGTTTCCTCAAAGATAGTGAGAAAACTTTAAGACTCTAGTAATTCAGAAGAACAAAAATGTCGTATAAAAACTGGTTTTTAGCGAAAGAAGTGAATTTTCCATCATGCATAATCACTCCCTTTTTTATGTAAAATATCAACTTGATCTATCAAAGATTCTGGACCGTAGCGTGGCCAGAAACTTTGGATACATACTTGCCCACACAAACACAGACATCATCGAAAAAATTTTATAAAACGACTTCCGGGACCTGATACTCCGTTAACTCCGTTAAAATCTCGAGATCGAATTTTTTCACGATCACTATACTTTACTTACAGTAAAGTAAAAATGGAAACATTAAAGAAACTAATGTCTGTAAAAAAACATTTTTATGAAAAAACAACGAATTTTGAAATCATCGTTGTTTTACAGTTATACATTCTTCTCCTTGTCTGTATGATGGTAGAATTAACTGTGTTTGTATGGAGACCAGGTGCTTTAATTTTCTAGTCATACTTAAACACAACACAGAAAATGATTTCACGACCATTAGCTATGTACACTACGACCATTCACAAATTACTGGATCAGTGTTAAATTGCTTCTCACACAATAACAGTGTTTTAGTATGGCCATTAGAGTTTCATTGAGTATTAGAATCGATAGAATAGGGTAAGAACCTCCGCGATTTGTTATTGCTGTCACCTCCCTATGTTGTCCCACATGTCCACACTAATAGGTATTATATGTAGGTCCAATTTTTTTTTCAAAAACTGAGGAATATTCCTCAGACATATCCCCTAAATTTGTAAATGTGTAAAGTTAGATCTATTAAAGTATTTAGCTCGTTATTAAAGGAATGTTGTCTAATTACAAATCAATGCTTTAAAGTTTTCGTCCTTTCTAAATAAGGGCCCTCCTTAAAGATCGCCGTAAAATCCACTAGACTGATATTATTCTTGAACTCATTTTGAACTTTTATTAATACAACTTTCCCATATAGTGTTATATAGTGATTGCAAAGTTTACGGTAGTATTATACTTACACACGTCGAATGAAACCACATTGCAAAGCATTGTAAATTATTTTTCTAGATATTTTCATCTAGATGAACACAAATTTTAAACTCATTACATCTCTTTTACCTCATAAGAACTTGGAATATTGCGCGATGTCATAACCGGAAAGATATTCATCTAATAATGTTGAAAACTGTTATAAAATAATGCAGTATTTCCCAAATATGTTTGAACTCTCTTTAGACACCATTTTATCAGTAATATTACACCTTATAAAATAACCTAACCAGGTTAGCACAGTGGTAACGTCCTCACCTCTAAAAAGGTAGATAGAGAGTTCCATACACTCTCCGGTCTCGATTTATTCATACGTCATGTGAATAAATCTGAGAACGTTGTCCCTCGGAGAAGATGTTGAGCCATCGGTTCCAAGCCTGTACGTAGCGAAGTATTCGGTAATGATGCCCTCTCAAAATACATTTAATACTTTTTATTAATACTTTTTCAAGCTAATGTAATAATTTTTCAGATTGTTTCATAGAGGTACTTTTAATAATTTTAAATACATGGTTGAGTTTGATGATTTTTATCGTTTACTATTCATATTGCTATGAAGTATTGTTAAATATATTTCTTTGAAATTGATTTTTTTAGTGAAAAAATAAATACGTACTCTATATCAATGTTCAGTCTTGCTACTATAAAAATGGGAAAACGATTAAACAAAGATAATTTCCCTGTTTAATCTTTCAGAAAATTTCAGTTCTGACCAAAATCCTTGATACGATTGTTTCTTTATTCATTGAGAAAACATGATAGTAAAAGGAAGAAAAAGGAACGTGCGAACAATGAAATATCCAAACAGCAAATTATCAGATTGTAGCGGGACACTATAGCATCAGCCGTAATACAGCTGAAGAAGTTACACTCAGTCTCAAGATAATATCAGCTGCGCGAAGGACAAATATCACAATTAATTATTGCAGCATCTGTTAAATCATAAATTTACTTCAGGCTTTGCACTTCACCTATGCCCTGTGGTTGATGTTCTGCAACACTACTTTGGCAAAATGATATAAGCGAATCTCTGTGCAAAAGATATGAAATTGAAGAGAAGAGGATTTTATTGTGAGATGTATATGGCTTTGTAAAATTGTTACATTTCAGCGTGAAGATGCTGCCCACAGATGTAGAATTAAGCCAACCTTTATTTCAAATGCCGCAGAAAATTATAGTTGCCTATTCTGTTTGTATACTCTCATTAAATATAATTATTAATTTTTAAACACTTTTGAGATGCATATTTACCGATTTGTGTTCATTAATAAAAAATGTTTAAAGAAGAAATAAAATTACAAGAAAAATGACATTACAGAGTTATAAAAAAAATGGGGTCATCTAGTCGCATAGAAAAAGTGGATTATAGTCACTAAAAGAAAATTGCATTCAATGTTTAGTCATCAAATATAATAATTCTACAAACGTCATAAAGAAAGTCTCTGATAATTAAGGTGTAAAACTTTTCTGATGTTAAAATAAATGCCTCAAACATCCGATGAGCGTTTAGGACAGCACAAGTATAAGAAAGAAAAACTTTCTCAATGTAAGTTCCTTTAAGCTTCTCAATTTATATAAATAATGGAAAGGTTTTTGTCTGTACATTGCTTAGAACTGACTCATTTCAAGTTATCTTTACGTGTCATACATTAGAGAAACCGAATCAACCCTTAGAAAAATTTCTGTCTGTCGGTTCGTCCGCAAAAGTTTGTCACAAGTAAACTCAGGCACCATAAAAATTAGCGAGCTGAAACTTTGACACTAGATTTGTGTATGTCTAACATAAAATCTAATATTTGGATGGATTGAAAATTCAATGTAGAAGCGAGGTTATGGACCTTTAAACTGGCTTTGGCTAACTTCACACACATGTTTATTGTGAAAATATACAGGTATAGCAAGTAGGTATTGTTAGTTGATTTTAATTTGATTTGCATTAAGCTCCCAGCGAGAGATAATTGACAAGTTGTTTCCCGAAGTTAGATCTACAATCGATTCAGAATAGTTTAGTGAACGTGCAATTCTCAACCACTACTTATCAAAAAGTAGGAAAAATCAACAAACAAGTTCTTATGCTATATCAAGCCGAAGAAAGAACTTACAAGTCAATAAACAGAGTGATTAGCAATGAGGAAGCAGTTCATTATACAATTTAATTTCTTGATTCTGTGAATGCTCCTGGACTGCCTGCTCCTCATGAGTAAAAACTTAAAGTAGAATCACCAATCATGCTTCGATTTAGTAGCAGTAACAAATTTCATGTCACGGAACTTGAGGGCTCCAAAACTGTGTAACAGGCCACGACCCTGAGTTCGCGCTCTGGACAGATACACCATAGAGCAGTGCTTCTCAAACGGTGCGCCCGGGCGTATTGGTGCGCCCTGGAAGGTAGCCAGGTGCGCTCCAAGATAATGGAAGATTAAGTTTATATAACAGATTTATATTTTAGTTTTTGCATCATTTTAATTTATTTGAGAAAACATCAAGTATGTGGTTTTCAAGTCTGAGTCAAGTCTCAGCCACTTCATATTTTGAACTGGAAGGTAAATTTCTTTAATCTTGAAGCATCAATGGATAATACTTCCTCTTTTCCTTTACTCGGGGATTGAAATCATTTTTACCAGCCCTCCCTCCCTCCCTCTCATCTCTCTGTCTCTCTCTCTCTCTCTTTCTTTCTTTTCTTAAAAAAAACTATATATTTTAATTTCCAATCATTTTCCTGTTATCAAATCTCAGGACTAAATTTTCTATATTAAAATCAGTGATGCGCCCCAAAGTTTTGGTTTGTTTTCATAGGTGCGCCCTGAAGTAAAAAAGTTTAAGAAACACTGCCATAGAGACTGACATGTGTACTGGGAAGTCAGTGTTTAAACAACTCATACCATTAATTTCGAGTCACTTTTTGTTTTCATTGAAACGATTGCAATATCCAGTCAGCTTCTGTTTTGCAATGACAGTAACTAACTCGCAAGAGGAAACTATCGCAGGAATTGAAGTGAGTGAGACAAAGCGTTTCTCAAATGGTCAACTGTAGTTTACTTGCTCAAGAGTCAGAGGTTCCAACTCTTTGTTCTTCCATTAACCAAAGGACATACAGCTAAAGTAGTGTATACAGAGCCATTTACTTAATGCAGTACTAATAATGATATTTTCTACAATTCTATAATTTCTAATGAAATTTTCGAATACCATATATCATCTCCAAATTTTTGAAAAGTACCCGTCAAATACGGGCGCGTTTGCTAATGACCTATATTGCAAATGAATTTCACCTTGTAGCTAAATTAATTTATTTTAGCACAGTACATGTTCTAAGTTCCGACATTTTTGTTATTTAATATACTGATTCTATATTTTATAACTATATGTGATTTCGACACATATTTATTAAGTTGTAGGGATGTGGCTTTTTTACATTTGGATTAGTTTTTTATTTAGTGAAAAATTACTTTCTCATTTTTATTACTGAAACTTTCATTTATGCCGATTTCAAATTGTATACTGCAGGTTACCGAAGAGTCACAGACTATTCCCACTATAGGAATAGCAGCTTTCTTAGCTGAAACACTTACAATTAGCACAGCTAATCTACAAATTCATGAAATCGAAGTTTTTATTATCTAAAACGTGGTCCATATTGTTTACGAAATTTGTTAAGAAATTTGAAATTATTATGGTAAGTGTGAAACAAAAATCATTGGTAATCTTTGTATTAATAAAGAACAAAAAATTGAATAGAATATATCCAACTTTCCATTAACTTTAAAATACAAGTTAGCAAAACAACAAGCAATTTTAAAATGGTTGTTAATGACAAAGACAAAAAAACAGTAAGCCATTAAAGCAGTTTGAGTTGTGCAACCTCAGAAGAATAAGTAGCTCTATATCAATAACATCGCTTTTAGGAAACTCAACTTGGTGAGTCAACATAAGCAAACAATTTTTTTTATAAGTAGTATAAGTTTTGTCACAGGTTCAGAGCTAAAAATAATTGTAGTTTCATTTTCATTTCCTAAATGGAGAAATTTGCATTAAAATACTTGTAAATGATTGAATTCAAATACCTTTGATATATATTTACTTTTATTAAAATTGCGTGTGGGCCACTCCAGATTCAAATGCAAGTAGTTACTCAATTTCGCGATAGTTAACGTAATTCTATTAAATAGTAGCAGGCATTGATATTTGACATGAAGCAGTGAGCGCTTCAGAAAGTGGGCGACAAGTGATGAAGACTCTGGTGACAGTTTTAGTTCATAAATTCTTCCCGGCCAGCCTTTGTCTTTATAACACAACACTCTATAAAGTAATCCATGTGTTTCAGTTTCTTACTTTAATTACATTAATTTAATCTTCTGTTTTCTTAGATCATTTTTATTGTTGCCATACAAGTGAATTCATTCTCTTAGAACGGTTTTATTACTATGAAGTTATTATACCAAAAATTTCCTATTTTAAAATTACATTCATCTTGATTAAAAATTAAAGTAAACTGAAATTAAATATTTTCTTTATTTGCACCTAACATACTTTCTTCAAAGCATTAATACTTTAATTAATTATATATATTAAACACTGATTACAATGTCAATATTTTTACATGTGCATACTTGTTAGTTTTTTTTTTAACATAGGAACAGCTAAATACATTAATGCAATTAAAATTACTTTCTGAGAAAGATACAATCTAAAGATTAAGAGTTCAATTAGTGGTTTATTTTGTTTCTTTTTCCCTTTTCTCCATGTTTCTTTTATATCAATTTAAAAATTTGTTGTACAAGCTAGCTAAGAACTCTGAATCCGCTGAACACTGTACGACATGCTAATGACTGCACCAGTCTGACCTTTGAATTGTCCTAAAGGGAAAACCATCATTCATTTATTTTTACACCCATTGGCTTTATTCTACATTTAGAGTTTAGCCTTAGGTTTAATTTGGAAACTAGCTGATCGCTAGCACAAGCAAACAGAAGTCTTAGTTTGACTTTCAAACCATGAACTTCAATGGCTTGAAGTTCATAGCCATCAACATCCGTCCTTATCACAATGGATGTCAAAGTATTTGAGGAAATATTTCTTAATTCAATTAAAAATAACACAGAGAGAAAAACAGTATGTACTCATAGCCCCATGGATGGATCAAATAATAGCTTGTCAACAGATGAAGATCAGAAAAGATTACTCATCAACGGTATTTCTAATCAATATATTTCGCTTCATCTTCTCTTCTGATGATAAACTGTTAGTTCTATTCTGATCCATGCACCTTTTACTTTTACAAAGTCCAGTTGAATCATCATTATAAAGTGGTTTATCTGAAAAGATAATTTTTTTCACAATCTTCATTCATTTTTCCTCTCAAATTCTTTCTAAAAACAAACCATTGGCTCTCGAGAAGCGGTTTAGGATAGCATTTGTTGGGATATTTTTAAACTATTTCAACTTCACATATCCTGATATGGGTAGGTTAAAAGAAAGATAATATAAGCTGGTGCCATATGTGTCTGAGACAAAAACATAGCATCCTTAAAATACTTGGTTGTAAAAATTGAATATTTTTCCACTTCTCCTTTATATCTCTTTACTAGAGAATGCCTTAAGCCTCTATAATCTACTTCTATTGAAACAAATAAATACTGCCTTCATTTGAGACTGATTTAAATGTCTACGTCCTGCAGACTAATGAAAGATAGTTTTGTAAATGAATTGATAAAGAGTTTATTTTTTTTTTAAAAAAAAAAATAGGCTAGTTACAGAAACAATTTTAATAATTAATACTTTTTTTGTTTATAAATAATTTTGTTTCATTAGTAACAGATTTTTTAAATCAAGTTTATGGAAGTAAGTCCACATAATATTGTTATACAAATACCAAAGGTTTCGTTTAAATGAATTCTATTAACTGGAAACAAAAAGCACGAAACACAGTGGTCCATTTGGGTTTTTAATTTATTTCTCTGCCTCCCAGGTTGACGTAAACAGGATGACTCAATTTCAACCTTCATCATCCAAAATAATCTTGGCAATTTATTTAACACTAAGAATATTTGCCTAATATATTCTAGTTGAATTTGCAAATATTGATACATGATGATATCACAAGAAACTCTTGAAATAAAAAGCAAACATTATCAAAATTATTAAATTCTAACAACAATCAAAATCTCTCAGACAGTAACTGTTTTTGGCAGAGTGTCAACAGATAACAACCTTTAGTATTTGAAAGATTTTTAGCCTGAGCAACATTACTAAGTTTGATAACTTAGTAAGTCCCAGAGAACTTAATCATTTAAACAAAAAGAAAGAACACATAGAAAGTCTTCAAAAATTCACTTCTATATTTCAACGAATTGTTTTCTTTAGAAGAGGAGATGTGGTGGGCATGTGGAGGAAAGTCACATTGAAGAATTTTCGTCAGCAGTGAAAATTGTAAATTAAAAAATATCAATTAATAAGAAATATGGAATATGATTATTATGAGAATAATGCAATATATTTACTACATGAAGAATGTTATAATAAAATAAGTAAAAAGAAATAAAATAATAAATAAACTAGAACTAAAATCATAAATATAGATAAGAGAGATAAGTATAAAAAAGTTTTCTACTTACTTTTTTTTCATCTGTATTACTTAGATTTAAAATTTTGGTCTCAGTTTATTAATTATTTTATTTTTCAATACATTAATTTTATTGTTTAAACCTTAGTTGATGAATTTTATTCAGCCTAATCTGCAGTCCAAACGTATAAACTGTTACATATCTACATAAATCATTGGAAACCGTTTATATAGGCTATTGTAGAAAACAATTGAAAAAACTAAACAAAATCATAATATAAAAAGACATAAAAGAAAAAACACAAACTCATTACTACATTTCATCAGCGTTGTTATCAGGAAGAAGAAATTAGTCTCGTCTTATGTTCATGGAAGCACTTTTTCAGTTTTGTCAAGATAGACAATGGAAAATAATACGTAGTAAAGAATTTAGAGAATTGAATAAGATATGAATAAATATAGTTAAATAATAAATTAATAGTATATTCGTGATTTTTATTCTATTTTAGCAATAATCGATAACCGTTCACACTGCAAGATGAATTAATTATATGATTTTAATAAGTAATATATCTTGGTACTTAGGATGATTGTACTCCTTTTTTCTCTTTAATAATAGGTAGTATTTATTGAGTGATATCTACTATTCATACATCTCGAGTGATCAAATATACTTAGCTTCTTAAAATAAAGAAGAGACAAATTAGATAAACCAGGTCATTATTGCTGGAATGGGAAACGTGCTGTATTAACGTGAGAGAAACCAATGTAATTACAATTCAACTGTCTATTCAAGAAAATTATTCAAGAAGTGAAATCTTACATAAACAGGCATTGATATTGTATGCCTTTTATTATAAAATAATTGACACGAAATAATGACGCAATTCTCTCAAAAAGAAATCTATTACTTAGAAAAGTTTCAAATCACTTCTAACTTCTTTGACTTTTTCCTCTGACGTCATTAATTAAAACTAATTAAAAATTTTGTTGGATGTTGTTGGAATTTCTTAAACTTTCTCATTGCTTTAAGCCAACAAAAGAGTTAAATGTGGTTCATTATTAGGGGGTTAATTTAGAAGTAATTAATTTCATAACAAAAGAGTAAAGACGAACCTTGATTGTTGCATCAGTTTCATTATGAGTGGCTTAATTTTTTCAAAGTTATTTCATTTGGCTTTGACTGAAAATTTAATTTCACAAATGAATGGAGTGAGTGAAATTCTTTTATAAGACTTCACTCGTCTACATTTACTATTGTATTATAACTTGGTGGAGCATGTCTTACTTAAATTAAGTTATTGTTATTAAAACTATCAAATTAAAATAAATAAGCACATACAAAAGGATTAAGAACTGAAGGTTATGGCTGAAATTCTTAGTTTAACCATCATCATGAGGAAGGAAAGAAAGAAGATATACGCCAACCAACAGTGCAGCCATAAATTGATCCGATCAGCTAAAAGGTAGACAGATTTAAAAGAAATGTGACACAAGAGATGTGACATGGAGAAGAGATAAAAGACGTAACATAAAATGAATAGCAGAAAATTAATAATTGAATAAACTGAAATACGAATAGAACATTATTTTTTCATTCTTCATTTTATTCTGTTTTTTTTTTTACTTTTATCTCTTCCTTTATCGCCTTTCTTCTTAATTATACCTGTTACATTTATCTTTTATCTGGTCCAAAGCTTTGGTGGCTCCACTGTTTGTTATCCACAGTCACCTGCTGGCATGTTAGTTCTTCTATCTTCCTCCTGACGACGGTTAAACCAAAAATTTAAAACAATAAGTGTGAAATCTTACTGTGTATGCTTATTCAGTTTACTTTTGAAAACTTTTGCTGTCCACTTTGTTTTTATTCAATATTAAAACAATAATTATGATAAATATGTATAAAAAATAGCTGATCAGATAGGAAAACAAGCTTAGTTTTTAAAAACTTTCCCTTCTTCAGTGATGGTAATTTATTAAGGTCACTTAAATATGTGTGGTACACAAACTACATACGAGAGTACTGACACTTTCCTATTATAATGTATTATAAAATACTGATTTTTGATTTATTTCTCAAATAAAATTATACAATACTTTTGAAGCAATTGTAAATAGATTTTTTTACAACTTAAAAAAATCTCCAGGCCATGTCCGAAAGTGTAAGTTCTCCTTCTGTTCTCTGCTTTGTTAATACTTTACTTTTACAAAACGAAAATAATAAAGTAGATTATTCTTTATAAACTGGGGCCAAGAGCAATCTTATCATACAGTATTTTTTTGTTAATACTGAATGTGTGAATTTAACATCTAAATAACAAAAACTATTCAATATCATTTTCTTGTTTTTCATAGGAATGGAAAGAAATACCCATTTTCTGAAAATCATATTTTCTGAAATTTTATTATTTCCAATACTCGATAAATAATATCGTTCTAATAAACTTAAGTTAGGAAACATGTATCATTTTCGATGCAGAGTCAGTACACTGTATTTTTACACACAACTGAAATAGGTATGGTTAACAAAGAAAACTTACTGTCCATTTGTAGAAACAAACGGAGGTGAAGATTAGAGGAGTTGGAACCGAATACTCTTTATTATTATTTGTTTTCATTACACTAATGACTTACATAACTTGTGTTCCTTCTTAATAGTTTTAAAGGATTTTTTACATATATTTGACTATTTTCTTATTATTTAAATCTCATTCCAGGTGTACACAATATATGTAATTCACTTCACAATATTTGTGATCACAAACACCGTGAAATATTAGAAACAAAGATTAAACTAAGTTTCTGGTTTTAATGCATTTTAATAGGAGTATAATAGAATGTGTATCTGAAGCGGATTATTTTTCCTGTATGGAAGTTAATTGGATTCATGATCCACTTACGGCCACCGCTCTATCTCACTTCACTTTGTCAAAGAATTTTATCAAATATGCTTTCCACAAAGCCCTGACAACCTAATTCAATTGAATATGAATACAATTAAAACTAAATGAATTCTAAACTATCAGTAAAAGACCAAGTAGTAAAATTGAAGTATTATAATTAGATTTGCATTTTTTTTTTCAAATAAGGGTTTTAAAAAGCAGTTGTAACTCATAACCAAATATCGAGACAAAATCAGAATGAAGAAAAAAAATAAGGATATGTAATTCATAAATATGAAAAATTAGATGCTAATCAATAGACTTCGGCGTCTCTTTTGTTATACTCAGCTGTTTGTCAAAAATGATTTTCATTTGTGCTTAAATTATAATATGTCGTATAAAACATTCTTATTAATAGAACCACAGTAAAGATTAGTCGGCTAAGAAAATAATATAAGAAATTAATTTTTACACACAACTGAAATAGGTACGGTTAACAGAGAAGACTTACTGTACATCTGTAGAAACACACAGAGGTGAAGATTAGAGAACTTAAAACCAAATACTATTCTATTCATTACATTAATGACGTACATACCTTGTGTTCTTTCTTACTAGTTTTAAAGCACTTTATGCATCTATATTTAGCTATTTTCTTATCATTTAAATCGCAAGTAGCATGTTTTTCTCAAAGAAATTGATATAACAAACTATATCATTATGCGGAAACGGCTTATCATGTTTGCATTCTCAAGTTAAGCATTTTTCTGTTTTACAATGTTAAACAAATAGTTCCCTTAAATATTTTAATCAAGCCGAGATAAAGTAAAAGTAACTGAAATAGTTTGAAAATACTTTGGAAACTACTCTCGTATATCTTACATTTCCATATTCGATTACGTTACGGTGATGTAGACGGTTATTAACTCACTAGATTATTAGATTTATCATTTCTTTTAATCTCAAAATGAAAGGATAGTAAATTTAAATTCAAAATGAAATAAATAGTCCTTTATATTATTTTTGTGTTTTATTTTAAAACAAAGATATTTAATTTTTAAATAAGCTTTTTAGCATTGGGGCCTTGTATTTCTGTTTTAGCTGCAATAATTTCTGTTGTTTATTTCAGAAATACCTGCAGCCTTTAAAGAACTGGAACGTATGTCAAGTGGACTCGGCATTGGTCGACGAGATCTTCTACAAGGTAAGATGAAGTAAGTCATTCTCACCCACCTATCAATTTGACCGTAGCATCCTTAATTTTTCTTTATTTCTTCAATTAGATTAAAATAAAATGAATTTTGTGATCAAAACAGTTTTATGATTGCTTCTGAAATGGTGAGTTATTGATTATTCATTGTTTAATATACATATTGATTGTCCGTCTTTATTCCTTTAAATAAACTTTGTTTCAATATTTTTTATTGAGACTACTTTATAGATGAAATAATAGAAGTAATTTTATCATAGTAGAAATAATTATTTGTTTCAAATAACGTAAATATAATCTGCATAAATATAAAACTCATGAAAATGTAAGCCTCCTACTACCTGACTCCAAGTATGGTACTGATTTCTACTCCTCTCTCATGATACGATTTTGACTTGGTCACATTCTGGTCTGATTATACTGGTGTGTTTTGATTTGAAACTAATTGAAAATTAAATTACATTAAAGTGGCTGGAGTTATTTATTAACACCATAAAAAGATTTCACATAAACACGTGAAATAACAATCAATGATCAAACCACAATAAGAGATGGAAATTAACACAAGCATAATGACCATACTGGGCAAGAATGAAAAAAAGTTAATATTCCGATATGATGCCGAGATTTTGTGATCAAGCTCCTGAAACAATTTTATTAAAATTAAAGGTTATATTTGTTGGTTAAAAAAGTGTAAGTATTCGAAAGTATTGCAAACTACGGAGACGGATCATGGAGTCATGCTTTTAAAGAAACCTGCTTAGGGTTCATGTGTGAAGGTTACAAAGTACGAAGGTCCTCCTTAGAAAAAAAAACTTTTTTTTTTAAATTAAACAATTTTCATAACTCTCTAAAAACTTTTGTGTATGGTGAAGCCATTATGAAAGTCAGACTTCAATTGTTTTTTTCACCTCTTCATCTGCGCTGAAGGGCTTAGGGAAATTTCGTTAGGTAGCAGAATAATTGGTGATAATTGGTGATAATAGACACCAAGTCTAGAGTGTATGGTGAATGGTTAATCTATCTGCATCCGCAAGATTTGATCAGAGTTTTGGTTTGAATGGCAGAGTGAGTACTCCATTGCCATTCAGCGACAGAACTAGTGGCTTCAGAAGGCCAAGTCGCGTATTCTGTATTGAACATGGACGTATGTAAGGGCAGCACAGTAAAAAGCCGCATTTGTTATTGTCTCATTTTGCATAACCTTGACTAACAAGACTCGATATCTATCTCAAAACCAAGTTACCATAACCTTGCTTATATAGATTATCTGATTGCCTTGTCATTGACTGGTGATATCGTGTGACAATCTACTTACTGACGTGTAGTGTCTATAGTAGTCATGTGCCGAACTCGTCTCATCTCCTGTGATAATGTTCCCAGGTTAGTTATACAAGTGATTTTATTTAATGAGTTTTAAGTAACAATGCATTAGTTTTTACATTTACAAAGGAGGGTAGTATTGATAAATCAAGTATTTGTTCTTTTATTTAGCATATTAGTTATAAAAATTTAGCGGTACAAAGTTATCTATTCAAAATTGAGAGAAATATAGTAATATACAACCGTATACTTAACAACAACAGTATAAAATTGTGATATTGAAAAAAAAAATAACAATTACATTAGAATATAATGATTCGATAACTAAAATGAATAGTTTAAGGAATGGGAATTTTGGTAGAATTTTTAATACAATTGTCAATAATACTAACCAAAACTTAATTAACTCTAGACACTTAAATAAATAATACTGAAATTCAGTTAATATTTATATTAGCAACATCACCTCTGTCTTCTTCTTTAGACATAATTGTTGATCAGTTAGCAATAATTATAACTTATTTGACTAGTTATGACTATATTAAAAATCAATATATTATGTGTTAATAATTAAGAAACCAGGTGCTCAATAATAACATTTTCACGTTGTAAGATTTATTGCATACACAGTAATATTTCCTTTCAGGTTTCAAATTATGTTTTTTTAATTTTCTTTTATTATAAAATGCAAGAGTTACTTCAAGTAATTTTCTTTTAATGACTTTTTTTAATTGTTTGTGACAAACTTTGAACAAATTGAAATTCATAATCTTTTATCTTGTGCATACATGTCATTATTGTTCTATCATATAGAATTTCTGGTTACCTTAATTATTTAAACCAGTATCGTTCAATTATATTTCTTTAGTAGTAATTTTCCTAGAATAACATTTTTTTCCAGGAAATATGGACTGCTGACTTTACTTTTTTCACAAAGTTTGAAGCATAATCATTTTTTGTTTCATGGCATAAAAACAGTAGTGATTAAGAAATCTTTCTTTGGTAGGCTTTGTGTACCAATCAGTTAAAGTATTGCTATTTCACTGTCTTCATTTTCATATAAAATGGGAGTATAGCATTTTTTTTGTCTTCTAAGTAATTTTATAATATGAATTAAAAATATTGAAAACATGTATCCTCCCCCTTGTCGAGTGTTAAAAAGAAATCATCAACTTACAGTTTAATAAAATTTACTTTTTTGCCTAGTTTACTATCGCTGTTTAGTTATTCAACTATGACTATATCGGCAAAAACCAAGTTATAGGTAACCAGTATTGGTCATCTAAATCCTATTATTTATAAATTCTAGGAATTTAAAGTATAAAGGAATATTAAGGAATTCAATGGAATTTAAAATATAAACTTCATAATGGAGAGATTTTTTTTCCCTTGAAATGACAAGGTGCGGTTCAATCTTATTCCACTGTTTATCTATTAATTCAAAAGCTAAATCTAATAATAAATTAGTAAAAAGTCATTCAAAATCTAGGGGATTCTCTCATCATTAAATTGTAACAAATTTTTTATGATGAATTCATTATCTCATGATAAATGACTCAAATATTTTTGCACAAATTTGGAAACCTCGTAAAATTGTTCTATCCATGAATGATAAAATTAGACGGCATGGACAATTTGGCTCATGTAGTCGATTAACTAGCATGTTTATTCTTGGAACTACTGCATTATAAAATTTCATTAACGACGTTTAATGAAAATCTATTCACTTTTTTTTCTGTAGTACATTAAGTAACAGTATAATTTTGCAAAGAAAATTGCATTGCTAATTTCAATATTACATATTCAAATGTTTAGAGTTAACATAGTTTGGTTGCCTTGTAACCGTTAGCAAAAATTACTTTCATTTGTAGGTATCTTTGACAGTTGTGTTTTAATTTTCATGCCTCATTCATTCTTTTTAATATAATGTTTCATTATATTACTTCATTAATTCAGAATGTATAGTATATATCCTTATCCTTTCTTCATCTTCTGCACTTCTTCTGACTACAAAGAGACTCCTTACCGCAGACTTGCTAATCTTAGAACTATCTTTTCACATATCTCGTCTTCTAATCTTCCCAGTACTTCCAGTGTTATGGTTCAGTGTGAACGTCGTGGTTGTCTTGCTTATTGTGGCTTGGGCGTTGATTTTTATTTAATATATTTATTGTTGATATTATATATACTCGTATATATAATAAAAAGGTATAAATGAAAATAGTAATCTTCTAAAATGTAAAAATTGTTCATCGAGTAAAGGTCTTCATCAGATGATTGACATTTATAGCTCTAACAAAGATCATTACCTGTCTATGATCTATGCTCAATTTTAAATTTAATTACTGAATTATTTCATGGTTTATATGCTGATTTTTATGTTATGTATGTATTTTAAAATTTACAGTTACAATTAATGTTACAAACATTAGATACAGTTCATGTTTGTAATACAAGTTACAAATTCCTTCGTATTACTTGTTCCTTTGTGTAACTGATAAATCGTATGAACCATTAGAAAAATTTTGTTATCCTTGAAAGTTGGGCAATGGAACTCATTCTGGAGATTTATAGAGTTACTGATTATAACAGGTTAAGTTATAATCTCAATGAACACAATAATAGGTGTTAAAATTAATTACGTCCATAACATTTGAAAACAAAAATTGTTCTTCAGAGTAATAAAATTAGTGAATTCGGCCAAGTCTCTATAATAGTTACCCAAAAAGATACTGATTTGCAACTTTCTTAGTTGTTAATTAACAGCTTTATCTAAATCTACTCAACTTCTATAAATTAATCAAACCCTCAAAACGGAGGAATTTACTCGTGATTGTGTTAATTAAATTTCAGTTTTATTAAGTTTATATGGATTTTTTTGTACCTTATTCACTTTTTCTCGTGAAGTGGTTGACTGTCCACATTAATGACCAGGAATCACAATTAAAACTCGATAACTTGAGTCCAACCCTTCAACAGCTTAGTGAATTGAAAAGAAGGGAATTAAACAAAGTCTCTGAAACTGTTACCAAAATCAATATTGATTTGCAAGTTTAGCAGTTATTAAAACAGTTAACTAAATAAAAGGTAATGTTATTAATTATTGAATAAATGGATAACTTTAAAATTGATCTTAATACAATCTTAATCGGATAGAAATTATTTTTTAGTAGCCTATAAGCGTAATATGAAATTATTTTTTTAATTTTAATACTGCATGCCTATGCGTGATCTGTATACAGCTGTACAGGATTCAGGTCTTTTTGTCCACGCCAGATGTTCGAGAATTTTCCTCTATTATATTTTACAAGTGTCTTGAAACCACCGTCAATTTACTAAGTAATATCAATGTCAAGTAATATTTATATTTAAGTGGTATCATATCAATGTTATAAGAGACTTCTGCGAGACATGTATTCAAAAAAAAAAAAAAGAAACCACTTTAAACAATTATATGGGTGATGCAAAAGACTCCACAGTCAAGTTTTGTCAGAATTACTTAGTTCTTTCTTATTATCATAAGAAAACACAATGTTTGTGTTAAAGAGTTAACCAAAACTTTAATTCATGGTTTTCACCGTAAGCATACTTGTTAAAGTCAATTCAGTCTTTGATACTAGATTGAAAAAGGAAATTTTTTTATTAGAAAAGGATAATAAACAAAATGTATACCAAAATGGTTAACAAATAAAGGGTGTACTTGGCTTAGTAATAATCTTTGTGCCGTCAATATTGCTCAATTTAAGTGAACATAAAGAGGTTCTTAGAAAGTTATTAGAACGTATGTTATTTTGAAGGAAGAAGTCAATTTGAAGTCCTAATATAAGTCAGTTTTGTCTGTTACTGGAAATAAAGTTTTTTTTTAGGTAGAGAAACAGGGGTCGAAGAAGACTTGATCAAGCAATGTAATAACTTTTTCCTTCGTGTTTGAGAAACTCAATATCTAAACATAGGTGGAAAGAAAGGTTCCCTTTATTTAAGTTCTATAAGAAATACTCGAAGGGATGTTTCTGTAAAGAAAAATCTTTATTCTCCAATTAAATACTAGATTTAGTAAGTGCAGTCTGCAGTGACAATCAGATGTCTTATATATGTATGCTTATATGCATATTAAGACTAAAACTAATCAAGGTTTGGTTGGTCTTTCAGATTTAAATCAAACTTTCAAATTCATCGTTTCGATTTTTTTCACAATCTCTACTGCAGACCTACAAAACAGAAGAAGGTATTTTCTCTTTAGGTCTGTATAATAAATAGAAGTAAATGTATTGTTAATTCATCTTGTTGCCTATTTATTCAATTTCTACGTCCTTACAGAGATTTAATAATAGAAGTTAAATAATATGTTGTAAGATACAGTTCAGAGTGTATTCTTACATATCTCATATATCTATCTAGGTAGTTTAATATCCTTTCCTTTTACGCTAAGGATAACGGATAAAACACGACCAAGAAATACTTGATTGGATATCAAGTGCACCAACTTGTATATTTATGCTTTTTAGTATATCTGATAGAATTAATGATTATAGATTGAGTGTGTGTGTGTGTGTGCTCGCACTTTCGGGTGTTTAAAACATGTCTGTCTTCTTTAATAATTTCAAAATATAAACAAACCTTTTGCTAAAATCACAAAAAAATACCAGCTAGTGCAAGAATGTGATCATTAAAACTAACGCAACATGGTCTGGGTCGTCAGATGGTTTATTTAATGCATGAAATGTGGCTATATATAAATATATTGAATATTACAAATTTATTTAAAATAATATATGATTATTTCACAGATTCCTTCATAAGATTTAATGTATATAAAATAATTATATATATTCTCTCATCTTTGATAAAATTATATTTTTAATAAAGCCTTCCCGAGTTCATAGGTATCGCTGATTAGTGATATTTTCATTTTGGGGGTAAGAAAATCTTTCGTGCGTCCCTCGGAAAAGATGTGAAGTCATCTGCTTCATCATATTTCATTATCAGAACTTGTTAAAAAATTAAATGATCTTTAAAAAATTAATATGGTATAGATTTTTGTTTTACTCTAAATTCCCTTGAGTATGGAAAATGTAGGGATTCCGTTGTGGTATGAACTGGTTATATAATATCACAAATGTTCTTAAACCTGAATATATTCTGGAGCAGTGGTTCCCAACCTTTCAAATATAGCGACCCATTTTAGAACAAGCAATCAGGAAGCGACCCCAATCGTTAAAATATCTTTTATACATTTATTTTTCCTATAAGAAACATATATTGCAATTTATTAGTGAAGTAACTGTATATTCCTTAAATATATAATTAATATAGAATTTATTCATTAATTTCAAAGCTCCTACAAAACATTAATTAATTGCAAATCAATTTCAAAGTATTCAAACAAACAAATTTCATATCGTTATGTAACTTTACTAAAGTATGTTTATGAACTGACTTTAATGAGACGGCTGGTATTGTAGCTTTTTAGCTAGCAATTCTATCCTGGGCTCCGTTGTCGATATGGCACCCCTCAAGTCGTGTTCCACATCTAATTTACTTCGGTACTTGTTTTTAAGGATGAGTAGTTGGGAGAGGGCTGTTTCACATAAGTAAGTTGTTGGGAAGGGCAATAAATTCCTTATTGCGATTTCTGATATTACTGGGAATTTTTGGAATTTTTTTGCCCAAAATTCTTGTAATTGTAGTCCACCAAAACATGATTTAGCTTCAAAGCTGTTTTTTAAAGCGATGAACTCTTCTTGTGCTGCTTCAGGGACATCAGATATACTGGCATTGAGAGGGTTGATACTCAATAGAGACAGAGGAAACTAGTGATATACCGAGGGTTGCGATAACTTTGAAATTTCATACCTTTCCATGGAAAGAAGTCTACGGCTTCTAGTTTTCTTAGTTTGTCTACTTCTAAGACTGCTATTTTTGTAATAATGCTGTTTTTTTTTCTTTTATGAGATTGGAGACCTCTGATGTTGATTCCTCAAAAAAGCATGCATCACTAATAACTGGACTAGTCTATAGGTTTTTTTTCGTAGAAACTCAAAATATTTTAGAAATCGGCAAACAGTATGTTTGTCGAAAATGTATTAAAATATTAGTAGAACAAATTTAAGAAAACATGTGATATGGATACAAACATACAATTTGACATTTTGCTTTCAACATTTTGTCGGTCTGCAGTTTAATCAGATATTTTTTTCGATCTATTGTCTACATTGGTTGTTTAACATCAAAAGGGTGCGTAATATTTCTAGCACAACTAGATCATGCTTGTATATTTTTGCATACCTTTTTAAATAGTGTTTTTTTTACGTCCAAACCACATAAGAAAAGAGAAAGAAGACTAAGGTCTTTCAAGTGAAACGAAACATGTTCAATACATGTCTCGGACGTTATGTTCAGTAACTTAATTAACTGTTACATTTAGTTTCATAGTGTGAATTTATATAATTGTCTTAATTTTATTTTATAATGTTATTTATTTAACTGTCTTCTGTTTTTACCGTGTTTTATATAATATCCACGTTCGGGTCAAAATCAATTGGCGACCCCATGGCATTGGTGTTACGAACCCGTTTGGGGTCGCGACCCACAGGTTGGGAACCACTGTTCTGGAGGGAACAGCCACCTTAACGCAACAAGTAAGTAGTACACAAATACCTCACTTTGTGTCGGGGTTACGTTCCAAAAAAACACGACGCAAAGTGTAAACCATGTAAAGATGGAAGATAGGTTCCAGGGTTACGAAAATACTTCTTTTTAAAAAGAAAATTGAACAAAGAAACATTTAAAAATAAAAATAATATAGAATTTTACTATATAAATACAAAAAACAAAAAAAACGTATTCAATTAAAACAAAATAAACTATTAAATTAATTTATGAAAAAAATGAAAATTAACCACTCTCTGATGAGTCTATAGTGGCTGTTGTCGTAAGTCGGCTTTCTTTCACAAAAAATTGGTCTAATGTTTGCTGAACAGCTTTTTGCAACCAGAAACAAACCGTAAAAATGTATCATTCTCTTTTAAAAAAAGTACGACACACTAATTAAAACGTTACAAAAAGTACAACACACTTCATAATTGAAACTGAACTCTAAAATTAGGAAAACAAAGTAAAAGTAAAACTGTATTAAAATTGCGTTGATTTTTAGTTAGAAAGGGAATTCCAGAGTTTTCGGTGGCATGGCGCAATTAGAAACAAAAGTGGTGCCATCTTATAGAAAAAAAAAATTAAAAACTCGAACCCAAAACAACGCACCTCAAAAATCTGACGACGCCCAGTGAAAATTAGTACTAATTAAGCAGTGATGCAACTTTGAAAAAATGCAAAACACGAAACAACGCAATGCGAGGTATTGGTATAATAATATATAATACACTGTATTGTTTTGTTTAAAAATAAGAATATTAATTTTTTTTTTGAAATATCTTTTTTTTTTGTTTTATTACAAAAATAATGTTTGTTTTTTATTATTTTTGTATATGCAAAATAATTTATGAGTATTAACAAAATATCTTTCGTAATTTTGAAATAAAATATTTTCTGTTTGTTAAGGTACCTGCCATTCTTGCTCTTCATGAGGTATTCCTCGACGAGCTTCGAAAGAGGATTGAAAACTGGGATCTGAATCAGAGGATAGGAGACCTCTTTCTCGAAACTGTGAGTACAAACGCTTATTAGAGTGTTCAAAAAATGTGTTCATTTTATACGTATATTCAAGCTGGTTCTCTTTAGTATACAGTACATTAATAATGATTTTGAATTTAATACATCGCATCTTCCAAATCATCTAAAAATTATAAACGCTTACAATTTTTTTCATTATTTCATCATGTTTTTTTTTCTTGATTGAATGCTTGTAAAAACAATCTAAACCTACTATGTAACCAATTCATTATTGTGATTTGCAAGTAATTTTTAAGTTGATTAAATTTTTACAGAAGATTGTAAATTTCTTTAAAAATTTATTTTTTAAAAAACACTATCGTAGTTTTTCTTTGAAATTGGATTAACATTTATTTATCTGATGAAAAATTTTCAATTCTCTTTTTTTTATGTCATGCAAAAGTAGTCGTATTTGATCGGAGATATTTTTACTGTAGATAGAATTTCCTTGATCACCATTGGAAGTGAAGCCTCTTGATATCTGAAGAGAGTTTCAATAGGTAGCCCTTACAATTCTCTCCATTGTCAATCACTTAACTCTGCCTGATTTCTACTCCGCTTAACTAATGAAATTAATTCTAATCGCTAAGTCTCTTTCAACCGAACTACAGCAATCCTCACAATCAATTTATTCCACTATTAGCAGACGTGCCCGTCTTTGACGGGTATTTCACAAAAATTCACAGATGTTACTTCGTATTCCAAAATATTATTAGAAATTATAGAATAGTAGAAAATATCCTTACTAGTACAGTTTATATCTGTAATTAGATCTAGAGTTTCATTTACTTTTTGTAGCTTTAGATACTGAGCTCAAAATTTGATATATTAAAATCAACTCATAATACATACTTGCTTCAGTAAAAATGCCTGTATACTAGTGTAGGTAGTTTTTAATATAGGTAGGTAGTTAGGTTTTAATCTTAGGTTTTAAGTTAGACATACACAAATCTACTTTCAACGTTTCAGCTCGCTATGACTTATGTTGACTGAGTTTCCTTGTATCCAAATTTTTGGACAAACAAACGGACAAAAATTTTTCCATAGGCAGATTCGGTTTCTCTAATGTATAAATCGAAAAAATAACTTGAAATGAGTCAATTCTAAGCAATGGACAGACAAAATCTCTCTTCGAAGGGGAAGTACCTTTTGACTCTGAGCTGCTATCGCTTCAAAAGTGAGTACCAGTTTTGAAGTTCACCTCTCAAATGGTGGATCGTACTCAATGATGTGGATCGAGTATCCAACTCCTTCTTGTTGCAATACAGGCAGTCTCCCGAGGAGATACTGCTTCTGATACAGCGACCTCCTACAGAGTCTACTATTCCCAAGAGGGGTATCACAGCCGCCACGAGTCTCACTCCAATGGTGGAGTATACGGGAAACCTAAAGATATCCTGCATGTACACCCTCGCTTCCATTGTACCGACAGTACTTCAACAGTTCCCGGGTGGGCTTGCTCTAGGACCGAGGTCATACTGAGCTTGCCTGCAGGTGAGGTCAATGGTCCACAAACCTTCTACCTGTATCCAGACTATTCTTCAGCTTAACAAGCTAACAACTCTCGCGGCGAAGCGACGACAGATAGAGATATGGAAAAGGGAGGTCAACTCCCCCTCCCTCAGAGAAGAAGGAACATGAATGTGAAAGCAACGTGAAGCTCACTCACTATATCAATATGCATCTGAGCTGAGCGATTATTAGGGTCATGTAAAGCATTATTGGGTGTTTCGATGAGCTTTGGACGACTCGCAGTTTAGACCTATTCTTTTATGTCTTTTCTCATAAGCAGCCGAATGAAGCTTTCCGTTAAAATGTTTGATGTTGCCACTTACACCAACTTGTAGCTGTTTAACTAAAGTAATCATTAATCAGTATTATTAATATATTATTATAAACATCTATTTTATTCTAAATATATATTGTAGAGCTATTGGATTCTTGTACATAAATAAAATATTAGAAGATAAAAAATATTCCTGTATTATATTTACTAATAACTGACTAAATTAGAGATTTATAACGAAGCTCCGGTTAGTTTATTATTCAGGGGAAGAGATAAGAAAGATCAAAGTAATAGTTTGTAAACAGATAATTTGACAAATAAACCCTTTGCTAAATGAATCTAGATCCACTTAACTCTACAAGGTGTTCAATGTTAAATAGGTGAAAGATTGTTCATCTGGGCAGGTTTCCAACATATGCAATGACAATTGGGTCCTGCTTCAATATTCCCCACAAATCTGAGCAAGTATTTGTAGTTTTTAACATTTAAAACTTCTAAAAGAATTACAACAAATTATATAAATTATTTGGATAACAACAGGTAATAATCATTTCATATTATTATCAATATGTAAATAAGTAATATAAATAATTATTTACATATCAATTATAAATATAAAATATTTGTGCATTGTCTTTGTAATAAATATTTTATCAAGCAAACAATTTTAAATTATAGACGTTTAAATTATAGTCGAAATATAAATTATAATCGAATTTACTGTGCCTTATCAATATAGAGGTGACATCAAAGTAAATGTTATGAATTATTCTTAAACATGACTAGTGTACCATATTTTTAGTAGTGTATGTATTTATTTTAAAAACAAATACCTCTATAGAATATATTTCAGATGTTTGCATAATGTTTTCAGCCTATTGGTTATTTTTAGAATTATATACATTTTTTCTAGGTCACCACTGGCTATAGCGGTATTCAAATAACTATCTGATTTATTAGTAGTTAAAAAAAATTACAACCTGATACAAACAAAGCTCTTCGACTATTTAACTTTTACTAAGACTAAGAACAACTTTGGAATTGAATCTTGACTGATACTTGATAAAAATTGAAATAAAAAATGGTGTTGACAAAAATGTATAATATGTCTTAGATGATTACCATTAATTAAATGATTTATAGTTTTTAATGGAAACATTGAATCTCAAAAGTTTTTATCATGAAAGTTTTGGGACTTTATGTTGAAATTGATTAAATTACTTTTACATTAGGCAAAAGCTACTCCTTCGTTTAGATTTTATAGTAATTATGAATTTTCATTAATCTGAATTGTTTATGGTTTTTCAGTTTACAAAATCTACTGTTATTGAAACCTACACAGAGTTTATCAGCAACTGGAAAAATGCCAAAGAAGCCATCAAGTCAGCTACTCAGGCCAAACCTGCGTTTGCGAGGTTCCTGGAGGTAAACTATGTCTTTCACTTTCCCCCTTAATTTCTCATATCCATAGAATATTATATGTTACCTACAGGCCTAACGTTTCGTAGCATACATACATTTCTTGGCATTATTTTCTCATTCCCATTATCATTTACTAAATTCTTTTTCTCGTAATTATATTTTTATTTTTCAGTTGGGATTAGTGAAGATAAAATAAAACTATTTAATATTTCTTTTTTTCAAACACAAGAAATCATGTTTCTTAGTGACCTAAGGTTTCTTAGTAAATTATAAGGTTATTCGAACCACAGGTGTTATTAGATACATTATAATAGTAGAAAGGTTTCTACATTATACATTTATAATGTATAAGATATACATTATACTAATATACCTAACTGATCGCTTTCGGAAACCTTCCATCATATACAAACAGAGATTAGCTTCACAAAGTTAATATAAACCTCTCACAAATTTAAAAGCGTTTAGCAAGCAACTGTCAAAGTAATTAAGACAGTTAAAACATCAAAATGTATATATATATGATCAAACCACAAATCACAATAAGAAAATGGGAAAACAAGACTAAGATCTTCAACCGTAACAAGCGGTCTTCATCAGAGTCAAAAACCCAACTTCGTCAGTGGGGTTTTTGACTCTGACGAAGACTGCTTGTTACGGTTGAAGATCTTAGTCTTTTTTTCCCATTCTCTTATTGTGGTTTGATCATTGACTGTTATTTCACGTGTTTGTGTGAAATCTTTATATATATATATATATATATATATCAGCTCAAAAACGAAGAAAAGCAACACACAGAGAAAGAGACACACTTACAAACTCAAATTTTCAGATGATCCGTCTTCAGGAGAAAATAGAAAGTGCTACCAAGCACGCCGGAAACACAACGGTTTCCTGCCGTTGTGTTTCCGGTGTGCTTGGTAGCACTTTCTATTTTCTCCTGAAGACGGATCATCTGAAAATTTGAGTTTGTAAGTGTGTCTCTTTCTCTGTGTGTTGCTTTTCTTCGTTTTTGAGCTGATTTTCGTCCTGTTTGGATTGTTTTTTTCAATTTTGAATTATATATATATTTCATATATATAGATGAATATATATTCATCTACTTCAATATAGATTAAGTAGTGATTTGTAATATTGACCGATGTCGAAGTAAACGACAACTCTAAGTAAATTTATGTTGGTTTTCGATGGCTTTCGTAGACTCTTAAAGGTGGCTGTGTTCTAAAGGGCGTCGTGCGAACAGTGCATTCAATTCAAAATATCTGAGTTCATATCACAACTCATTATCTACTAACATTTTTGCTTTCATTAGAACTTAAATTCTACTTTAAGTAAAACTCTGTTAACCGTTTTGTGGAGTGGAACTGTTGTAGTAAAAAAATTGAGAGAACAAAAAAAAACGAGAGCAAAACATACTTTAATGAGATTCAATATAACCGCGTATATCACTGTCTATTTTAATGAAAAATAATTGTAAATTACATTTGTATGTTGTTTCTGGTTTATTTATGTCAATAATGATATATAAAAATTAAGCATTTAAAGAAGTTTAACTGACAAGTGTATAAATTGATTGTCTTTGTATATTATAAAATATTTCTATCTTGTTATTTTAGTCCTTGTATTTTAAAAGTCCATTTCAAAGCTAGAAATGCTCTATGGAGGCACTCTGTTACAGAACATGGCTAGAGAACACAAAGGGAAGCTGGCACTCGACTCCTTGCTCATCATGCCGGTGCAGAGAATACCTCGTTACGAACTTCTCATACAGGTAACCAACTTTCATTCATCCAGTTCTATATATCTCATATTGATCAACTAATTAACATTTTTATTAAAATCTAATTAGTTAAATCTAATTATTATACATATTTTGATCCTCCATTCATCGTTTTTTTGTCATTTTTATATACTCATATTAACGTCAAGGGGTAATTATCAGGTCTTAGATTCCTGATTATGATCAACACTATCAGTGGACCTTGCGACTTTGAGATATCGAAGTTTTTTTCCGAGTAGGATATTTAACAAATATCTATTAACCATGGACTTGAAATCTTAGAACCAAGTCTTCTTCAAGGGATGGTAGCCAACAGCCATATCCATGACCGTAGTGAACTTTGGACTCATCAATTTTTGGTGCAGTGGTAACTTATCACTCTTCCGCGAAGTAAGATTTTCTTCTCCAGTCATTCAATTGCTTTACTCTTTTTTTTTTTTTATTTTGAGTCCTTTGGTACCCGTCTCTACAAGTTTATTTTCCACTTGATGGAAACCATGATAAATAGTGATAATGACTGTGCAAGTTTCTGCAATATTGCTCTGTTAAATATTCAAAAAGTTATAACTTTTCATCCTCTCTATTTCTTTTTATTTTTTATAAGTATTGTTATTTTACTTGATGTAGGATTGAAATCCAACTCTGCAGTAACATATGAAGATATATTAATATTCTTGGAATGATTTAAACTGAGAAATTTTATAAATCTAGTATTATACTAGATTTTTGTGCTGAAAGAAGTTTTAAAAATTAGTGAATGTGCAAAAGTTTTGCGTTAAATAGAATGCTCTATTAAAATTTATTATTTGAAACAGATTTCGATGTTAAACTATGTTAAATTTATGTTGTATTCTGTTGAAAAATACTGTTCACAATGAAGAAGCTTTATGAATTTTTTGGTCTTTTTTTCTCGTTACTAATTATGTTTTTTTTATTTCAAGAATTTTATGTAGAATAGTTTTTAATTTTTAATTTTAGATTTTTTAGATATTATTCCAATATTAAATATTTTTTAAGGAGAGATTTATTATCATTGGTTTCATTTATTTTAATGGTTTGAATTTGTTTTTTTAATATATATTTCTAGACCTTTACAGTTTAATAAGTATTTTTTAGTTGTTATTATTTTTAATAATTCTTCTTTTTTTCTATATTTTTTTATGCTAGTCTTATTACAGCTTTAATGTTAATTTTTATTTCAGACTATCAGCCTGAACGCCTTTAATCTGGATTTTTCTTACTTTTTAAAACTCTTTTTGGTTCTTTGACTTTATTGTTGGGTATTTTTTATTTACATAATAATTCTAATAGATCTTTGTTTTATATGTAATTATAATTTAAATTTTATATTTACCTTGGATTAATTTTAGCATTTTTAATTAAAGTGCCAATATTTTTTTCCCATTTCTGATTACCTAAACCTCATGTTAAGGCTAGTATTCCTGGTTTAATGATTTTGGCTGGTATTTTATTAAAATTGGCTGGCTGTGGTTTAATTCGTATTATGATAAATAGGTTTTGTATATATTATAATGTAATTTAAGATTATTTGGTACATTTCATTGGGTTTTTTCTTTTTCAAACTGATATTAAATCATTCATTGCTTATTCTTCAGTTAGACATATGACTTTAGTTAAATGTGGAATTTTTACAGTTAATTATTGCGGTATTTGTGTGGTTCCTTGGTTGTAATATTAGGGCATGGTCAATGTTAATCAGGTCTTTTTTGTTTAGCTAATATAATTTATGAGGTTATATTATTATATATTATTAAAATATTATATTATTATATGAGCTGATATTATTATGAGTAATTTTTTATTAATAAAGGCCTAATTACAATTATCTCCTCTTTATTTATTTCTTATTTCTATTTTGTGCTAATAATATAACTTCTCCCCCTTTCCTTACACTTGTTTGGTGAAATTATATTAATTAATAGAATTATATCTTAGAGTTCTTTTAGATTTTTTTTAATATTAGGTTCTTTTTATAGAATTTATTTTATTTTAGGAATAAAAAATTTCAGTCGTATTCATTATCGGGAATTTTATTTGTTAATTTTACATTGGTTGCATGTTAATTTTATTTTATTTTTTAAAACCTGATCTTTTTAATTTTTTAATTTAGTTTAAATAGTTTAATTTAAATTTGAAATTTGTATTTGCCTAAATTTAATTTTAGGCCACAATATATTTTTCTTATTATATAATTATTATTATATATTCTTATTATATAATTTGATCTTTCTTTTGTTTCTGAAGCATTAGTATTTGTATTTGCATTTATTTTAATTATAATAATTTAATTTATATTTAGACTGAGAATTTATTTTAATTATAATCCCTTTAGTTTCTGTTACCATTATTTTTGATTGAATATCTGTATGAGTTGATAATATCTATAGAGGTTGTGTTTTTTATAATTTCTTCTATGGTTGTTTTATATAGTCATTCTTATATAATATCTGATTTTAATAAAATTCGCATTTTTTTATATTTAGTTTTAATATTTATTTTTCTATATTTATATTAATTTTAAGACCTACTATAATTTGAATGTTATTCTATTTTTTTTGTTTTTTCTTACTTTTTCAGTATGGGAGGGGGTTTTGGTCTTTCAGTTTTAGTTTCCTTAATTCGTTGCCATGGTAATGATAATATTTATTCTCTCCCTGGTCTTTATGATAATATTTCTTTTTTATAATTTGTTTTCCCTATTCTTTCTTTACTAATTATGTTTTTTTTATTTCAGGAAGTATTGGGATTCTTTACTTTTATGTGTATCAACATAACTAAGCGAATTATAGAATGCCAATTGCATGTTTTGTTCTGCTGTTTAAAAATAGATAAAATAGAAAGCGATCCATTTGGGGGTCAAAAGAATCAGCCCTTACGATCATTTCGTTTGATTGTATAAGAATATTTCTCAACAGACTTTGCTGAAGCACACTGAAGCTTGCCATGGCGACGTAGGAGACCTGACAGAAGCACTGAGAGCTGTGCACGAGCTAGCAGTGAGCATCAACTTGGGCCGAGGGGCTGGCGGCGCTGCCTCGCAGGAGCTGGCGCAGCTGGAGGCGGTGGTGGAGGGCGCCGGAGGCCTGCAGGCTCCTCACCGCTCCTTCCTCTCCCACGACCTCGTCACCATCTCCACTGCCCAGGGCCGCAAAGACCGCGCTCTCTTCCTCTTCTCTGATCTCCTTCTCATTAGCTCTATCAAGCGAAAGTCCACAACTGTCAGGAAAACAGCCCTGTAATCATCCATTTACCATTATAAATGTATTTCTTACATGTTTTAACATAAACATTTTTTAAATGCATGCATATTGTTAGTACCACAACATTGGCAAAAATTATATTATTATAATTTCTGACATACTTCATAACTTGTTGATGAATTAATCTGACCGGTTTCTCATAGCCTCCATCATCGAATTAAGTCCTAACTATTCCATTCTTTGCAAATATTGACAACTCATTCCTTTAACATTTTGCATATAAGCTCAAATACTTGCTAATTTCGTAAGATTTTAAAATACGGCGATATAACTTTTATTCTGAATATTGTCATTGGTGAGAAATATATTTTACATTGCAGAATTTTTTACATCTTCGTCATTTCCACGGATGGGACGCTTTTACATATAATTGAACTATATTACCAGTGTTATTCTACATCGGTAGCCTTAAACTAAATTATATTCGAATAAGAATCTTTAATCAATACTTAACAATAGGTAGTGAAATTCTGCAACAGAAGTGTATCATTAATTTTGCCTCCTCAACTATCAATATTTCTATTTTTGCCATCATATTCAATCGTAACTTCATGAAATTCTAATGATGTTATTTAGTTTGATCTAAATTTTGTTTGAGAACACAACCTCCGAAAGAAATTATCTTTTAGCTTTAAATATCATCCAAGGAAAAGGGCAGTAAACATTTTATCTTCGACATATAAATCTCGAGTCATTAAAGAAAATCGCACTGTCAAGATTTTGGGCTAATGGCTAGTTCAGAAGCAGATATGAATTTATTTCACTATATAAACATTTTCTTTTTTTATTAATGTTTTTAGGACATGTCCTGGAAGTATAGTGAACAGTCTAGATGGGAATAAATACAAGCTACTTATGAAAATTCCTCTTCACGATTTGGATATTGTTAAAGGTATGTAGTTATAAAGAAGCATGTGAGAGACATAGAGCTGAGGTGAAGCCTGAGTTTGGTTTCAGCCAAGGATGACTCAGTAAGGAGAATGCTGAAGGAGATGGAGCAGCTGACAGCGGATGTGGGTACTCTGAGTCAGATGGCCGAACTGGTGGCGACACTGCATTGTCCACACTCGCAACTCGAGGAGTCTGTGAGGGACATGTTGGGGGCTCTCAACAAGCAGCTGACCGAGCGCCACGCCGCAGATACCCAGCTCTCGTTCCTCGAGCTCACTGTGACAACTCAGTACAGCACCTTACTAACTTACCATCTATATCACATATTATAAATTATCATTAGTGTAATGGAGTGTGAGTTGGAGCCTGAAAATTGACAGAACCGGTTTTCTCAGTATCTGTAGTCTGAATTTATATGGACAAATTTATTAAATTAATTATAGTTTATTAAAAACTTGTACTCATCTCAGTTTATTCGCAGTCTTTAGGACCAAATATATGTGGTACAGTGTAAACCTGTATCTCTTCAAATTGCCATAGCCTAATGTAACCTTCTCTTATCAGTGTAATATGCATTTTAATGGTGCAATTGTTTGCTTAAAATTATGTATTCTTTCTTTATATTGACGAACAATTCCTAGTATTAGTAAGTACATTTATATTCTGAAGATGGTCACAAAACGTTGGTTAATTGTAAAAAGTTAATTTAATGAATATTGTTAATTATCACTAGTATTGTATATAAAACATTTGAACAATTGTTATTTGATATACTTGAAAATTTCCCCTTATTCGAAAGTTAGAAGAGATAACTTGAAAAGTGACAAGAACAAGAATCCAGAAAAAGTTTAATCAAATATTTATAAATTCAAAGTCGAAGAGCATTAATGAACAAAGTAAAGAAACACACTTACAAATTCAAATTTTTGGGAAATCCGAAGTTAGTAAATTAATACAAATAAAAGAAAAATCCTGCATTTACAATCTATAATTTTCGGTTTTAACCATCTTCAGGTGGGCTTAGGGAGACCAAACGCAATAATCAGCGACGCGACAATGCTTGGAAACTATAATTTCTGTTTATCCTTTCACTTATCTTTCTTTAGTAACGTTGAACTATTTATGTCAGTTCTAGATTGTTTTTACAGCTCTTCTAAAGACGGTTAAACCAAAAATTTGAGACTGTATTCAACTTACTTGTTCTCTTTTATTAGTCTTACTTTATTTTCATATAAGTTTATATTGTTAAAAATAAGACCATGTAGGGCTAAAACTTGCTTCTTAAAAGTTCTCCAGTTTCCTAAATTATGATCTTGTTGCTACATCCACAGAAAAAGAAGTCATATATTAATATAAAATTAGAGAATAGTGCAAAAGTTTTAAAACTGTTTAAGTCAACAACAACCTAATTAGGACCTCTCCTGGTAGCGACTACTACACCATAGACCACTCAAACCTCACCGATCAGAAAAAGAATTGTAATATCCCTCAACACATTTCACTTTTCTTATATAAGAAATTATCTGTTTTCAAAACTCATTTATATCTTGATAATGGCTGAGGACAGTAGAAACATGTATTCATTTAACATGTCCATTTATAAATCTTGAGAAACTTATAAAGAAGCAAGTTTCAGTCAAATATGGTCTTATTTTTAGGAATATTTGTGTACAAGGAGGACTGCTACCAAGATTTGCAAACATATATAATGCTTGATTTCAGGAGTGGAGTTGAAAGTATTGTTGTCAGCTTTAGTAAGCCAGAAAAGAGAACTGCTTGGGAAGAAATTTTCTTAGACGCAAAACAAAGGCTAGGTAAGTAAAACTGAATGAAATTTTCCTCTGACTGCATGCAGATGTATGTTTATGTTTTGCCATATATCTGTTGATCGAATAATCCATATAATAATAGCCCTCCAACTTGATTGTTTTAATATGTTACATTATATTGCTTAAAATATTCATTACATCCATTTCGTTTTATAAATTATAACGTATATCTTTTTGAAAGTAAATATTAAATTATAACTTCAACAATTATGAATAAATTCAACAGCTGAGTAATATTACCAATTTTATTTTAATTTATATTTCTCTCAGTAAAGCTATCACAGACAATTGAGTTGATTTTGCATTATTGTGTTTGCTTTTCAATAAAATAACTGCTTATTTCAAACATCTAAAAAACAAAAAAACAGTTATTAAAGTTATAGTTAAATTAGAATATGATTACGATCATGCTTAAGGTGGAATTAGTCGGGTACTTCCCTTTATTACCTAAATGTCACCTGACCTTTATCTACTTAGCATGACGAAAGACAGTCATGAGGGAAAGTGATTTAATCATAGTAATGAGGTGGAAGTAGTTTTGAAGAAGTTCACAAATAACAATCAGTACCTACATCATTTGCTTAAAAGAGAATTTCAAAACATGGTATTAACCTCATCGATGATATATTCATGTGAAATCTTTTTATATATGTGGAGTAGCAGTTTGCTTCTCAACGTTAGTACATCGCACTTCTTCCCGATGACGACAGATGTCAAAATTTGAAGTGAGTTCTGCAGTGACTTTTTGTGTTCTTTCCTATTTGTTAAAGTATATATATATATATATATATAATATATATATAATAAATCAGTCAATATATATAACAAATAAAACAGATATTTGCATTTTTTTACTTCACTGACATTTACTATTTTCGTGGACATACGTAAGAAATCAAATCTAATTTAAATGTTTCTTTTTTAAGCAGCTTTTTATAGAAAAATTGTATTTTATATTAAATTATATTGAATTTTATATTTAAACTTTATAGATATACTAACAATGCTATAATATTAGACTAGGCCTTGATAGGTCGGAAACGTCCTGGTATAAATCTGTCAAGTAAATAAAAGAGAAGAAATGTTTTAATATTATTGGAATGTCTTTTTATGAACATTAATTCATACCAAATCATAAAAACTAAGTTTAATTGAAATATTTCTTGAAAAAATATAATATTTAATGTTTAGAGCCAGTATTTAGAATGGGTAGTATCATATCAGTTTTCTTTATTTTAGTTGTACTTATATGTTCTATTTTAATTTATACTGAAAACTGAAAACTATACTGAAAAATAAGTTTTTTGTTCACCTGAGGTTAGCATAATAGCATATGTAACTGTTTCAACTTGTTGGCCAATTTCTACAAACTAACAGTTTTGTATTCTGTTTATCCATAGGAGTAACGTTTCTTTTAATGATAGACATGGTCGAAAACTGTTTACTGTAGAAGACAATTATATAATAAGGTGGTTATTATTATTATTATTATTATTAAGGGTTATTTTAAATTATTATTTAAAATTATTTGGTTTGAATTTTTCATAATGTTAGTTTAGGCTTCAATATGCTGAGACCTGTGATATACATCACCACAAAGATGCAATAATTAATTAATTTATAAAAAATAAATACTATTCTTTTAGGTTTGTATGTATAAAGGTATAATTTTCCTTTATTTTTGGTTGTAGTTGATTGTTTTTAGCCAGTCTTAATTTTGCATTAAGGAGCGAATGGAGAGAGAAGGCAGAGTCCAGAGTTGCTGTGCGCCGTACCAATCCGCAAAACGCGGGCAGGCCTGCAGTTCACGTGCGCGTCACCCACACCCTCTCCTGCAGCGGACATTTGGGTCTGCAACAGCGATGGCTACGTGGGCCAGGTGTGCGTGCTCACCCTTAGTCCGGAGCCCACTGTCACTAGCTGCAACGGAGTATGCAATGCACGTATCCTCTGCATAGCGCCTGTGCCAGGGTAATGCTCATCCCCGTGGTGTCTTGCCTTTTATTAAAATAAAATGCCAACAATAATTTACTGCTTCTCTCAGTATTCACAACAATATAGTCTTGCTCAATAAAACAACTTCTATAAAGTTATGAATCATATTTCTTAAAAGTTTCATCATACCAAAATCTGGTATTTCAAAATCACGGACACACACTTGATGTTTATATTTATAGATAAATATCGAATCATCAATAACATCTGTTCAAATTTGATCAAGTACTGTGAAATGTTATTGTTTAAAATAGTATTAAATACAATACTGTCAAACTTCATTTTAAGAGAAGAATAAATTGTTTATAGTGCATCTATGTAACAAAAATATACCATGGACAACTATGTAGTGTGTTTTCTCAATCCAGTTGTGTGTGATAATTTTTTTTATACAAGCACTATGAACAATTTATTCTACCTAGCGTTAAACAGAATTTATAATTTCTGAAATCTTGTATTTAATATTGATTTAAACTCTTTTTATAGCCCTTGATTACAGAGTTCACCAGGAATTATTGATAATTTTAAATTTGTCTATAAATATAGATATTAATGGTGTGTCTGTGATTTTAAAGTATCAGATTTTGGTGTGATGTAACCTTTTAGATATATGATTTGTAACTTTAAAAAATTCGTTTTTGTTTTGAAAAAGATTGATGTAAAATTAAAAAAAAACTGAAATTATTTTAAAGTAGTGCAATCAGTTATTATGTGGTATTTACTCATTGTAGGGTAAAAAGCTAATGAACACTGTGTGTCGAAACGCGTTGCTTATAGGATTAAATTTTTATATGTGGAGACCATTTCATTAGCTTTTTACCCTACAATGTGTAATTATTTTGCTTTATTGTGTATGCTTTTAAAACTTAACTGATTATTTCAGACATCTAAAGAACAAAAACCAGCTATTACAGTTATAATTGAATTACTTATATAATATTAATGATATTAATAACATCATTATCCTTATATGGAATTAATCTAGTGCTTCCCCAACAAAATATTACTAAACAAATTATTTATAAGTGGTCAGTTGAAATTTTTTATGGTTAAAGCTAGCATATCAGACAGTTTTAAATATGGTTTTAGATAACTCACTGGGACTACATACAACCTTCAGTCTTTGAAGCTTATCTGTCCCGTTTATGTTGACCAGAATATAATAAATTGACCTCTAAATAATAAACGTGCTTATTTTTTTCCAAGTTACCTGATGTAATCATCAACAGCTCAATGGTGAAACGTTTGTAGTTTTATTAAACTATTGCTGACGTGCGTTCTCTTTCAGGCCAACTCAGTATGAATCTTCAGCACCGTCATCTTCCAATCCTGCAATCAGCATATCCGTCGAGGATACTGACAAAACAACCTCCAACATCCATCTGGACAGGTATTTCTTTTTGACAAAATTAAATTAAACAATATAGTTTTTATATCGTTGGATACAAGACGTGTGAATTATCATCAAAAGTTTTTAAATAAATGGTTTGCTGAACCATCCACGTTGTTTGGCCATTTATTATGATCAATAAGCCATTAATTCATACTCTAAAAAGGAATACTATCTCATAAATAATCAATTTTTCCTCACTAAATACCTTCATCCTTCATTTAAAACTTTTCGATTATTGCTGTTCCTTACGACTGATTATGTAAGCAAAGATGGAGGCATAATGAATACTCTCTTTCCTGATTATCTATTCATGTCTTAGAACGTACCTTAAAACCGTTCTCATTACTGAGTTCTATAGAACTATCATTAATATATCAAGAATCCTCTAAGATAAATTCTCAGCCTATGATGTGTAGATTCCCAATAAGTGTAAAATAAAAAAACAATAAATAAAATCATTAAATGATACAATGAACAAAAAATTGGAAATAAAAAAGTTGCTTTATATTCAATTAATATACAAACACTTTTAAATATGTTTCATAAAACGTGTAATTAAGAATAAACCTGCATTTAATAATACATATCTTATGTATGAAAGATCATGAAAATTGCATGAACCAATAACAATGTCTAACAATTTCTAATACAAATAGTTAAAAAATAAGAGTGAACATCAGTAAGATTAAGAATTCAAAAGACCAAAAACGAATTTTTTTTTGTATTGTACTGAGAAGCTCATTATCCATTATTCAGTAACGAAAGAATAATTAAAACTTGCACGATAAAAAAAGATTTTCTTAATGAATGAATTTTCTTTGACATGTTTTTGCAAATTAACACAAAAACACATCAAAGTATTTTAGAAGATCAATAGCACGAGAATTTTCTTAAAATAAAATAAACAGTTAGTTTATTATGTGTTTTACTACTTAGGGCATAGAAGAAAACATAAGATCAGTTAATACTTCCTTAATTAACTCTACTATTACGAGGGTGCAGTTAGGAGTATGACAATAAATCAATAGTTTATCATATGGTAAAGTTATTCTTTAATGCCTTAAAATGCTAATTATATGCTATTGTTAGTACCATGGAATTTGGTATATGTTGATTGATACTGTCCTAGACTGCACCACCAGTTGTATTCGAGGCAAGATAAAATCAACCATTAGTATTTAAAATTCTACTTCTTCATTTGAAATATAATGTTAAAATTAATGGAGTTGAATAGATCTCACAATTTCTTTTTGAGAATATTGTATGTAGCAATAAATTAATTTCTTAAGAAAGGTCGCATATTGTTGATATTGAGAGCAGGTTGTTTGAGAGACGTTTTGTTTTGGTTGGCACAGTTCGTCGAGTGACGAGGAGGAGGTGGCCGAGTGCGACACGGAGGCAGCGTGTCGTGGCACCATGTGGCTGGGCACTGAGGACGGCTGCGTCCATGTCTACAGCAGTAGTGACAACATTCGCACCAAAAAGAACAAACTGAAGATACAACACGCAGCGTCCGTCCACGCTATTCTGTCAGTCCCTTCTACACTTGTATTCTTTCTTATAATATTTTTTTGTACACTGAAATAAATATTATCGCAATTTTTCCCTAAGCAACTCCTTCATTTTTTATGACCAGTATTATATTCTAAACAATTTTTATCTCTAATATGAGAACTTAAACTATCATGACACTATAACTTTAGAAAAACAACTAAAACACCAATAACTTCTCTCAAACTATTGACTTCTGTTAAAAGCGGCTGAATCACTTTTACAATAATACATTGATTGTTATACTGACTATAATGCCCACCTTTATTGGTCTTCACATCCAGGGATGTCCTATAGGGCGAGAATTAAGTCTGAATTGCATCAACTTCAGTTATGGGTGTACATTTTAAGATGATTCTACTTTGGAAATCCCAAACCTTACCTCACTCGTAATTACCAGAGTAGCTATCTTTACCAAGCATTTATCACTATTAATATTTAACCCTGACGGTGTTTCGCCCTCTCAGGGGGACCGCCAAATTAATTTAATTTAGACATTACTATTTATTATAAAAAAAACTTCCTTTTTTATTCTGTATAAGAAAGAACATTGCTTACAATATTTAGACAGTGTTTCATTTAAAGAATAAACAGAATTTTCTTAATTTTGTAAACATTTTAATAATTCATATATGTAATTCAAATTGATTTAAATTGCAAAATGAATTTATAACTCCCAAGTGCATTTCTTACTTTTAATCGTGAATTCTCTGTAAATGAAGAGGAACTAATGTTAAGTCAGCGAAACTGCAATGACCATTATTTAATGAAATTGACATTATCTAGAGTATTTGACTACCTTGAGTATATTGTATTAGTATGTCATATACAATTTTACTAATTAATTCCTTTGCATTTTATAATTTTATAATCTTCCATCCTAACTTAAAATGCCTTCCTAACATATTCCTTATTTCATCAGGTCTTATCATTTTCATCACAGATTTACTTTTGATTTGTTTGTTCTTTTCTGATATTTGTTAAAATTAAAGAAATAGTTCAGTCAATCGAGGTTTTGAACTAGAATAATTCATGTAAAATGTAATTTGATTGAAAATAATACCTCTGTATATACACATACACACATAGAATACTAACTTGTGACCACGGGCACGGCTAATACATATGAATGCGGACACTCGCAGAAAATATGTAACAAGTCTATTATGAAGAATATATAGTGATTTATAAATTAAATAATTAATTATTAATAGCCAATAATTCCTAGCCAAACAGCTAATTCTTACCATATGGTGTTTCATTTTCTGTTCTTAATGAATATTTCCCTTTCCAGATATTTGGACAACAGAGTGTTTGTAGCTTTAGCCAACGGAGATGTAATCGTCTACTTCAGAGATAACAGTCAGTATAGCTTTTTTAATTTAAAATAATTAAATTTCATTTATTATCTATTCTCATTCATACTGTATTCATCGCATGTTATTAATTTAAAAAAAAAACCATTGATATGAAATCTTAATATTTGAACTTACCAAGAAGAGTAAATTGATATGACTAATCATATGTAATATGTAAATAAAGTTAATTATTTATATCATCTTTCAAATATAAACAGTTTTAATTATATTTGATGTTATATTTAATGTTAACAATTTAACATTATTATAAGCATACTATATGTTTCAACTATGTTTTAGCATAAACTTAAATATAAACATGCCAGAAGGTGCCCTCAATAATTAAAAAATTCAGTACAAATAACAATTGTAATGGTGTGGCGATACTAAAAAGGCTCTTGTGTAAAGTTTTTTGCTTTCATCTTATCAACTTTTAGCTCTTAAACAAAGTAGAAACTATTGCTACCTTTTTCATTAATTAACCAGTGAATTTTATTTCCTTCTTTTTGTATATATTTCTTTGTTTTCAATTTCGTGATTAATAAAAGGTATGCAATTCAGTAAACAAATTCAAATCTTGAAGGAAATAATTCTAACACCTTCTTAGGATCTGCTGAGAAGTGTTGTGGGTTTAACATTTTTTATTATATTTTTATATACTCGTAATTTATAAGTTTTCATATTTTTTTGTCCTTTCGGCCATTTTTAGCTGATTTATATTAAAATTGCATGTACTTTCTCTTAGTACTTTTTCTTAGTTTCTTAGTACTTTTCTCTTATTTAAGGTATTTATTTACTGTTTTACAATACATAAATTGTCATGTATAATCATATTTAAAAAAAATGGGAAAAAATAACAGTATGAAGTCTTAAAATTGGAAGTGGTCTAGTACAAGGAGTTTTTATAGCACGGTTCTTCTTGTTGGTTCTTGATCAACATAGCATCAGTTGTGTGAAATTATACAATGTTGGCAGCCATTTGTACGGACTTTTTAATTGATAACAGTGCAAGAGATTTGACTTGATTAAGGCAAGACGGAGCCTCTGGCAGAGACAGTGAGTTGATTCTATAATGTGCAGATGGAGGCTGGAACACCTCGGAGGCGGTGACGCTGACTGTCGGCTCCCCTGGACTCCCCGTGACCCACATGGTTCCCGTCGGTGGAAAGCTCTGGTGCTCCTATCACACGAACATCAAGATACTCAACAGTACCACTTTTCTTTGCGAGGTTTGATATTCCTATTACAAAATTCACTTTCATTTAAAATCACTTTCACATTCTTCAAATAAATATGACAGCGTAGATTTTATTGAAGAAAAAAAAAGTTCGAATCTCAGTAATCCATTAATAACTGTCTCACAATCATAAGGCAGAAATAGTGTCCTTAAAGGGTTTAATAGGTGAAATGCAATTTGGAGCTTATACAGTTTTGTTTATTCCTTTATCTGAATGAGTTATTCCACTTCCTATTCGGATATATTTAAACAAACGAACCACTTATCCCACCATATTCTTTATCTAAATTCAATTATATTGTATTTTTTTTTTGTTTGGCTATTTAAATATATTACAGTTTTTTTACTTTTAGTTCATTCAATTTATTTTATCACTATCCACCAATGGTATTGATAATTGAAGTTACACAAAAACTTCATTTGAAGTTATCTTTTTTTATAAATATACAAACTGATATCTTTTTTATAGGTATTTGAATTTTAAAACTCAAATTTTACATGGGTAGAACTAGTCATTGAATACAACTAGTTAATTTATAAAATTCATTTTTGAGTTATTAACAATAATTTCTTCACAATTTAATTATGTGAAGTATTTCTATGTGACCTAAATGATCTTTAATCAACTACAATTAAGTTTCAATTGAATAATATGTACTCTGTTGACTGCAACTGATCACGTTACAAGTAAAATACATTTTTGGTCGGGTTTTAGATATACGAAATCTCAGTAACTGTTTTTTAAAGGTATGTCGCTACTCTATATTGTATAACTTACTTTTATATCTTAATGGTACATTATTTCTAACCACAGAAATGAGATTTGCTATCACTACATTTTAATTATCTTATTACTTATATCCGTACATCTCAATTAATTAAATTTCTTAGTTTACATCCTGATATTTAATAAAATTAATATAATATATACATACACATCATATATACATATATATTATATGTACATATAATATATGGGAGAACATCGCATGCGTCTTCTTTCACAGCATATATCTAGATAAACACAACCAACCCTTCTGTTCACAGCTTCTCATAGTAATATAGGTGGTGCTTTAGAAAACATTGTGCATTTTCTGAGTGCTGTGACTTTTAAACATGCTCTCAGTCCTTAGATAGTCCTATACTTGGCTTCAAGGAAAGGATAGATTCTGATTAGTGCTTGTGGAACATATTTAATTGGATAATGTACCTACACTTTTAGTATAATATAAAATAATTCAGTTTAAACAATAATGGACTGAAGTTACTTTTGGATACTTAATTTTAACATTTGTTCAGGTAGTTTTACTTCAAAATTCTCCAATGACAAATAAAGTGAGAGCGTTCATATCATTTACAGAAATGTATACTGTATATTGCTCTAAAAGCATTCTTCTTAAATGATATTGTTTTTTAGAATTATGCTCAAAAGCTGAACATTTGAATTTGTCAAATGTAAGAGTTTTTATCTATTATTTGGCCTTAACGCTGTTGCTACTAGTTCGTATTGTTTTAAAGGTTTTTAAATAAATTATATCAATTACATTATTTCATTATTAAAAAAACCAATATTTTAGAAAAATAGGAAAATTACATTTAACATATAAATGTAACATATAAAGTTACAGAATAACATATCACAGAAAAGTATATATCAAATTTTAAATCTGTCATCACAAGAAAAAGTGATTGACTTTAAAGCAAGAGTATAAAAGTGTTTGACTGTTGGGTTGCAGCATTCGTTCGTGGTGACAGGGGATGGAGGTCGGTGTGTGAGCTGTATTACTGCTGCAGGCAACTCCGTGTGGATAGCCCTGCACAACTCGGCAGCAGTCAAGCTCTTCCATGCCTACACCTACGAGTGGATCACTGAGGTCAACGTGTCCCTGGCAGTCACTAAAATGTTGGGCAGTAAGTTACCCAATAATATCTTTATAACAATTTAACTGGCAAAATTGACTACCTCAGTTGTTAAGGTTCTTTGGGTGTTGGACTCATATTGGTTGTTGTTCCTCACCAGGGAAGGGTAAACTCTCAATGGAGTCGCTGTGTAAAAAGTAGGGTCGATTTAGGGTCGGAGCCAGACCCTGGACTCTTACCATTTGGTGGAGTCTATCAGTTGGCACGTGGTCTTGAAAACTGGTACTCACTTAGGTGAAGCCTGGTTCCATGTTAACGGGTACTTTTCTTCTGGGGACGACCGAGAACTTTTGGATACCTTGATATTTCTAAAACTGACTATTAAGACTTATCAACTTATTAGGAGTTGACCACGTTTTTAAGGTCCCTTGCCTGTCTTGATGAGGTGGGTTCGAGAAGTCCCTAAACCTTCGGCTTCTTGTATTATTTATATTTTGTACGGCTCATTTGATGATAAAGGGTGATAACCAATTTTTCCAACTTTTAATTATGGTGATAACCAACTCTTATTTAAAAAAATTGAATGTACTAACTTTCAATAGTTGTAGACATATTATAAAACTCATTACCAATCAATACAATATTGTAGTGTACCTAGCTTCATTCCACCAGTTATGATGAAAGTGTAATTACCTATACTGTACTTAAAAGGTGTAACGAAAACTAATAGTAGTAGAAGATGAGAATGCCGAAGGCCTATCAGACCACAAACGTGTCTGCACACTCTAACAACGTGGACTAGTGGAATCGAACCCATGTGTCTGTGGCCGAGGAAACATCCATGCCGACTGAGCCACCGACCCGCCTGGCTATTTAACTAATAAGTAACAAGAGCAATAATTATAGTATGTATTTAATAAATTTAATAATTATTCATAATGGAATAGGAAGAAGTGATGTTCTGGCGCGTTATCAATCTGGTGCCCGGGAGGATGGTTAATGATTAGTTATTTATATGTAAAATCATGTTTTCGTATCAGTTAACAACATTTATGAAAGCAAAACTAAAAAATACTGTAGTCAATAATCAAAAAACAATATTTCTTCATTTAGATTATTTTAATTTTTCTAGTTCGATGAAATGAAATAAGAAGAACTGGAATCATTAGTCTAATAGTAATATCAACAAAGAAAACTATAACTTACATTCATTTAAAAAGGTGCTTACAAATATTGAGGACAAATTAACGGCAAATGTTTTAAATAGTTATTTCGTATGATTGTATATTTTTTACTTTACTAAAAGTGAAGTTAATAATAATTTCAAAATTCGTTCTCGAGATTTTGACCGATTTACATGTTTTGAGATCACCGAAGTCATTTTTTGATGATACTGTATATATTATATATATATATATATATATATATATATATATGATGTAATTTTCTTGAGGTTTGAGGTCCAATGATTAAAACTAGTCCATTTGCCGACGTTTCGATATATATTTATGTCATCTTCAGGGCCACAACATGATTGTTTTACAATTAGCACTACTATTACTACTATTTGGTAATTTATTACATTTTAATATGTTCGGTAACAAAGAGGAATTTTTTGATAAAACAGTTATTACGACTATGGATTATTTTGTTATACATTAACATAAGGATATTGTTATAATTATTCTATTGCTTTAGAATTATTGCATAAGTATAGAGATCGCTATTTGATTACCTTGGAAATCTGTTTATGTTGCAGCATTCTTCTTTAATACTGTTTCATGATGGTTACTATTTGTTTTCTGGGAGGTTTCTTTACGGTTATGTTCTGTTTTGCTTGTTTGAGTACACAGTGTTTTTTTTCCCCCCATATTTTTTTTCCTATTTTTATTTTTTTTTTTTTTTTTATATATCATTTTTACTGGGTTGCCTATTCTTCATTTGTTAGTCCCTATGGTTTGTTTTCTTGTATTGTGTAAAAATGTTTGTATAAATTTGGCTAAATTTTTCTATGTCTGTTCTAGAGTTGCAAGTGTTTTTCCTTTAGCCAAATTTAGCCAAATTTATACAAACATTTTTACACAATACAAGAAAACAAACCATAGGGACTAACAAATGAAGAATAGGCAACCCAGTAAAAATAATATAAAAAAAAAACAAACAAAAAATAAAAATAGGAAAAAAAATATGGGGGGAAAAAAAACACTGTGTACTCAAACAAGCAAAACAGAACATAACCGTAACCAGAAACCTCCCAGAAAACAAATAGTAACCATCATGAAACAGTATTAAAGAAGAATGCTGCAACATAAACAGATTTCCAAGGTAATCAAATAGCGATCTCTATACTTATGCAATAATTCTAAAGCAATAGAATAATTATAACAATATCCTTATGTTAATGTATAACAAAATAATCCATAGTCGTAATAACTGTTTTATCAAAAAATTCCTCTTTGTTACCGAACATATTAAAATGTAATAAATTACCAAATAGTAGTAATAGTAGTGCTAATTGTAAAACAATCATGTTGTAGCCCTGAAGATGACATAAATATATGTCGAAACGTCGGAAAATGGACTAGTTTTAATCATTGGACCTCAAACCTCAAGAAAATTACATCATATAAATATTGGGTCAAGAAAACAAATCATGATATATATATATATATAGGTGGGTATCTAAAAGTTTGGATCACGCAGCAAGCCACAAGGTTCTATCGTGGATAAGTCCTTTTGAGAAGAATGTGATATTAGACATTATTATCCTTCTAAACTACTAACTTTAGAGTTTTGAAATTTACAATTATTATGAAAGTGACAGAAGCAATTGATAAAAAAAAAAGAATTAAAATTACTGAAGAAATATTTTTTCTATAAAATATATTAATTTGTACTTATGATTGAATCTGAAAGCTTGTAAGTAGTATCCGTTTGACGGATCAAAATGAAATTATACCTCAAAACAGCACCTTATGTGAGGATGAAACAAAGGATTCTTTTAAAAAAACCTAACACCCTTTTTTATTAAACTTAAGTTAATAAAAAAGGTTATTTAGTATATTCAGAGTATTCAGAGTGTGATGAATATTCAGAGTGTGATTTTGAACCCTAACGGGTAATTATAGACATAGATGCAAAGGAGAATATAGCAATAAAATCTGAAAATTCATCTTGGAATAATGGATTACCTGCAGTAGTTCTCAGATTACCTTCAAATTGACAGAAATTTTTTAAGTACATTGAGAAATATGCAATTGTTATTAAGAAGTTTAGTAAAAATAAATTTAAAATCATTTAATGAGTTAATATGATATGTATGAAGTTTAAAATGCTTGAATGTAAAAAATCAACCCTAATTTTAACATATATTTTATAATTCTTTCAAGGGCATTTGGATGGTTGTATTACGAAGTGCAGTAATTATATTGCACTTTTGAACAAAAGTTCTTGTGAACAAGAATATATGGTGTGTTTAAGAACCCCACTGTCTTTAGGTATTATTGAAGTATGGGAAGGTACTCTTTTATTCTTTATTACAAAGTGGATATTAACTTTAAGCTACTTCTTCGGTGATTTGATAAACTTAAAATTTTGTATTAGTTGTCATCTTACTGCGAATATTCATGAGCTTATAAAGAGTAATATAACCCTAAAACGACAACTATTCAGTTCTCTCTGCAGAAAGATGATAAAGTTTTGGTAAATAATTATCTTGAAAGAGATAGCATCTATATTAAAAGAGCAAATCAACAAAATCAGTTCCAAAAAAATTTTGTAAACCTAATAGAACACTCATTAATTATTAAGGGAATCACTCTAGACTGGTTATAGATAATATAGAGGCTTTTGATATAATGACTTCAAATCAATTAAATTAGGAATAATTCATAGATGTATTTATGAAGCATATATATAACAGATTACAACAATCGAATGAAAGAATAATTAATATAAGTCCTAAATTTACCACTCTTGGAATTATGATTACTTAAGGCTTTCCTCAGGGAGTCGTTCCGTCGCCACGATTGTGACAACTATTTATAGAATCCTGCTGGTTAATCTAAATCACCATCTTTACTATAGATAGATAGATAAAATTGTTATGGTAGGAAGTGCCGTTCTTCTTGAATACTTTTTAAAAACTCTTAAATGGTACTACTTTTGGGTTTGCAGCATACAAATATTTATGCTATCCAAATTGTTGAAAGATTGGACAATGAGGAATAATTGGAAATCAATCCTGCTAAAACAGGATAAAAGTTTTTATATATTCCTCAAAGAAAAAGTAAAAAGGTAAGTAATTAAAACATATTCATTAAAAATATCAAAGATATGCAAATCCTCTTGGTGTTATTTTATTTAATAATTTAATAGAACAGAACATTAATAATTTGATTTTACAGTTTATTTAGAGTGTATTCTAAAAGATTATGTAACTTTTGTTTTATAAATAATTTTGTGAATTCATTACTAGAGACAGTTTATAAATTGAATATAAGATATAATTATTACAGTTGTATAGATGCTATTAAAATATTGTAGTTAGTTTTAAGATGTCTTTTCTGTTTTGAATTACTGTTATGGCTGATGATTATCTGGTTGCTGATGTTGCAGGTTGCGATGATATCATCAGACAGCACAAGGCGGCCTGCCTGCGAGTAACATCCTTACTGGCTTGTAAAGACCTCCTCTGGGTCGGCACCAGTGCCGGGGTCATCCTTACTCTTCCTCTGCCTCCCGTGTCTCCCACCTCCGCCAAGCTCAATAACAACATCTCTCTCAATGTCTCCGGTACAGTCCAAATCTTTTCCCATCACTCAACATCTTTCTATTATTGGTAGTCAGAGAAAACATTTAAAAATGATCCATTCATAATTTCATACACTTTTTCAACCATTCACTATTATAATATTTTTTACAAATTTCCGTTAATACTGAAATCTACAAAAGGTATTTTACATCAAATGTAATATAGTTTATGTGAAAAACATATTTTCAAAGAATATCTAGAATCAAAAAGTCTTAACTAATTATTTCATCTTCAGGATTTTAATTTCATTCTGAATAAACCCAATTATAATTTTATGAAAAACTAAATTAAAAAATACAAAATGATAAATCAATTGACAAAATAAAAACGCACGCAATAATTAGTCAAAAAAATATGCTTCCATAGAGGAAAATATACAACATAAGTATTGAATCATATATATATATATATATGATTCATCTTGTATGACTGTAGAAATAACCTTTACTTACTTGTATTTGAAGCAGTAGAATTAATTGATAATTAATTTAAATTCTTATGTTTTTCTATTTTTTAATGATAGTAGAAAATTGTCTTATTAGTAGCTTATGGTGAGTGAAATTAATTCCTAATTTTAATTTAGCTCACAAATCATTAATTACTTACTTATTCCTTCTGTTTTTATTCATATTAAAGATAACCGAAATTAGTCTGATTTTATAAGTGTAGCGGCAGAGATAAAATAAATTATGGTTTATAAAATGAAATCGTTTGGTGAGCTTATGTATTCTCTTCCCTGCCAGCGGAAGTCTTTAATCAGAAAATTAGAAAAAGTACTGAGGAATTAGAAAGAATAAAAATAGGAAAACTTTAATGATATATATATAGATATAACAAGATTTCACATAAACACGTGAAATAACAATCAATGATCAAACATAAACAAATCAAATAACAAATCAATTTATTCGAATTGAATAAACTACAATTTTTAAAAGAACACACAGAAAAGAAATCACTGAACTCACTACTATATTTCGATGTCTTCGTCATCAGAAATAGATGTGAATCACTCCTAAGGCTGATAACGACCCAGCTTCGTTATCAGCCTTTGGAACTATTCACATCTATTCCTGACGACGAGGACATCGAAATATAGTAGTGAGTTCAGTGATTTCTTTTCTGTGTTCTTTTGAAATATATATATGCTTTTAAAAACTGGATGTCTGTTTCCACTTTGTTCAATATCGTCTTATATTTTTCCAAATTAGGAATTTTTTTCTTTAATTCCGAGTTCAACATAAAAATTAAATCACCATAATTTTTTAATGTATCATTGGACATGTTTCGGTGTTACATCCACCATCTTGAGCAACAAAAAAACACTTAAATTTTTTTAAAAACAATTGAAACTACACTTAACAAATTAATCTAATACTTAAAATCACCTTGTAATAATAAACATAAATGAACAGGTTAACAAAAGGTTACACAGTCAGGTTTGGGGTTGTCAGTGTTGGCATAACCAGCCCTAGGTTTCCAAACAAGCGTAGGTAATCCAAATTTTAAAACTTAAATTTTAAAAAAATTTAAGTGTTTTTTTGTTGTTGAAGATGGTGGATGTAACACCGAAATATGCCCAATAATACATTAAAAAATTATGGTGATTTAATTTTTATATTGAACTCGGAATTAAAGAAAATATTTCGTAATTTGGAAAAATATAAGACGAAATTGAACAAAGTGGAAACAGACATCCAGTTTTTAAAAGCATGCATTGAAGAAGGACTGCTCCCTACTTTTACAAATATATATATATATATATATATATATATATATATATATATATATATATAAATGAAAAAAGACAACAAATAGAAGAAGCGAGAAAACTTACTGGGTCGATATTTCGAACTGAAGTTCGTCGTCAGGGAGAAGAAGGGATGAAGAGGGGAAGAGGAAGAGGCACGTGCGTCCACTCGTACAAGCAGAGGGCTACTGGGGGCTCCAGGCGGCGGTCACCAGTTGTAGTATCTCGAGGCGCTGCAGGCTAATCCCCCGTGAACGACACCATTCCACCACGAGCGAACACGCGTACCGTATAAGTCGGAACGCGGAACGGATAATTCCGACTTATACGGTACGCGTGTTCGCTCGTGGTGGAATGGTGTCGTTCACGGGGGATTAGCCTGCAGCGCCTCGAGATACTACAACTGGTGACCGCCGCCTGGAGCCCCCAGTAGCCCTCTGCTTGTACGAGTGGACGCACGTGCCTCTTCCTCTTCCCCTCTTCATCCCTTCTTCTCCCTGACGACGAACTTCAGTTCGAAATATCGACCCAGTAAGTTTTCTCGCTTCTTCTATTTGTTGTCTTTTTTCATTTATATATCTGTCCTGTTTGGACCGTTTTAATATTTTGATTTTATATATATATATATATAATTGAGTGAATTAATTTTGAGTAATGAAAGGAATTTTTTTTATCAACACTAAGCTAACTCAAATAATTCACCCTAAAATTTTATTTTTATAGTAAATGTATAAGTCAGTGAATTTATACTTTAATTACATTTCTAAACTGAAAATTAAAAAGTTATAGGATATATTAATTTATTTTTTTTTAAATAAATAGGTATTGCCTGCATTATAGTTATTCCTTTTTTTAAAACAGGAGTTCCCCACGGCCACACCGGACACGTTCGTTTTCTTACCATGGTTGAAACAACCCATCACAGATCACTTCATAAGCGAAATCAATCCAAATTTGTTGTTATCTCTGGTGGAGATGGATACGAAGACTTCAGATCTTCTAGCGTCTCTGAAGTCGCTGGTCGAGAAGATTCCACTAACCATCTCCTTCTTTGGTATATATAGTTAAGTAATTAATACCTACAATGGGCATCCAGATGATAGTATTTTCTTCAATCCATGTTTGTAAACAAATAAGTTTCTACTATTTAAATCAATAAATCCGTAGCCCCATATAACTAAATTAATCCAAATTACTTTATTTCATATATTATGCTCTCATAATTCACAAAATACTTTCAGTTTTACAAATATGTATTGAAAGATTCCAGCTGATCAGCTGTCAGAAGAGGCTTATATCTTCAGCTGAATATTGTATAGAACCTCTGTTCCTTTAGTTTAACTTTTTAATTTATTTAAATGTATATAACTCCTTTTAGAAATTATTTTTCAAATTATTTGAATTATTGTATATCAAAATTGTATTAATGAATCTAGTCATAATAACATAATAATTTATTTAATTTTTTTATGTACCAAAGATTGTAGTTTTGTTGTATTTTTAATAAAGAGACCCTATTTTTTGAAGAAACATATGTTTCGATTAGAAGTAATTTTGTGTGAATGTAAATCAAGAAAACTACTGAGTTATAATAATTGAATTTTATTTACACCATCAATTACATTCAAGTAGTTATAATGGAAATTCAATTCCACAAGAATAATTTCCAAAATGATTTTTACTTAATTCAGTTTTGTTCAAGTCAGCCACAGATGATTAATCTGAATGAAAACTTAAAAAAGAAAATTTATTTTAATGATTCAACCCCTGGAGAAATGAATACCATTCCAGTATTCATGTCATATATATATTAACATCCAAACCATAGTGAGAAATCAGAAATAAAAATTAAGATTTTCTACCGTAACAAACTGAAATCTCAGTTAAGATTTGATTCTAACGAAGACCGCTTGTTACGATTGAAAGATCTTAGATTTTTTTTCTGATTTCTAATTGTGGTTTAAACGTTGATTTTATTTCATGTCTTTATTGTGGAATTTTGTTATATACATGTACTGTGCATTACTTTAATCGTAATATTCGTGCATCATTATTCCATTTTTGACTTAATTTTGAAAGCATTGAATGAAACACATAGTAACAATGTGATACAAATTATTGAAAAACTTTCATCCTCTTTAAAACTTATCAAGTTTGTGTTCATTATAATTTATATATCTTTTTTGAAAGTTTTTAAAATAATATATATATATATAAACTAAATGTAGTGTACACAAATTTCAAGATATAAATTAATTGATTATATCTTGAAATTTATTATATTTTAAAAATTACAATTTCAATTATTTTTCATTCAGTTTTATGAAATCAAAATCGAAATTAAATGGCTAGTTAGCTAAGAAATTATTTTGTTTTAAGTAAATTAAAAGAAGATTTTTTTTTTCAATATTGGAAAATGATTGAAAAAAATTATATATAATGCGACTATAATGTAAGGATATTGCGTAGAATTCATGATTAAAGTTGATTAACATAAGAAATTAACTTCTTTTCTTTTAAATACAAGTTATGAAATATTATTGAAATTGATAGATCTCTCAGTGATAGAATTTCAGTTATTATATGTGAACTAAGAGTTTTTTTGAAAATTTAGTACTCTTATTATACTCACCTGTAAATTCATATTTTTATGAATTGGTCCAACTGATTTATAAACGGTACTTGTTTCTTTCTAGTTTTATGAAGTGAAAATTTACGTATTATTTTTGTTTATTATTATTGTTAGAAAATAATATGATTTAAGAAAGACTATCAAAATTTCAATCCTAAAATAAAAATAAATTCAAATTTTAAATCCTTACTCACAACCTTTTTTAATAAAAATCTATAAATTTGTATAGTTTTATTGTAGCGAAATTCGTGTAGTTAGAACCGTTAGAAATTCGTTCAGTGTTTCAAATAAAGAAAGGGGTTAATTGGCAATTACCCTTCTTAAACCTATACTTGGATTAACTGTTCTAATATCGAAAACCATCAGTCATTCAACCAACGTCACCATTTTAAATGTAAACAAGTAATTGTTTAAAATAATTTTGAAAACATTTTCAAAATATTTGGAACTCAAAATCTAAATTGTCACTTATGTAAATAACATATTCACTTGTATTATATTAATTTAATACAAAATTTGCTCAAATATTTTGAAAATTGTGAGTCAGCAGTTATATGTATCAATATGTTAGTTTTATAAATTTCTGTTGAAGAATTGTGTCTTTTTTTATAACAAAGAAAAGTTGTGTTTGTGATATTTTTTTCGCAGATTTATTCTTAATAATTATATGTCAATAGAGTATTACTAAGGTTTTTATTTAACTCCAAAGATGCATAGATTATTTATTTTCTAGATGCTGGTCATTTGTTAAATACTGAATTGAAATATTACATTTCTACATATATGTTGTTTTTTCCCTTGAGTAATTTTCTGTTATTTTAATAGACTATTGGAACAATCATAACTCATGGATTATGTCAAATTATATTATAAGGCTGGCTTGCCATAACATTGATTTGTTTCTGCATTGGGAGTCCTACATTTTACCTGAATTAAGTCATTTAGATTATAGATTTTAATAAGTAATTGATGTTGCAAAGCAGGGAACTGACCCCTAAAGTACAAAGTACTCAAGATTTTCCATCAGCGACGTGAAAAGTCTAGAGTCATGTTCAAGAAACCAAAGCTTTAATCTTCAGCACTGTAATCCATCATAGTGCACTAAACCCCACCCGATCCCAGTTCAGATATGTGTTTATATGTTGGCTGTAAACCATGTATGAGTAACATATTCGGCTTCAATCTTTTTACTTTACTATAAGTAAAGTATAGTGATCGTGAAAAAATTCGATCTCGAGATTTTGACGGAATTACATGTTTTGAGCTCCCAGAAGTCGTTTTATGAAGTTTTTTCGATGATGTCTGGGTGTGTGTGGGTGGGTGGGTGAGTGTGTTAGCATTGCTTGTTACCACGCTACGGTCCAGAATCTTTGATAGATCAAGTTGATATTTTACATAAAATTGGGCCTCATAGGGAAGAAGATCCCTATTGTTTGGGAAGAATTATGCATGATGGGAAAGTCACTTTTTTTGCAAAAAACCGTTTTTCAGAAAACATTTATTTCTCCTAAACTGATAACCCTAGAGTTTTGAAATTTTGACATTATCTTGGAGGTTACAAATAGAACAAACGAAAAATATATTCAGAATTTTAAAACTACAGGAAATTTTTTTTTTTTACTAAAATGTAAACATTTTTACTTTTAATTCAATCTCAAACCGTGTGAGAGCGATACAAGCCATACTGTCTGACGGATCAAAACGAAACTATTCCTAAAAATAGAACATTATGTGGAGAATGAGTTGAGATATTTTTTTTTCAAAATTACATTCGCTAAAAGGGCGTTACAGTACGATTACTGTTTTCAGAAAATGTGTTTTTGACGCTAAATGGCTCATTAAAAAATAATGAAAATTTGAACAAAAAATTAGCAATTTACAAAAAAAAATCATTAAGTTTCAATTACGGAAAAGAGCTATAACGCTATAAAAACTAGTAACGCTTCTTTATGCTAGACTAAGAGATCACCTGCTATACTTGTCGAATTTTTTAAATTTTTTTACATTGTTTGCATTGACTTAGAAATTTGTTGAGCGAATCCACTGAGATAAAATTGATATTTATAAAGGAACAATTGAAATAGTTTATTGACTTATATGAGATGTAAGAGGAATAATATTGTTACATGTAAAAAAATCACCGCCAATAAACATAAATAAATTACCTTTGTCTTCCATGGCATGATGGATTTGTCGCATAAAATGCTTTAATAAATCTATATATTACACTCTTGAGCAAAACTTAATATCAGTTACAATTACATTATAATTGTGAATGTAGTACCTTTCCATGATATTGAAATGTGACCAATGGACTCTTTCCTCAAGAAAGAGGACTTATGTTTGTTGAAAAATATCCAGTTTTTTTGTACAATTCTAGTCTAATAGTTGTTTATTATTTTCAAAAATTAGAAGCTCCCAACTATAAAGGATTTAAATTATATTGAATAGCTGGCTTTGACTTTGATTTGAGTATGTAAACTGGCTAATTAATAATATATTTTTTCTCAATACACATTCATAGCAAACTTATAACAGCGTACAAAAGGCAGCAAAAGTGAGTGATAACACTCACTCAGAAAAAAATCGTATATATGATATTTGACAAAGAGGAAGGAAAATGATCTTATTAAATACTAAGAAGCCATAAAATTCCCAGTATAATAATTCTATAAAAGACCGAAAATGTAAAAGATAATTCAAAATTGAAATCTTTAGTTTAGAGATTAATAAATGTAATTATGGTACTACTTTAATTATAATTCATCTTAAAGAAACTTTTTTTCTTCGATTTTTATGATGTTTTTCAGAGAAAGTAAGGGTATTTTCCTGTTGAAAATTTGAGAATTTTACTTTAATATTCAATGTAGAAGGATATTAAGTAAACGATGTAAGAAATCCACTGGCTATTTGAACAGAGGTCATGTTCTCTTGTAGGAGAATATTTCGTATCAAGAAATGTTCACTTTGGTTTTTCAAAAATGTTATTACTGCTGTAGTTATACTAATGAAATTATTTGCATCAGCTGTGTGATGTACAAAAATAAGCTTATACTCGTATATTGATATGTCCTTCAATCGCTGTCTGTACTACCTCAGGAATGAAAGAATAATAATCATATCCCATTTAGATGTTTACATTATGCTCAATTGAGACGTTATATATTATATACTCAAGAAATTTGATATTAAGTTACTTATAGTAAAGTTGAGTGTAGGCCACTCCAGATTTTTTACATTGTTTACAGTGACTTAGAAATTTTTTGAGCGAATCCACTGAGATAAAATTGATATTTATAAAGGAACAATTGAAATAGTTTATTGACTGATATGAGATGTAAGTGGAATAATATTGTTACATGTAAAAAAATCACCGCCAATAAACAGAAAAAAATTTCCCTTGTCTTCCATGGCGTGATGGATTTGTCTCATAAAATGCTTTAATAAATCTATATATTGCAATCTGGAGCAAAACTTAATATCAGTTACAATTACATAATCAATGTGAATGTAGTACCTTTCTATGCTATTTAAATGTGATGAATGACTCTTTGCTCAAGAAAGAGGACTTATGTTTGTTGAGAAATATACTTTTTTTTTTTACAAGTCTAGTCTAATAGTTCATATTTATTATTTTAAAAAATTAGAAGCTACCAACTATAAAAGATTATATTATATTGAATAGCTGGCTTTGACTTCGATTTGAGTATGTAAACTGGCTAATTACTAATATATTTTATCTCAATATACATTCATAGCAGACTTATAACAGAGTACAGGAGGCAGGAAAAGGATAACACTCATTCAGAAAAAATTCGTATATATGTTATTTGACAAAGGGGAAGGAAAATGATCTTATTAAATACTAAGAAGCCATAAAATTCCTAGTATAATAATTCTATAAAAGTCCAAAAATGTAAAAGATAATTCAAAATTGTAATCTTTCGTTTAGAGATTAATAAATGTAATTATCGTACATCTTTAATTATAAATCATCTTAAAACAACGTTTTTTTCTTCGATGTTAATGAAGTTTTTCAGAGAAAATAAGGGTATTTTCCTGTTTTAAATTTGAAAATTTTACTTTAATATTCAATGTAAAATGATGTCAAGTAAACGATGTAAGAAATCCACTGGCTATTTGAAAAAAAGCCATGTTCTCTTGTAGGAGAATATTTCGTATCAAGAAATGTTCACTTTGGTTTTTCAAAAATGTTATTACTGATGTAGTTATACTAATGAAATTATTTGCATTAGCTGTGTGATGTACAAAAATAAGCTTATACTCGTATATTGATATGTCCTTCAATCGCTATCTGTACTACCTCAGGAATGAAAGACTAATAATCATATCCTATTTAGATGTTTACGTTATGCTTAAATGAGACGTTATGTGTTATATACTCAAGAAATTTGATATTAAGTTACTTATAGTAAAGTTGAGTGTAGGCTACTCCAGATTTTTAAATCATGTTTTTTTATTAATTGAAAATCATTAAATTGTTTTAATTAAGCTGTTGACATCAGTAGGAAATATGTATTGACGTATATTCTGCTTCTTCTCAAAACTACATCTCTGTTTTGACGATTACATGCAAATTTTGAACAATTCATTTTCACAATGAAATATGTCAAATCCAGAAATGAATTTACAGTTTATAGTGAAACCGACATTGTATGTTATTGAAAAATTCTGGTATTTTTTCTGTTATTGCTAGTGTCATTTCAATAATAATTCCAAAGTTTCAAAACTGTAGTATAAGTTGTTTAGGAGAAAAAAAATTGCCTAAAAACTAATTTTGGCTCAAAAGATACTTTAACCTTATTCAATATTGCTCTGAAACAACAGAACACATCCTACACAATAAGACCTAACTTTTGTTTAAATATGAACTTAGTCCATCAAACAGTGTAGCCTGCAGAGAGTCCACAAACTTATGGATACTCACCCACCCACCTACTTACACTGACATACATAGTAGAAAAAAACATCAAAAAAGTACTTTAGGTACCTAAAAACATCCGTTAAAATCTTGAGATAATTTTTTATGGTTACCATACTTTACTTACAGTAAAGGAATACTTATTGACTAGACATTACTTCTGATAATAGGTTCTCATAATGTAAAGTCAGCTAAAATCAAAATTTTAGAATATAATGAAGTAATGTAAAGTGTAGACCCGACCAAATTATACAGCACTAAATATATGAATTTTATATTCGTAGTTCTTATATGATATTATGTACGGAATTTTTCTTTTTATTGTGAGAAGAGCGATAAACTGTTTTCACATATAAACAGTAGAGTACCTCTACAATTATTTGGTTTTACCTAAAACTACACACTACTTATAATAATCGTAACTATTTATAACCAAATTTATGTCTAATAAATTTAGTCCAACTACATGACCCGTAGTGTGGTCACAAACTTTTTAAATGCATTCCTGTCTGCATACTCACAGATATAAAGTAAAATACAAAATGCATTCAAGGGACTGCAAAAGAGTAAATACGTCGAAAACTTAAATAAAATTCATCTTGACTTACTTATAATAAAGTTCATATATTATATTCTAAACTGATTATCAATCCATGAAATAAATTAAATTATTTGCGGAAGTAATATGAGAAAACTTTTTATATTTTGTATTTCAATTATAATTATTTTAATTTTCGTGATCGAAAAAATTTGAAATTTATTTTAAGTAAATGATGCTATCAATTTATATAAACTTAAAAGTTTAGTGGATGTGAATACTTGTAATAAACTTCTTCCTTCTTACTTTAGTGCACTGATCTTGAATCACTGTAAAAAAGAATAACTCATAAATATCATTTAATTCTGAATAAAACAGCATTTTTCTTTATATAATTCCAACTTGAAATAGTACGAGATATTTATTTGCTCTCATAATAAATTGAGACGGCATTGTTTAGTTGTAGTGGGGGGTGGGTTGTTTTCTGTAAGCGACATTTGTACCCTATAGTTGGATACATGTTCTAACACGCAGTCGCCTTCATGCTTCGCTAGAGAGAACAGCAAAATTACCTCTCATCATGCTAAGGTAAACCTAGTTGTTCATAGATCATGTCCTAAGGTGTTATTTTTCATCATTTTCCTTATATATACCTTCAAATGTATTGTATAGAATATTTTATGTACAAAAGTTAAATGAAAGTTATTTTACTTCTTTTGATTGATCAATATCAAAGAAACAAAGTGTTAGTTCATGTAAATTTTTAGTTTAAAAGTTAGAAATTATAAAGCTAATCTAAGATAATTTCTTTTCAATACTTAAATAAAATTAACAATACATAATTAAATTTCTTAGTCTAGTTGTCTATATAATAATGCTAAGGAATGGCAATGAGCCGGTTTATCTACTCTACGTATTTTATGCTTCTTTTAAACTACTCACTTATTACAGATTCACTTCTATCAATTAGGATTTGTAACATTCTGCAAAGGCGTCAGAAATTTATTTGTTAGGAGTATAGATATTTTTCAACTCGTTGTTTTATAGTCATCAAATTCTTAAAATGAATATAAAAAATGTAAGATAATTGTCTAGTAATAGAAATAAATGCTAGATGATTATAGACAATGACATATTTTAAAAAATGATAGTTTTAATTTCCAGTTGAATATTTTTTGATATTAAACCACTAAGCTTGCCTTCATCTTCCTTTTCTATTTCCTCTCATGCTCTGACTCTCTTCATCCCTGCATACACATATAATTCATCTGCTCTCTTATTCTTCTTATGCTCTCTCTCTCACCCTATATCTCTCTGTCCTCTCACACTTTTGTACTTACCTTTGTACTTACTTACCTTTTGTACTTACCTTTGTAACCTTTGTTTTTTGTTTTATTTTCCTTATTTCAGTGACCCCTAAATAAGAGAGTTTATTATTCACTTGTTCCCTTATACAAATTAAATATATAGATTCCAAATTATACAATTAGAATTATTCAAATATACATAACATTTTAACCCAAAATATATAAGTGATCTTACACAGTATAAAATAGAATTATGAGAATCTAAAAAAATCTAATAATTATTGAATCATGCTTGTTAAAACTTACTAAAAATACAGGTCCAAAGTTCCTTCAATGGTATCTTTTAAAAATTTAATTTGTAAAACTAACTGTTTTGATAAGTTTGCACTCAGTCATACAATTGTAATTGTAAAAATATAACACTTTCAATTCCTAAGATTGATAAGAATAAAATAGTTATTTTAAACTATTTTGCTTTCAGAAAAGTTAAAATCACTGAAATTTAGTTGTTTATAGTATTAGGAAAGACTGAAGTATTGGTACAGTGTTTCATGGTACAATACAGTATTAATACAATATTAAAAAGACCCTACATTTACTTAAACTTCTGCAGACTTCTGTTATTTATGTTCCTGAATCACATTAATAATCTGATGTTCTTTACGCTGATGAGAATGGTAATGAAAATAATTAAATTGACCTGTTTTACAGGGTAGTGATCTGTTATAACGGTAGCAATTCCTGTATTATAGAGTATCTGTACTAAATTTTAGCTAAATTGGAATATTTTAAAATTAATCATAGAAATAAACATGAATACCATTTATAAAAATAGATAAAATGTTTATCTATGAACTTATGGAATAAGAATTCATTTAAAAAGAATATTTTCTAATAAATCTACTAATTATAGTTCTTAATTTTAATAATGGAAAAAAGTTTAAACGAATGAAACATCATAATATCTTAAAGTAACGAAAATAAAATAAAATGATCATCACCTGCAGATGATTGTTAAATTTTGAACAAATGGGAAATGCCCATTTTAAACTTGTACGGTTTTTTTGAATCTTTGTTAGTTTAGGTAACGTCAGAACAACAAACTGTTACAAAAGAGAGTTATTGAAAATAAAGTTATAATCATTTAAGTATTTTATAAACTTTTTTGTTTATGCAATACTTAAACATGAATATTTATCTTTCAATATTCATCAACCTCCTTTTTGATGCTCAGATGTTTTTATTCTTTTTTTCTTTCTTTTCACACTTATACGAACAATAAAAATAAGTGTAGATATCAATTATAAAGTGTAGTGTAGATAAGAACTCATAGTGTAGATGAGCCCTATAGTTTGGGAGCAGTTTTATGGAAGATGGGAAAGACACTTTTGTTTGCCAAAAACCTGTTTTTATACTACATTTATTTTCTTCTAAACTGCCAATACTAAAATTTTGAAATTTTGGTATTATCTTTGAGATTAAAAATTCAGTAAACGAAAAATATTCTTAGATTTTTAAAACAATATTATCTCGTGTTGTATATTTGTTGATATTCACATTTTTTGAAAGTCATTTTTTTTTGCCAAATTGTGTTTTTAGACTTTTTTCTCCTAAACTATAATCTTTAGAAACTTGAAATTTTGTTATCATCATAAAAGCAACAAAGCAACATTTTCTGAAAACAGAAATTGTACACTAACGCCTCTTTGGTTAATGTAATTTTGAATAAAAGTTCCCTCAACTTATCCCCTACATAATGTTTTATTTTTAGGTATAGTTTCATTTTGATCTATCAAACGGTATGACTTTGTGTTGCTTTTACAAACTTTCAGATTAAATTATATGTCTAAATTTTTACATTTTATTGAAAAACAAATATTTCCCGTTCTTTTAAAAATCTGAGAATATTTTTCGTTTATTGAGTTAGTAACCTAACATTTTAGGTACTGAATAATACAAACATTTCAAAACTCTAGAATTACCAGTTTAGGAGAAAATAAATGTAGTTTAAAAACAGGTATTTGGCAAAAAAAAGTGAATTGCGCCCAAACAATAGTGATCATCTACACTATTTTTGTGTAAAAATCAATTTGATCCATCAGAGATTCTGGACCGTAGTGATAAAGAAAGTAATTACTTTTACATATTAATTAAAAATTCAGAACCGTCTTATGTAGTAATTCCTTAGGTTTCTAATATACATTATAATAGCAGACTTATATTATACTCCCGTGTTTGACAGGTTTTTACGAAAATTCAGAGTTGATATGTGATATTCTAAAATATTATTGGTAGTGCAGCCATAACTGTCATTAGATCTTGAGTTATTTTTGCAGCTTTAGATCTCAGCTCAAATTTGATTTTATTCTGAGAATACTTCTTATTTAGTTTGCGGGTAGGTAGGACTCACTGATTTAAAGCAAGGAAATTTGATAAAAACAAAACGAAATTAAAATCAACTAACAATACTTACTTGCTACAGTATCAGGCACTTAAGAATTCCTGCATATTTTTAGCTATATACTTGTATACCTGTATAGCTAGCCAAACACACCTTAAAAGTCAATAATCTTGCTTCTACGTTGAATTTCCAATCTATTGAAACTTATATTTTAAGTTAGACATACAGAATTCTACTTTCCATGTTTCAATCTTATTGTACAACGTGTAAAGATAACTTAAAATAAGTCGGTTCTAAGCAATGCATAGACAAAATCATTCTTTTATTTACAAAGGTTTGTTGTGTTTGAATTTATTTAATTGTCAATTAATAGTATAAATTAATTAACAACTAATTATTAATGGGTAACTTAATAAGGAATTTTAACTTGTAAGAAATAATTTTAAACCTAAAAGGTTTGTATGTAGTTACAATATTGTCGTATATTGTATATTTGTTGATATTAACATTTTTGGTAAGTAATTATTTTTGCCAAATAAAACATTCTGTGAAGGTCGAGTTTAGATAATTTTTGTTAAAACTACATTCACCAAAGGGGCGTTATACAGTACATTTTCTGTTTTCAGATGTTTTTTTTGACACTAAACTGCTCATTAAAAAACAATAATATTTTGGCAAAAAATTAGCAATTTATAAAACAAGTTCAGATGATTTCAATTAAGACAAAGAACGATAAAGCAATAAAAACTGAATATTCATCCTGGATTAATTTGTGCTCTAATTAATTAAGTAAATTACTTTATTATTAATTGTTATTAATTATTCATTAATTAATGAAGTCATTTATTCGCCTGCTCTATTTGTGTACATTTATTTACATTGTTGATATTTACATTTACAACATGGATACTAATTTTAAACTAATTCGTAATCGGTGATTCGATGACACTGACTGTTGTTTATTTTCTTACTTTATTCTTCTTACATATTTTTGATATTTGTGAAAATAGGAATAGTTGGAAGTCTTAAAGGGAAACTATGGCTTAAATCTTTAATGTAGATTAGATAAGAAAAACATCAAATGTAATAGATCCACTGGCTATGTAAGACTAGAAACTGGCTGTAGGAACAAAAACCACATTCTTTTGTAAGAGAGATTATTTTGTAACACGAAATCTTCACTTTGGCTTATAAAAGTGTTATTACTGATGTGGTAATACCAATGATATTATATGCATCAGTTGTGTGATGTACAAGAATATACGTGTACGAGTATATTGATAACGTGTACGAGCATAGGTCAAAATTTATATTACTTCACAAACTATTTGTATTACTTAAGTAATTTATATATACATATGAGGTAAACTTTATTTAACTTAACCATAAAGCTTAAATGGTTTAAATCTTAACCATAAACATTGGAATGTTAGTCTGTATTTTAAATTATATTGTTAAAATGTAATTGAATAACTAATAGGATTTAGAAAAAACTGAAAAACACAGTCATCTTTGAGAGGCACTTCGGTCAGTGTTAGAAACAAAGCAGCACTGTAAGAGAACAGATGCAATCTCCGTATAAACAAAACCCCACTTTAAATTCAAGTGTTACTTCTGAAGTGGCAATTATAATTGATAAGTTTTAGGTAATATCAAATACAATGCCAACCCACAACAATGTTTTTTCTTCACTATAAGTGAATTTTAAAAATATTTTATTTCACGTTTTCAAACAGTTTTATACGTTCTGATAATTCTTGAGAATAATATTGACGTATTACTTCACAATACGTATTCCATTTATGAAAAACTAGCAAACGTACCCGTCTTTGACGGAATCAAAACTTCTACTATACTTGGTTTTCAAAAATACCAATTATAGTATTATACTAATACTATAATTAGAAATTATAGAATAGTAGATAATACCATTATTAGTACAGTTATTAGTTAAGCAAATGCCTCCGTATACACCCCATTCGCTGTCTGTCCTTCAGGTTCACGGAAGAACAAACAGTTGGAACCTCTGACTCTTGAGCAAGTAAACTATAGTTGACCATGTGAGAAAAACTTGGTCTCGCTAACTTGAATTCCTGCGTTAGATAAAGTCTCCCTTTGCGACTTAGTTAACGTCATTCCGAAATAGACTCTGACAGGACTTTGCAATCATTTCAACGGAAACAGACAGTGGCTCGGACAATGGTATGTGTGGTATACATACAGACTCCCCAATACCACATCCAGTCATTATGTCCGCCTCTATGGCATATCTGTGTAGAGCACGAACTCAGAGTCGTGTCCCGTTGCACAGTTTTGGGGCATTCATGTTTCGTAACATGAAATTTGTTACTGCTACTAAATTGCAACATGATTGATGCTCCTACTTTAAGTTTTTACTCATGAGCAAGCAGTCCAGGAGAAATAAATTCAGAGTCAAGAAATTCAATTAGATAATGAACTGCTTCTTCATCACTAATACAATCTCTTTACTGCCTTGTAAGTTCTTTCCTCGGTATGATATAGCGTAAGAACTTGTTTGTTGATTTTTCCTGCCTGTTCATATTAAGAGTTGAGAATTGCTCGTTTACAAAACTATTTATTCGTAATAGATAGTACATCCTCAACTCTGAGAAACACCTTTTCAAAGATGTCAAATACGCAATATATTCATATGCTCCAATGAAATTAAAATCAACTAACAATACCTACTTGCTTCACCTGTGTATTTTCAAAACAAACTTGTCTGTGAAGTTAGGAAAATACGCTTAAAGCCTTATAACTTCGTTTCTGTACTTAATTATGAATCTATTTAGAGCCCATATTTTAAGTTCGGCATACACAAATCCAGTGTCAAAGTTTCAGCTCGCCATGTCTTATGGTGGCTGAGTTTACTTGTGACAAACGTTTTTGCTTTAAACGTCCATAACTTCACTTCTACGTTGAATTTCCAAATAATTCAGAGCCTATATTTTAAGTTAGACCTACCTAAATCAACTGTAAAAGTTTCAGCTTTATATGTCTTATGGTAGCTGAGTTTACTTGTTACAAAGTTTTGCGGACAAACAGACAAACCGACAGAAATTTTTCTAAGGGTGGATTCGGTTTCTCCAATGTATGAAACGTAAAGAAAACTTGAATTGAGTCTTTTCTAAGCAATGTACAGACAAAATCATTATTTTATTTATATAGATTCGATTTTGAGCTTTCTCTATAGATTGTACGATTTGAGACCATCTGAGATCATTTTTAAAGTATTTTTTTCAGAATGAATGAATTTATATATGTGTGTGTGACACATGTTGTGCTTGTATGTATTTTTATATGTACATGTTTGTTTGTGTTTTATGTATGGGCATATCTATATGTTTATATGTATCTGTGCGTTTGATAGATATCAAATTGAATTTGATAAAACTTTAAAAGTTTTCTAGAAAAATGTGAAGTTCTTTTAATGTTCATGTTTGATATTTAAAATACATTACATTTTTAATATTCTTAAAATGAAGATCATGAGGGCTTTAAAGTGGCACTTCTATCCATATCTGTGTTCTTTGGACATCAAAGCTAAACCAGTATGTACGAATAAATGTTGCACCAGTTTGATTAAATACTTGTTATATAATTATATAATTGTTATATAAATATATATGGTATGCATAAAATTGTAATACATATTATAATCTATTATATTTAATCATCTCATATGTTGTTATACATTTTGAATTAATACATTTACTGAGATTTCGCTTCCCAACATACATGAGTTAACTTTTACTTACTATAAGTAAAGTACAGCAGCAATAAAACAAATTCGTTTATAAGATTTTGACGAATTGACCGTTTTGAGATCCCCTGAGTTCATTTTTTAAGTTTGTTTGATGATGTCACTGTATTAGTGAGTGGGTATGTATCCATTCACTTGTGGACACGCATAAAAATATAAACATTTCAACTTACGATCAAATATAAAGCCCTAACATCTTGGAAGAGCATTAGAAAAATCATAATGACGTTAAACAGAATAGTCCTTCATAGGGAAAACATTTTTTTGACACATTTTTTAGCGGAGGAATAAGTTTTATTGTTCAATTTTGTCACAGCATAGGTACATCATAACATATTTTGCAAATATAAAAAATGTTTTTTTTTTCTATCTATACTGCTGTACGGTATAGAGGAAATATTCTAAATGAAAGTAATTTCAATAACTTTAGAGACAATAATGAAGCGTTCGTTAACTTCATTGACTTCTGCCTGTTCTACTAGTCAATTTGTTAGCATTAACTTAAAAAAAGTTTTAACCATGAATGAAAGCAAGAGACTTATTAAAGTTTTAAAGGTTTTTAAAAAAAAACTAATTTTTTTAATGAGTTATTTTGATATATTATCAAAAAAAATTTTTTTGAAAGCAAACCTTTCAATACAGTCAAAGTAAATTCTATCATGTCATATAACATTTTTGCTTACTTCATAAGGTTACATGTGCTCTTTGGACAGGGTCAATGAATCTATGTCGCCCTTCTTTGCCCTATTAATTCTGTCAAAGAATTCTAAAATAATAATACTTATATATTACATGAACTTCATTTTGAAACTTAAATATTTTGAATTTTATTTATGATTAAAATTAACATTACTCATTATTCTTGAACAGACAATATAATTAACGAAAAGACAAACCATCTACAGACATTTTTACCAGGTCAATAATAAAACTAAAAAGTTGACACAAAGGACTTGACATAGATAACAAGACGGGAAATCTATATAAATAAAAGAAAGGTTTTGTCTGTACATTGCTTAGAACTGACTCATTTCAAGTTACCTTTACGTTTCATACGTTAAAGAAACCGAATCCAGCCATAGAAAAATTTCTGCCTGTCTGTTTGTCGGTTTGTCCGCAAAATTTTGTCATAAGTAAACCCAGGCACCATAAGACACAGCAAGTTGAAACTTTGACATTAGATTTGTGTATGCCTAACTTAAACTCTAAGCTTTGAATGGGTTGAAAATTCAATGTAGAAGCAAAGTTATGAACTTTTAAGCTGTATTTGGCTAGCTACACAGCTATACAGGTACATTGCAAAAATAGCAATACATACGAGTATATATTTTTAGTGCCTGCTACTGTATCAAGTAGATATTGTTGGTTGGTTTTAATTTTGTTTATGTTTCTCAGAACTTCGCAGACATGATTATTTTGAAAATATACAGGTATAGCAAGTAAGTATCGTTCGTTAATTTAAATTTGATTTGCATTTAAGCTTCCGGCAAGAGGTAATTGACAATGTGTTTCCCAAAGTTGAGGTTCTGCCATATATTCAGTATAACTGGCTTTGTGAACGAGTAATTCTCACCCCTACAAATGAGCAGGCAGAAAAAATCAATAAATAAGTTCTTGCACTATATCATGCTGAGGAAAGAACTTAAAAGTCACTAAACAGGGTGATTAGTGATGAAGAAGTAGTTCATTATCTAATTGAATTTCTTGACTCCGTGACTGCTCTTAGACTGTCTCCTGCTGACTTAAAACTTAAAGTAGGGGCTATAATTATGCTGTTACTTAACTTGAGTTAAGCCCAAAAATGTGCAACAGGACATGACTCCGAATTCATACTTTGCACAGATACGTCATAGAAGCTGATATCATAACTGGGTGTGGTACTGGGGAGACAATGTGTATTACACGCATACCATTGATACGTAACAACTGTCCCTTTCCATTCAAACGTTTGCAATTTCCCGTCAGTTCCGCAATGACGGTAAATAAGTCGCAAGGTCTAACTCTGTTTACAGCAAGAATTGAAGTGAGTGAGTCCAAGTGTTTCTCACATGGTCGACTGTAAGTTGCTTGATCAAGAATCAGAGATTCCAACTCTCTGTTTTTCCATGCACCTAAAGGACAAACAGCTAATGTGGTGTATACAGAAGCGCTTACTTAACACTGTGCTAATACATTTACTTTTCGTTATTCTATAATTTTTCTAATGATATTAGAAATACCACATACTATCTCTGAATTTTTGTAAAATACTCGTCTGCTACTAAATGAATACAATTTAATGATTATATATAACTACTAATATAATATTCAAATTTAAAGTTAACCATTCAGGCATAATAGGTTTTAATATCTAGGAAAACATGTTTTGTAGGTTCCATAAACAAGAAACCAAATTCAAAATTCACTTCTTAAAGATGGAAATCGGAAGAGCTCTCCAGCAAATCCACAAGGTATGAATGTTAACATTTCTGCTAATTCTAATACTCTAGATTTATTCTATATAATTCTGACTTATTTTTCAATGTCAAAAAATATTCAAATATTTGGTGGAGACCCGTCTCCAACCGTGTCTGTACCAGTGCGCTTGGTTTCCCTTCTTTATCTCTCCTGAAGACGGTTCAACCGAAAATTAGAGACTATAAGTGTGTTTTTAATTTCTCTATGTTTCTTTATGTACATTGAACTGTATTTGTCCATTTTGGATTGTATTTTCATCGAAAAAGTGTATATATATATATATATATATATATTTATTTATTTATTTACTCTTCTTTATATAATCTAGGAGGTGTCAGACAAAATGTCGTAGGAAGAATCACAATGAAGAAAAATAAGCTCTGACACCTCCTAGATTATATATATATATATATATATATATTAATTAGTGAAGGGTGGTAGCAATCCTTCTTGCAAAGAATTTTCTAAAAATTTTATGCCAATTTCATGCTTGGTTACCTTTTTTGAGAGTTTCACTAATGTCCTACAGGCTCTTCTCAGTTCCCTGGGGGAATAAAAAAATCAACTGGCCCAAACTTTTCTTTTCATAACTCCACATTTTTTTGGATATATATATCCAACTCAGTTCGGTTTTTGACTCTGACGAAGACCGCTTGTTACGGTTGAAAGATCTTAGTCTTGTTTTCTCATTTGTTATTGTGGTTTGATCATTGATTGTTATTTCACGTGTTTATGTGAAATCTTTATATATATGTATATTATAATTTGAAAGTATGTTATATTTACATACACAAAATATTTCTAAATATTTTGTTAATATAAACGAGTATCTCGAAGGAGACAAGGCACAGCAGGCTGAAGAGATAAAAAGGACAAAGAGGATTGCGTGGATATTTTGACCAGTTTGGTGTAACTGTTGTGGTGTTGGTGTTTACATATAGCTGAACTCTTTACAAGGAATGTTGCTGATTCTGCGGAGTAGAGTTCATTGATTGGAGCTTGAAGAGTCTAAAGGAAAGGACGTATCAATTGATTTTGAAGAAGGAGTCACTTTTTCTAAGTGACATTAACAGTATCCTTACCCTTTAGTATTATTTCTGAATTTCTGTCTGTTTTTCTGCTCGGTTCTTTTTCTAGGAATGTAATGATCTGTTTGAATAAATTAGAAATTCATGTTTCATAAATGAACTATAATTTGTTAAATGGGTTTGTATATCTCCGTATGATTTCGATCATTTTTTTTATTATAAAGTAGAATTTTAAAATGTTTTAATTTTTAAACAATTTTAAAAATTTGAATTAAATTAAGTAACTAAGAAAAAATTAAATAAATTCGGGGTATAGCAATTGTACACTACTGCATACATACGTACGTAGTGTGTTAGATATTGCTATATTAATAAAATTGGTTTACTATTTGAAGTTCTTTATGCTAATCATTTAAAAACTGAGTACAGTCACATAGGAACAATATAAATCAGATATTTATAAAATATACTCACAATTTGTTTGTACGATATTCTTATTCATATTCCACATTCGGAAAAACATTATTCTGAAACTCTTTTATCCATTAACTGTGATATATATATATTTCATTAAAATGTACCGGAGCTTCGGCATTCACGACCTTCAAACTCAGCTGTTCTAGTCTCCTGACAATTCTACTGCTAGGGGTAGGTAACTCCCAAATGAGTTGTCCAAAGGACATTAAGAAACTTTTTAAAACACTCTAATAACATTAACACTTTAACAACAAAACAAGCTTTCAGACTAAACATAGGTCATCATCAGGTAATATGCCTACTTAATGAAATATGCCTACGTGAAGATTTGCTGCCCTCATACACGAATATATTTTATATATATATATATAATTTAAATGGCTTGTTAGAGGAGAAACATTTAGACCAGGGGTTCTCAATGGGGGTGAATTTTGGGTTTTCAGGGGGTGAATTGTGACCACAGTAAGTTTACAGAGTGAGGAAAGCAATTATAGGTTTTGACCTCTTAATTACTAATTAAAAAAATTGATTGAATTAATATATTATATATCCATCAATAATGTAATTTGCCTTTCAATTGTAAAATGAAACATAATCAATGTGAAGTTATAAAAGTGTATATACTCTCTTGGAAAGAAGAGGGGGTGGGGAGAATGGCATTGTGGGAAATGGCAAGAGGGGTGAATGGGCCAGGGGTGAAAGATAAGATGGGAACGCCTGCTTTAGAGAGTGTTATTTACCAAAGCTAATTATTACTAGTAATATGTCATTCGAAAAGTATTACTACTTAAAAAATATAAATTTTAAGAAATAATATGACTTATTTTTCATTTATATTTGTGACTAAGGATTTTTGCATGTGAGCCTTTTGGTTTAACCATTGCTAACATCAAAATAACTTCACATATAATTTTGTGGTAAAAAAATAACACGGCTATAAATTTATGATACTTTGTAGTAGGATAAAGATTGAAAAAGTAGAACAAAGGTCAGCGACAGGATCTTTAAGAGCATTAACAAACAATTACATTGTTTTTAATGTTCTAATGAATACATCGGAATATTGAAACTCATTTAACTGGATTGCCTATTCCCAGATATGTATGTGTACGAATTGCTCAATATGGTTCAGTTCCAAAAGTTTAAATGAGACTTATTATTAGCTTGGCTGACATACAACTGTTATAATAAAATGAATAGTCACATATTCATGTTATATACAGAAAATTATTAAATATTAATAACCTGCTTCATTTGAAATATTGCTGTTATTTTGAAAGCTGAAATTAGCTTTATAACTATTTTTATATCGTATGATAAAAAATATTTTCGAAATACTGTAGTAAATTTATACAGGTAGGTCAGTGATGGGATGGGATTCAGCCGGTTCGTGCGAACCGGTGCTTAAAATATTATGAGTTCGGCGAACCGGTTGTTAAAATTACGTAAGCCCCTATTCAGACCTGTATTAATTAGCCCAATATCAAACTCCACAAGTGTCGCGTGACTCACGTAACTTGTTCATGTATGACAACGTAATTTGCGCATGTACATAGCCTATATATCACTAAACAATTTAGTTCCCGAACTCATAATATTTTAAGCACCGGTTCGCACGAACCGGTTCTTACAAATATGAATCCCACTACTGAGGTGGGTTAATTTTGTTCAAATTGGGACCTTACTGCGTATTACTCTATTTGTGCTTCAACAACGCAATGTAATTTCCACTACAAGTTTATTAATTGAATCACGATAACAAGACAGTTTGTTTTCCCGAGAGTCTTTGTTATTTGCAAGGCTTGCAAGAACCCTAGTTGTTTCAAGGCTGACAGATTGAAATAGATATAATTTGTGGAGCGGAAAACTCTTTTAAAACTGGTATTTCAAGAATGGCAATATCAGAAAGGACTGGAGGAATTTAAAAAGAAAATTGCCTATTAGTACATTAGCTTTTTTTATGCTAGACTAGTTTTTCCGTTTTGGCTCACTCTCTAAGAATTGAATGGGCATCTAATGACTGGAATGAATTGTGATTTGGACTAACTGATGAAGAATTATAGTAAATTGTTCATAAGTATATATTGTGTGACCTGATGATGTTCAGTTTAATGAAACAGTAAACAGACACAACATTCAGTGGTACCTCGGGATACGAGTTTAATTCGCTCCGTAACTTTGCTCGTATGTCAATTTACTCGTATCTCAAACTAATTTTCCCCATTGAAATCAATTGAAACACAATTAATCCATTCCATCCCCAAAAATACTTACTCCTAATTGTTTTTGTTATGTGATTATGAATAAGAAAAATCTGGAGTGGCCTACACTCTACTTTACTATAAGTAACTTAATGTCAAATTTCTTGAGTATATAAAACATAACGTCTCATTTAAGCATAACATAAATATCTAAATGGTATATAATTATTAGCATTTCATTCGTGAGGTAGTACAGATAGTGATTGAAGGACATATCAATTTATAAGCTTATTTTTGTACATCACAAGTAATTTATTATTTGCAAATAATTTCATTGTATAACTACAGCAGTAATAACATTTTTGAAAAACCAATGTGAACATTTCTTGAAACTAAATATTATCCTACAAGAGAACATGGCTATTGTTCAAATAGCCTGTAGATTTCTTACATCGTTTACTTGACATCCTTCTACATTGAATATTAATGTAAAATTTTCAAATTTAAAACAGTAAAATACCCTTTTTTTTCTCTGAAAAACATCATAAACATCAAAGAAATAATGTTGTTTTAAGATGATTTATAATTAAAGATGTACGATAATTACATTTATTAATCTCTAAACGAAAGATTTCAATTTTGAATTATCTTTTACATTTTCGGTCTTTTATAGAATTATTATACTGGGAATTTTAATCTTTAAAATAATAATAATAATAATAAGCTTCTTATATTTAATAAGATCATTTACCTTCCCCTTTGTCAAATAACATATATACGATTTTTTTCTGAGTGAGTGTTATAATTTTCCTGCACATATTATTCCTCTTACATCTCATATAAGTCAATAAACAATTTAAATTATTCCTTTATAAATATCAATTTTATTTCAGTGGATTTGCTCAAAAAATTTCTAAGTCAATGTAAACAATGTAAAAAAATATAAAAAACTAGCAAACGTACCCGTCTTTGACGGAATCAAAAATTCTATTATACTTGGTATTCCAAAATATCAATTATAGTATTATACTAATACTACAATTAGAAGTTATAGAATAGTAGAAAATACCATTATTAGTACAGTGCTAAAAAAAAGCCTCTGTATACAAAGATTAGATTTTAAGTTAGACATACACAAATCTCCAATCAATGTTTCAGCTTTATATGTCTTATGGTAGCAATATTTTGTGGACAAACCGACAGACAGAAATTATTCTAAGGGTACATGTGGCTACTCTGAAGTATGAAACGTAAAGAAAACTTGAAATGAGTTAGTTCTAATTAACGTGCTCCCAGTCAAAAGCTAGCACGCAAGCCACTGGGCTACTCTGGTTCCATACCTTACTTTATTACCAGTGTTTATATTACGCAAATATTAAATTAAAAAAAAATTCTTTTGTTGTGTTTATTTATAATACATTTGCACTACTGTCATCGGCGATCACGCAAGCCACTGGGCTACTCTGGTCCCATACCTTACATTATTACCAGTGTATTTATTAAGCAAATATTAAATTAAAAAAAAGTTGACAGTTATATATAATACATAGCAAACGTACCCGTCTTTGACGGAATCAGAAGTTCCTGTTTTGGTTTATTGCCGTGTGCCTATTGCCTTTCGGCTATACCACGGAGGAATCAGAAGTTCCGTCATTTTTGGTATTTCAAAATGTCATTAGAAATTATAGAATAGTAGAAAATACCATTATTACTACCGTGTTAAACAAATGCCTCCAGCTTATACACTACATTAGCTGTCTGTCCTTCAGGTTCATGGTAGAAGAAAGAGTTGAAACCTCTGACCGTTGAGCATGTAAACTACATTTGACCATGTGAGAAAAACTTGGTTTTGCTACCTTGTATTCCTGCGTTAGATGAAGTCTCCCTTTGCGACTTAGTTAACGTCATTGCGAAATAGACTCTGACCCGACTTTGCAATCATTTCAACGTAAACAGACAGTGGCTCGGAATCAATGGTATGTGAAGTATACACACAGACTCCCCAATACCACATCCAGTCATTATGTCCGCCTCTATGGCATATCTGTGTAGAGCACGAACTCAGAGTCGTGTCTCGTTGCACAGTTTTAGGGCACTCATGTTTCGTAACATGAAATTTGTTACTGCTACTAAATTGTAGCATGATTGGTGTCTACTTTAAGTTTTTACTCATGAGCAGGCAGTCCAGGAGAAATAAATTCAGAGTCAAGAAATTCAATTAGATAATGAACTGCTTCTTCGTCACTAATCCAATCTCTTTACTGACTTGTAAGTTCTTTCCTCGGCTTCATATAGCGTAAGAACTTGTTTGTTGATTTTTCCTCCCTGTTCATATTAAGAGTTGAGAATTGCTCGTTTACAAAACATTTATTCTCAATAGATAGTACATCCTTAACTCTGTGAAACACCATTTCAATGATGTCAAATACGCAATATATTCATATGCTCAATTGAAATTAAAATCAACTAACAATACCTACTTGCCACACCTGTGTATTTTCAAAACAAACTTGTCTGTCAAGTTAGGAAAATACAGCTAAAAGCCCCATAACTTCGCTTCTGTACTGAATTAATAATCTATTTAGAGCCCATATTTTAAGTTAGGCACACACAAATCCAGTGTCAATGTTTCAGCTCGCTATGTCTTATGGTGGCTGAGTTTACTTGTGACAAACATTTTTGCGTTAAACGTCCATAACTTCACTTCTACGTTGAATTTCCAATCCATTCATAGCCTATATTTTAAGTTAGACCTACACAAATCTACTGTAAAAGTTTCAGCTTTATATGTCTTATGGTAGCTGAGTTTACCTGTGACAAAGTTTTGCGGACAAACCGACAAACCGACAAACCGACAAACCGACAAACCGACAAACCGACAGAAATTTTTCTAAGGGTGGATTCGGTTTCTCCAATGTATGAAACGTAAAGAAAACTTGAAATGAGTCAGTTCTAAGCAATGTACAGACAAAATCATTATTTTATTTATAAAGATTCGACAAGTATAGCAGGTGATCTCTTAGTCTAGGATAAACAAACAGTTTTTATATGGTTATTGCTCTTTCCCGTAATTGAAACTTCATGAATTTTTTTTTATAAATTGCTAATTTTTTGTTCATTTTTGGTCAAATTTTCATCATTTTTTAATGAGCCGTTTAGCGTCAAAAAATCATTTTCTGAAAACAGAAATCGTACTGTAACGCCCCTTTAGCGAATGTAATTTTGAAAAAAAATATCTCAACTCATTTTCCACATAATGTTCTATTTATAGGCATAGTTTCATTTTGACCCGTCAAACAGTATGGTTTGTATCGCTCTCACAAGGTTTGAGATTGAATTAAAAGTCAAAATTTTTACATTTTAGTAAAAAAAAAATATTTCCCGTTGTTTTAAAATTCTGAATATATTTTTCGTTTGTTGCATTTGTAACTTCAAAGATAATGTCAAAATTTCAAAACTGTAGGATTACCAGTTTAGGAGAAATAAGTGTTTTAAAAAAAACGGTTTTTGGCAAAAAAAGTGGCTTTCCCATGATGAATAATTTTTCCCAAACAATAGGGATCTTCGTCTTTATGAGGCCCATTTTTGTGTAAAATATCAACTTGATCCATCAAAGATTCTGGACCGTAGCGTGGTAACAAGCAATGCTAACACACGCACCCACCCACCCACACACACACAGACATCACCGTAAAAACGTCATAAAACGACTTCAGGGAGCTCAAAACATGTAATTCCGTCAAAATCTCGAGATCGAATTTTTTCACGATCACTATACTTTACTTATAGTAAAGTAAAAATGTATTTATAAATAATTAATATTGTATAAAAACATAATAAAAGAGAATGTAGAGGTGGTTAGAAAACTGGTTAAAAAACTGGTTTTATTAAGTTTAAGTAGATATGTAATTAGTATTTTGGTTATTTAAATTTAACTTAAACATAACTTAAATGCTACTGTATGCTTAATTTTAGTTACTGCTTTTCTCTTCACTGGTCTTTGCCTTTTTCGTAGGATTAAAAAAAAGAACTGTCCAAGGAGGTTTGTTTCTTCCTTCCTTTCAGAATGCTACGGAAATGAGTTAGGCAAATTTTATTCAATAGATCCTATGCACGACCAGTTGCACCTTTTACGGGGTGTTTCTTTGCCACGAACTGTGAAAATCTCTCCCACATTTACAAGATCTTCCAACTGAATTGATCTTCCAATTTTCAAAGGTAAACTGAGAATTTAGTGGGCCGTAGGCGGCATCGTAGAAAAAAGAAATGTATATATTTATAAATGACGTGATACTAAAATTGGCTGTTCCTCGTATCTCAAATTTCACTCGTATTTCAAAACAAAATTTCGCTCATTTAACAGCTTATATCTCAAATAACTCGTATGTTGGGGCACTCGTATCCCGAGGTACCACTGTAGTTACACGAGGACCCGGCCACCACGTATCACAACCATAATGACTTTCACCACCCTGATCATGTTAAATGAAACCTCCTTTGTTTCTTGTTTGAAATATCTAAGTGACAAAACCATAATTACAGAAAACAATTGAATTTATTGCGACAATTTTTCATTTCAATATTGTATACAATGAGGTTTTCATTGTAAAATGTAAAACATGCGTTTACAATAGAAATTGCATCACTAATGGTAGTAATTTAGCTATTAATTTTTAAAATTTAATTAATAAAATGCATACATGGTTTCATTTTCTCTCATTAATTAGTTGTTTTGATGCGTATTGTTGATTTTATTGTTTAATTTACTTTGTTTGTTAAAAAAAAGTGGCATATGTTAATAGAAACGACGGTTATTTATATTTTAATGTTGAATAAACTTTGAATGAAGTAATAGTTATATTGTATTTTGTTATGAGATGCTTGGCTCTCTGTGGGAGTACGAACTTGGCAGCTTATCTTTAAATACAGTGTTGAGCATTCATTACTCAAAGTGCTTACCACATTTGATTGATTAAATGATGTAAAGATAACAGGATTATAGGTGGTGATATTTCGTTGATAGCATAATAAGTAACTGGAAGGAAGTCGCAGATAAGGGATGAAAGACCTACAGCATGTGACATTGGCATAGGTTCAGTGGGGAGGCCGACAGAGGCGCTCGGTGCGGCTTCAGGGTCAAGTACACGGCTCGGCACACCGTCGTTGACCCAGCCAGTCCATTTCGCGACTCAAACTTGATTACTCCTACCCTCTCGTCATGTCTGCAGACGATAACATCGAACTCCTCCTCTCCAACCTAGGTACTCACCGTATCCAATCACATTATATTAGAAATAAAAAGGAGTAAACATATTGTATTCAGAGCAATAAATCACAATTTTGGATAAAAAAAACTACGGTCTTTATCTCTGACACCATGATACAAACACTGCGTATTTCATAATTGCAATACTGTCTTTATATATTACATAATATATAAAGACATTATATTATGTAATATATAATGTCTTTATATATTACATTAAAATAAATGTATACACATGACTATAAATACTTAATGAATATTCTAATTATTTATTACTCTTTCGGAGTGGACAGATTATGTGCTAAGTATGCAGTGAAGTGTTAAATATTATTAAATTTATCTGTCAATATTAACTATTGAGTGCCAAATGTACTAAGTTTTATGAATTTATTAAGTTATTCCTTAGTTAATAATTTCAATTTATTATTGCATTTATCATTTATAAGAATAATATTATAATAAGTTGTAATAGTTAGAAATTAAGAAAACAAACCGTTCAATTATTTAAGAAATATATCTCTTTGAGAAATATGGCGTGAAATTTGTAGGTGATGAATTCGGAACCAACAGTTTTATCATGTAGGTGCCGCACTGAACCATAGCTCAGAGAGAAAGATCACATTCCGGGACCCTCGCTACGTAGAGACCCATGATTTTCGTAAGATACTGTAGGGTAACTTCTTTCCCTCTACCTCATGTGGAGACATTTGCATTCACGCATATATCTCATCGTATTAATTGTTGTTTAAGCATTGATTACTAATTAGAACAAGTCTATGATAGAATGGCGTGTTATTGTTAGAACATGATGATATTAAGAATATGTTCAGTTAAACTGAATTTTTATTTGCAACTTAAACTTTTTTTTGTTTTAAAGCCAAAACTATTAATTGAAAAATTCTTAGCTGTTAAATGAAATCATACGTAAATATTGTTTGGTGTCACTGACTGTTTTGAATGTTGTCATATGTTTAACATATTTTATTATATTATTTAGTATTTATAATACTCTTTAGTATTTTTACTTCAATATAAGTGAATATAGCAATCAAGAAAAAATTTAGTTTCCAGATTATGACAGATTTACACATTTTCAAGTCCTCCGAATCCATTATTAAATTTTTTGACGATATCTGTCTGTAGGTGGACAGATTGATGAGTGTAAACCGCAAAAAAAAATTAGAACACCTTACGTGTTACACTATTTGATGGATAATTTTGCGATTGTACCCAAAAGTATCCCTTATGGTATAGTTGGGCTGTAATGTTTTTTCGCAATATTGCTTCAAGGTTTAATTGCTTCATTCCTGAACTATGTTCGTATGTAGAATTACTTATTAGTCGAAAAAATTTCCCCAATAAGAAAAACATAAATCAGTAATCTGTTCCAACCATACACAAAAATTCATAAGTAAATGGATAATGATAGTAGATACAATGCATCAGTAGGTATGAAAGCAATATAATTAATTCTAATAATTGAGTGAAAATAGTGTTTTAACACGTCGATTTATGTTGGGGGCTGACTTTCTGTGCCTTGGAGATGAGTCAAGCCGTATTACAACAGATGTAATATAATAACGGGATTAAGTGTATGTAACATAAAAAATGCGATCTATAATCACCAAAGAAAGTGTATTTTGCACGTAGAGCCTCCCAAACTGTCTTAACTGTATGATATAGTAAAAAAAAATGTTTGATAATATTGCATATTTAATCTTATTATCACATTATCTATTATCATATTGATTATTAATAAAAGAGTAAAAGGAAATTTCCTAAGCAAAAATTTATTTCGTATTTAAGTAGGAAGTATTTTATTAACTCTGTTTGCATTTATTTTTTACTTTTTATCTGTTTATATTGAACTTTCTGATGATTAGTATTAATAGTTTACAAATATTCTTGAAAGAACTGGGTGACAGATAGTAATCACTGTTTGGAGGCCGAATGGGGTAGGTCAGCATTAGTTGTCAGACGACCTTAATCATTTTATGACCTTCTAGATGGAAAGGTTTAGCCTTTAGAAATAATTTAAAGATACAGCTTCCACGAAAAGAAGCAACTGGAGTAAGAGCAGGACAAGGTGGTTGGATGTTAATAATTCCTGGAAATGGGTATAAGTTCTAAATGTTTTGGAGGTTGCAAGGCATGGTTGTAATTCACAATGTCGGTGTCACCTTCATGTCACAATGTCGGTGTCGATATCCCCCGAAAAGGTACTGTGCGCTTCATCTACTGTAGTGCCTTCATACGGTTGACTACAACTTGGTTATGGTTTGATATCCAACCTCCTTTTACTTGCCTAAAGTTTCCGAATAAGCCCAGCTTGTTGTTAATTAATATTAAGGTTAGTGTTATTTCTAACTTAATTCCAGAAGATGGTGAATTGTACCAACCAAATCATTTTGGAAAATTTATTAAACCGCAAGAAGTATGGGGAGTTAATCTTTTAGTTAAAAACCCTAGGTGGGAAAATGGTTTGGAAGTTTAGAAAAACACTCCACACAACTTAATAAAGTGAAATCTGACATATCCATTTTATATAATATATATATATATATATATATATATATATATATATATATATATGATAAAAGTATCGACCGTGGAATAGAAACAAAACTAAAGTTTATCGGAACTCGGTCAGTTCTGAACTGACCAAGTCCCGATAAACTTTAGTTTTGTATATATAAATATATATATATATATATTTAAAAAATATATATAATTTTAGAAATGACAAAAACTGCTTGTTGTGGTTAAAAGATTTTAGTCTTTCTTTTTCCCATTTCATATTGTGGTTTGATCATATTCATTGAGTCTTCTTCATTCATTGTATATATATGAAGTTTAAATCACAATGGAAAAAGTAAAACAGTAGAAATAAATGCTCTGAGGCCTTTCAATTTATCTCATCAGAAGTAAACAAAGCAAAAACTGAGGAGCTAACATAAAGTAACTTTTATGTTAGCTTCTCAGTTTTCACATTCAATAATGCTTATTGAATAGTTTATTCAATAGTTTATAATAGTATCATAACGTAACCATTAGTGTTAAATGTAAATATTCATACTATCTAAATCCAGCATAATAATATAATGTAATCAAATTATATGTAAATATTGTACTTCAAATTACTTCAAACATGTAAAACTAGTTCTATATTACATGTAATACACATTGTGGAGCATGTTGTATATCAAATAAATTCCCTCATGGCAGGGGTACTGCCTGTGAGGAAAAAAAAACTCGCACATACACAGACACACACACACACACACACACACACACACACACACACACACACAGCCATCATGGAAAAAATCCATAAAATGACTTTGGGGACCTCAAATTATGTATTTCCGTCAAAATCTCGAGACCGAAGTTTTTCACGATTACAATACTCGTATTTTACTTAAAGTGAAGTAAAAATGTGTTTTGCTAGTTTAAAAATATCCACTGGAGAGTGCAGTTACTTTGGTTATTACTGAATCTAATTTATATTGCCTTTAAATGTTTTTTAAAATTAACTGGTACTTCAAATATATATTAAAATACTTCTTTAAATTGAAGTGCGATTTTTTGATTTTCATCTGGCTTATACCTTTAAAAATACACGACTTTCGATTTGTCACGTCTTTGAATATCCTCTTCGACACGTAACAGTAGCACATTCAGGTCTGTTTCCACTGGCAGTTACCATTCGTTCCTCCCGTTACTCTTCTTCAGATTGCTTCATTGTTCATTAGTCTTTTCAAAACCTTTTATCCAAGGCCATATTTGAAACAGATGTTTGTTTAACATTCTCTTATTTAACCACCTTTACTGATCATAATATCTGTTACAATTTAGATTTTCAAAGCTGATTTATGCATTTATATATAAGCTTAAACAAAAAAATAAATGGCAGTATTTTAATACGCAACATTGTAAAAAAACGAACATTTCAGTGAAATTAAAACGGAATGTTGACTTAACGTTGAATCTCAAAGCTTTTAAACACGTTACTAGAGGAATTAAAATAGGTTGTTTTAAAAAAAATAAACTGTTTTCTGTGATTTTTCTTTAAAGAAAAAGGGATTCAATTACATTTTATAAATTTAATTTGTTTTTGTAAAAACCACTGAATTTAGATTGTTTATGCATAATATTATTATGATTTCCTGCAAGGGGTAATATATCCCTAAAATGTGAAAATCAATGTATTTTAATAATAACAATCCCTACCTATCCTACTAAACCTGTTAACAATCATAATTAAATTACTACCTGTCCTAAATTGTTGGATTTGTTTACAATAATTTAGTAAATTTTGAACAGACTCAAGCCAAACAATTCATATGGATTTAAAATATTTTTAAAAATAAATTTGAAAAGATTTTTACGGATTAATTTGATTTATGAAAAATAGAAGGTATTTTAAATTATTAAAACAAAAATCGGTGAAAACGTCTAAAATTCATCCTACAGTACTTGTTTCCCGGTGATTTTTTTTCCAGTCATTGCATCATTTTTTATTTTATTTTACAAGTTTGATGAAATAATTATAGAATAATTTTATTTAAAGTTATAAGTCTGTAATTATTTGATGGTGTGATATATAACCTCAGTATATGGTATGTTACGATAATTTTCCACTTCTTAACACATTTTGTGCTGATTTTTCTAGTTTCTTATTATAAAGCATTATAAAAATGAAGAAAAATTTTTGTAAAATTTCGCAGATTTACAGAGTTAATAGTCATCTAAATCTATTTTTTATTATATTTGTGCGCAAGTTTCTGGGTGTATGTCCATAAATATGTTGTGAACAGTCAACATATCGGACCGTTTGATAAGTCTGAATAGCATTTGATAAACCTATAGTACGGTGAAAAAAAATTATTGTATTTAGATAATACTGAAGCATAGGAAAATTTTTTAACTTTATGTTGAAAGGTTTACTAGTTTTAGCCACATCTTTTTAGTGATTCTTACGACTTGAAAACTCTTATGAACTATGCTTTAATATGAAAGTTGTATAATAAACAATTCGCAAAGTTAGGATACTGAAAGAGGAAATGGTAGTGTAAAAAGGAAAGCCATTAAGTTACTTGTCATATAGTGATAAGAACGCGTTTATTTCAGTTATAATTCATAAATTGGAGGTAGCCAACTTATAACAAATGAAATCATTAAATTGATTGCTAATGCTGCCATAATGAATATGTTTGATTGTAGTAAGATTATCTCCAGATTTTACATATATAAACAAATTTTTGTTGTATATCAAATTAAACTGAAGAAATAAATTTAGTTCATTTTATTCTCAATTACAGGGATGTTTTAGATTTTTTAGGTATTACTATGAGGTGTGATTTATACCTCAGCCACTTCCCTGGTTGTAATTTTTTTTTCAAAATGCCAATATTTTTTTTTGTAATAGAAAAGCAAGACTAACAAACTTAGTTAATATTGTGTAATAAGTATTTAAAAACAAGGATGTAGTTTTTTTTATTTCATCCATTCATTAATTTATTAATTCCATTTATAAGTGAAATAATTTATAAAAAAATTGCAACTTTGAATTATACATGATTCATTTCTTGAGAACCAAAAAACATGAATTTTTGAAGTTGCTCATATAGATATTTGAACTATGAAATAACATCAATTTGGTTTTGTGAAGTTCTACATTAAATTGCATAGAGAACGGAGGCAAACATTTTGCAGGCTATCTTCCGAATGGGGTTTGTAACAATAAATATAAATAATAATGGTAAAGAACGCTTTTGCTATTGTTTAACTGTTCTGATTGTAAACAAGGCTGTGACGAACTTTCTCTGTGAGTCAAATTAATCAAAACTGAAATAAATCTACACGTGTTTCTCCTGCTATTTGAAAGTTAATTATAAACCTTGACACTATTTTAGTATTCATTGACTACAATTAAATATCTCGTCGACATGCTCGACAAAATTTCACTGTATGTTTCAGTAATTTAAATATTTATTCAAAGGAAATAATATTGGTTTAAGGACATGGAGTTGGGATATATTGACCTTAAAAGTGAAAATAACATATTTTTATAAATTTTTGAACGATCGAGTTCAGAAACTTAATACTGTTAACTTTTCATTTTTAATTTAAAAAAAATAGCAGTTCATTTAGATAAATAATTTTATTTTTATAAATTTGGAATAAGTTAAGTCATGGAACAAAATTACCTAAGATAGGATATAGTAACAATCAAAAAACTAACTGTCTTTATTCAATGCTATAGTTAACAAATACATTAAAGGTCAAACTTCAATGAACATAGCAACAATTTGACATTGCTAAAAAAAGGGTGATTTCTAAATAATAAATATAGTCTAGTCCAAAAAAAATTTCATTTCCTTAATTTTAATTCCTTAAATTGACCTCTTTTGTAAATGCTATGTCAATTATGTAGGATTTTTTTTTACACCATAAACAAAGTGATAATTGAGAATAATAACATTAAACCGAATCACTATTTCATTTACAATTGTTTTCCCACAATTCCAAGGAAAAAAAAATGTTAACAGCGTGAAGGACTTCTGTGATTGGTAAGTTCAATGTTATACTAGAGCTAGGTATCGTGGAAGTTCATCTGAATGTTCCTATTAGTGATATCACGGACTGTATAATTCAAGGCTTAGTACGGAAATGAGAAACGAGTTGTTAAAAACTTCACTAAAATGTATAAACTATTGTCTTTTAATATATAGAGTAGAATAGAAAACGTGTATTTTAATGTTAAAACTATGATTTGGTAGCATGTAATATTATGTATGGTGCATGCAAAATAAATGGATAAAAAAGAAATAGCAGACGCGCCGGTCTTTTTCGGGTATTTTACAAAAATTTAGAGATGATATGTGGTATTCTTAAATATGTTATTAGAAGTTATACAATAGTAGAAATAACATTATTAGTACAGTCTATAACTTTCATTACATCTGGAGCTTCTTTTACGTTGCAGCTTTAGATACAGAGCTCAAATTTAATTTTTATCTAGGCATACTTCTAATTTAGTACGCGAGTATATAGGATTCACTTTTTTAAAGGGAGCAGTTCTTATAAACACAAAAAACTCAAGTGTACTTAAAGTTGTGATCATTAACGAGAACCTGACATCGTATAGGCTTGGGATCGACGGTTTAACGTCCTCTCTGAGGAACGACGTACTCGGTTTTTTCACCTCCCACGAAAATGAATTTATCTATCTTTCTTCATCTACATTAAACATTATTTGTCCGTTTCGCATCGTATTTTCATCGAAAAAGTTATATATATATATATATATTAGTATAAGTGGGCAGCAAATCTTCTTGAAGACAAATGGAATTAAAGTATGCAGCAGCTTCTGCATTGACGACCTTTTTGCTGATGGCCTCGATTTTTCTCACTATCATTCGGTGATGCTGAGGCAACTTCCATATATGCTGGGCCAGAGACATTGAGAAAACCAATATAAAACAACTTTAATGAAACACAAAAACACTGGGTGGAAACAAGCTTTCGACCACACATTATATATATATATATTATATATATATATTATATATATATATATTATATATATATATATATATAAAACAAAGACCGACGACTCCATTCACAGATTCTTCATCCATAATCTTTTTCAGGAATTGCTCTATTTTTTCCATACCACTTTTCTATAATGTAAATGCAATAAAAATAGCACATTTCCTAGGGACATACCGCAGAGAATAACATAATCTAATAATTGAAACTATATATTGTATCCATAACTAAATTATAAGAAAAAACACAAGCCTTCAACCTCGTAGGTCATCGTAGGACATGGTCTCTCTCTCTCTCCTTCATATCCTTATGACGGATTTTTATGACATTAACAATCAAAAAGTCTGTTTCTATACCCTGTGTGTAACTTTTCTTCATATTTGAACTTGTCTTTCCCCATTTTGTGCCGGTTTTTTTTTTAATTTAACGTGAGTTTATTCATTTTATTATCCTAGATTCAGGCCTTCATTTAAGTATATCATATTAAAGATAGTGTTTAAGGTTATTATTTTTTATCATTTGTACGTATTTTCATTACCTTATCTATGTTATTAATATGAGGATAATATATTATTAGATAGTGATTAGACCTACTTTTACTGTTTTGACCTACTAAATTTTTCATTGTATTCATTCATAACTTACACTTTACGTCGTGTAATCAATCACATGAAAGTAATCCAGTAATCTTCGATTATTCTTACTTAGATTATTCTTACTCGATTATTCTCCCTGTTTATTGGTCCCTCGACACTTTATTACCAATGGTGCTGATAACATTGTTTTGCATGGTTATGACTAATAAATAAATCATCTCTACACATATAAGTACATTTGTATACTTCCTTATTTGCAACAATAAAACAGCCTTCTTTTAGGAGGTCTTCTATCATAAAACGATTGATTTTCAATTTTGAAGTTAATTGCTCTTCTGTATCAGTAATAGTCATTGAATTATTTTACAGTTTTTAAGACACTAATCAGTCTAACTTGCCTCCGTTGTAAATCACTGGTTATTACTCAACTCATCGAGAAAATGTTTATTACGAAATTAGAACCGTCTTCCATTTGTTAAACGCCAATATAATATAGGCCTAATGTTGGACCATCGACTCACTATTATAAGTATATACTTCTTTTTAATAAAATAATAAAACTCAGAGATGATATCCTGCTTCATTGACTTTCTGTTTATTGTACAAAATTTCTTTGAATACCCGAGAAAATTAAAAAAATCGACTTAATTCAAATATTTACCCATCAGTAATAGTTATACTAGCTATGTATTACTCATGTAATATATATATATATTAATATAATATATTATATGTATTAATAATATGAGTCATATGAGTAATTTAAGTAATTCACTTTTTTTTTTCAGGATAATAAATTAACATGTCAAAATCGCTTAACAGGGTTATATTCAAATACATTTTTGGTGCATATTGTCAAGTATTTACAACTAAGAAAATATTGCTAACTCTTGAATATAATTTAAAAATTATAGAGAAACTGAGCTATTCAAAAATTGATTAGCTGTAGTTTCAAATAAAATTATCTTTTTTTTTCAGAATCTTAGTTTTTCTTTACAATTTCAATTCTTCTTTTAACATATACCTTCTATCATTTGAGGAGTATTGCCCAGTTCATGTTTTAGATTTCAAATGAATCGGACTTAGAATTAAACTATGAATAACTGAAAAATATCCTTTTTTGGATAATAAAATATAAAGTATACATGAAAGTATTAGTGTTTAACAATTACTATTACTTCATTTGAAGTCCTTAAATTTACCAATTGAAGAGGAAACAAATAACTCATGGTAATATCTTAAAGGAAGTCATAATTAATACAAAACTATTTGTTAAGAACACTTGCATCATAGGGAAATATGTTTCCAATGATGGTGGCTAAGAGTAACATCCGTTTGTAAGATGTTAACTTTGCTTTAGAGTATCCCAAATGTTTCACACTCAAGGGCAGAATTCTCAAAAAACTTTATTGCTTGGGTAGGTTTGAAAGGAGCCCATTGTCTCAGTTGAATGTCTTGGGCGTAACTAGTTTCGGCTCTTCCTGGCTGGCGTCAGCCAACCAGTCATTAATTGTCTTTTTATATATTTGTCAAGGTCTAAACCAGAGTAAACATTTCGGAAATGAGACTAGGATTTCTGACTAAAATAACTGGTCCTCGTTAAAACCACAACTGAACAGAAACAAGAGACTGTGGAAATGTTTCATTTCACGATTCATTTTGACGAAGATCAGTTTTTTTAGCCAAATATTTTAGCCCTATTTCTGAATTTGTTACAGTGGTTTGAAGGCTGATATTTATTTTGCATGTTCATATTAAAATCTTCTATACTACATATATTATTATAGACTAGCTATTCTACTTTCTCGAGTTGTACCTTTTTTGTCTTCATTCTTTTTTCACTGATAAGAGTAGACAGTGATTGAAGACTGCCAGACAGCCATTCAGAACCAATAATGTGTTCAGTGATATCATCTAATGAATTTACTTTCAATAAAAAAAACAGTTCATCCAATGGTTATAAACTTTACGTCTTCTTGAAAGTCCCTAATTTCTATATTCTTTGTTAAAGCATTTGCATGCTTTTCATCGACGACTCACTTGTCGATCTTGATTGACGGAAATCTACTTGACTTAGGTTTCTTAGTTCAACCCCATTTTGGGATCCACTGATGAGGTTCGTTTTCCATCCCAAATCATTTACTTTCAAATGAACTAAACCAATTGATCATCCGCCCTTAGCAATATATCAATGATATTAGTTTTATCATCTGATTTAATTGTTCTTCACTATGTATTTATAATCAGCAAGGTTCTAAAATAATTAAGTTTGTTATTTTTTTTAAATAGTGTTTTGATTTGAATGTTTTCTGTTCATATTTCATGTATCGCATGTAATGCTTTACATGCAATATAAACTCATGGACTTGTCACTTGATGAGTCCTCACTTGCCTTCTGTGCAACTCACATTTTTCTACCTGATGACGAGGCAGTCGAAAATGGTTTTTATAATCTCTTTTACGTGTCTTCATTCCGAAAATTTAGTTTATATATATATATATATATATATATATATATATTATATATATATTGATAGAACTTCTTGACCACTCATTCTTCAAATACCAATTTGGTTTTTATGGATTAGGTCCAAAATTAATAACGTCTGATTACAAGCCGACGATTCGCCAAAATTTGTTCGGCATTCTCAAGGCTTATTGAAAGAACTATTAAAATCACAAGCAGAAATACCCGGCGTTGCCCGGGTCTAGAAGTTTTAAGTATAAAATATGAAATGATCGAAATAAAAATTGGGTTCAATATTATTTTATGCATTTTTGTCTTACGATTCTTCATTCATGATCTACAGTCCCTTGGACGTTTTTTAACATTTTCAGGAGAATAGTGGTACCTAGGCTATGAAAGAAGCATCCTAGAGCAAAAAATCATTAAATAACATTGAGCTTGATTTTTATTTCCAACATTTCATATTTTATGCATTAAGGCCGTAGACGCCATATTTCTTGAGGAAAAATGCAAAAACTAAAAATTGGCAAATTTTTGAGGTTTTTGGGCCCTAGGGGGCCGGGGTTAAGCTGCCCCCCAGAGTTTAATAGCCTAAAACTACCCCAAGACCTATAGAAAGTGCCTTGCAAAAGAATTTTTGAAAAAGGTCCATTGTAGGTCAAATACATAAGGTACAAACATACATACATACATACATACAGAGCCACGAAGAGAATTTATATATAGATTATCCACATATCTTCTTTTTATAATAAATATGTATTATCAAAAATTGATTGAATTGATATGTATTATCAAAAATTGATTGAATTGACATTATCATGATGACTTGAATGAATTGATTCCTGTCTGTTATGTTGGTCTGACTAACTTATCACATATGGTAGTTGATAGAACAAATGTTCATGTCAACTGAATTCATTTTTGATAATATATATTACAAAAAGAAGAGATATGGATAATGCATTGAAAATTCCTTCAATAAGCATTAGAAAATAAATAATATGCCAAACAAATTTTAGCAAAACGTCGGTTTGTAATTGGACGTTATTAATTTTGGAACTAATCCACAATAACCAAATTAATTATATATATATATATATATATATATATATATACCAATTAAAAAGAAGATAGTACACAGATAGACACAGGAATAACTCACTTCTATATTTCGACCATCGTCATCATCAGGAGGCGAAGAGTCCCGCAGGAAGTCAGAGCGGCATCATATATATATATACTCAAACAGTGTAGCCAACTTTCGGAGGAAAGGTAGACAGGGAAGATAAATAGATAAAAGCCAAATAAAAATTAAAAAATGAAAACATTTAACTAAAATAAAATTAAAAGCTGATAACAACTATAAAAAAAATCTGGATATAACTTTATTATGTGGAGTTTTACCAATCCTATTTTTGATACATTTGTTCATCATAATGGTTGAATAATTTAAAATACTTTTTACTTTCTTAAAAGTAAAGTATAGTGATAGTGAAAAAATCTGGAGTGGCCTACACTCTACTTTACTATAAGTAACTTAATGTCAAATTTCTTGAGTATATAAAACATAACGTCTCATTTAAGCATAACGTAAACATCTAAATGAGATATAATTATTAGCCTTTCATTCCTGAGGTAGTACAGATAGTGATTGAAGGACATATCAATTTATAAGCTTATTTTTGTACATCACAAATAATTTATTATTTGCAAATAATTTCATTAGTATAACTACAGCAGTAATAACATTTTTGAAAAACCAAAGTAAACATTTCTTGAAACGATTTATTCTCCTACAAGAGAATGGCTTTCGTTCAAACAGCCAGGGGATTTCTTACATCGTTTACTTGACATCCTTCTACATTGAATATTAAAGTAAAATTTTAAAATTTAAAACAGGAAAATACCCTTTTTTTCTCTGAAAAACATCTTAAACAACGAAGAAAATGTTATTTTAAGGTGCATTGTTAATTAAAGATGTACGATAATTACATTTATTAATCTCTAAACGAAGGATCCCAAATATGAATTATCATTTACATTTTTGGTCTTTTATAGAATTATTATACTGGGAATTTTAATCTTTTAAATAATAATAATAATAAGCTTCCTAGTATTTAATAAGATCATTCCCTTTGTCAAATAACATATATACGAATTTTTTCTGAGTCAGTGCTATTATTTTCCTGCACAATATTATTCTTCTTACATCTGAAATAAGTCAATAAACAATTTAAATTATTCCTTTATAAATATCATTTTTATCTCAGTGGATTCGCTCAAAAAAATTCTAAGTCAATGTAAACAATGTAAAAAAATATAAAAAATTCGACAAGTATAGCAGGTGATCTCTTAGTCTAGGGTAAACAAACAGTTTTTATAGCGTTATTGCTCTTTCCCATAAATGAAACTTCATGATTTTTTTTTTATGAATTGCTAATTTTTTGTTCCATTTTTGGTCAAATTTTCATTATTTTTTAATGAGCCGTTTAGCGTCAAAAAAGCATTTTCTGAAAACACAAATTGTACTGTAATGCCCCTTTAGCGAATGTAATTTTGAAAAAAAATATCTCAACTCATTCGCCATATAATGTTCTATTTGTAGGCATAGTTTCATTTTTGTCCGTCAAACAGTATGGCTTGTATCGCTCTCACAAGGTTTGAGATTGAATTATAAGTCAAAATTTTTACATTTTATTAAAAAAAAATATTTCCTGTTGTTTTAAAATTCGAAATATATTTTTCGTTTGTTCCATTTGTAACCTCAAGGATAATGTCAAAATTTCAAAACTCTAGGGTTATCAGTTTAGGAAAAATAAATGTTTTAAAAAAAACGGTTTTTGGCAAAAAAAGTTACTTTTCCATCATGCATAATTCTTACCAAACAATAGGGATCTTCGTCTTTATGAGGCCCATTTTTGTGTAGAATATCAACTTGATCCATCAAAGATTCTGGACCGTAGCGTGGTAACAAGCAATGCTAACACACGCACCCACCCACCCACCCAGACACACACAGACATCATCGTAAAAACGTCATAAAACGACTTCTGGGACCTCAAAACATGTAATTCCGTCAAAATCTCGAGATCGATTTTATTCACAATCACTATACTTTACTTATGGTAAAGTAAAAAATCTGGAGTGGCCTACACTCTACTTTACTATAAGTAACTTTATGTCAAATTTCTTGAGTATATAAAACACAACATCTCATTTAAGCATAACATAAATATCTAAATGGGATATAATTATTAGCATTTCATTCGTGAGGTAGTACAGATAGTGATTGAAGGACATATCAATTTATAAGCTTATTTTTGTACATCACAAATAATTTATTATTTGCAAATAATTTCATTAGTATAACTACAGCAGTAATAACATTTTTGAAAAACCAAAGTGAACATTTCTTGAAACGAAATATTATCCTACAAGAGAACATGGCTATTGTTCAAATAACCAGCAGATTTCTTACATCGTTTACTCGACAACCTTCTACACTGAATATTAAAGTAAAATTTTCAAATTTAAAACAGGAAAATACCTTCTTTTTCTCTGAAAAACATCTTAAACAGCGAAGAAAATGTTGTTTTAAGGTGATTTGTTAATTAAAGATGTACGATAATTACATTTATTAATCTCTAAACGAAGGATTCCAATTTTGAATTATCTTTTACATTTTTGGTTTTTAACAAAATTATTATACTGAGAATTTTATGGCTCCTTAGTATTAATTAAGATCTTTTTCCTTCCCCTTTGTGAAATAACATATATACGAATTTTTTCACAGTGAGTGTTATTATTTTCCTGCACAATATTATTCCTCTTACATCTCATATATGTCAATAAACAATTTAAATTATTCCTTTATAAATATCAATTTGATTTCAGTGGAATCGCTCAAAAAATTTCTAAGTCAATATAAACAATGAAAAAAATATAAAAAATTCGACAAGTATAGCAGGTGATCTCTTAGTCTAAGATAAACAAACAGTTTTTATAGCGTTATTGCAATTTCCCATAATTTAAACTTCATGATTTTTTTTTATAAATTGCTAATTTTTTGTTCCATTTTTGGTCAAATTTTCATTATTTTTTAATGAGCCGTTTATCGTCAAAAAAAGATTTTCTGAACTCAGAAATCGTACTGTAACGCCCCATTAGCGAATGTAATTTTGGAAAAAAATATCTCAACTCATTCTACACATAATGTTCTATTTATAGGCATAGTTTCATTCTTGTCCGTCAAACATTATGGCTTGTATCGCTCTCACAAGGTTTGAGATTGAATTATAAGTCAAAATTTTTACATTTTATTAGAAAAAAAATATTTCCTGTTGTTTTAAAATTCTGAATATATTTTACGTTTGTTCCATTTGTAACCTTAAAGATAATGTCAAAATTTCAAAACTCTAGGGTTATCAGTTTAGGAGAAATAAATGTTTTCTAAAAAACGGTGTTTGGCAAAAAAAGTGACTTTCCCATTATGCATAATTCTTCCCAAACAATAGGGATCTTCGTCTTTATGGGGCCCATTTTTGTGTAAGATATCAACTTGATCCATCAAAGATTCTGGACCGTAGCGTGGTAACAAGCAATGCTAACACACTCAACCACCCACCCACCCAGACACACACAGACATCATCGTAAAAACGTCATAAAACGACTTCTGGGACCTCAAAACATGTAATTCCGTCAAAATCTAGAGATTGAATTTTTTCACGATCATTATACTTTACTTATAGTAAAGTAAAAATTGCTTTCTATTGCAATATATTACAATTAATATAATTGCTTTCTTCCTTTGATTAAACAAAGTTTAATAAATTGATAAATATATATATATCAATGATCAAACCTCAATATGAAAATGGGAAAACAAGACTAAGATCTTTCAATCGTAACAAGCGGTCTTCGTCAGAGACAAAAACCCAACTGTTGAGTTTTTGACTCTGACTAAGACCACTTGTTACGATTGAAAGATCTTAGTCTTGTTTTCCCATTTTCATATTGAGATTTCGTTAATAAATTGCCAACAAACTGGAATGCTAAAATCTTGAAGCAGTAATAAAAAAAAGAGCTGTGCCGAAAAGCACTGTCCTTGATTAAATGATAATTAAGTTATCAGTAACAATTAGTTAATAACAATTAACTAATTGTAAGTTTACAACTTCATTATAGTTTTGCTTTTGTAAGAAATCTTAACTATGCCTACTTCATGATTACTTAAATAACATTCGTACATAAACTTTTTCCTGATTTTGTTCATAACTTGTTTTTTAAAATAATAAATAAATTTCTATAAATACAAATACATTCCTTACTTTTATAAAGATTGATTTAGTTTAGTTTATTAATAAATCAAAACTTTAAAATATTTTACTTAACTTTAGGTGTAAAATATTAGCTAGGCTTAGGTCAAAGTAATTTGATAAAGGCATAGGTAAGTAATGTAGCCAATTCATTTAACTTACAGAAGGCATACAAATTTAATTCACTAGGCCGGGTCACGGTCGATTGGCAGAGGGGAGTATGAATAATTGAACATAAAATGCCTCCGTATATCTCTTATTTAACCCTTGATGAGTAAGTTTTATTATGTGGAGTTTTACCAATCCTATTTTTGATACATTTGTTCATCATAATGGTTGAATAATTTAAAATACTTTTTACTTTCTTAAAAGTAAAGTATAGTGATAGTGAAAAAATCTGGAGCGGCCTACACTCTACTTTACTATAAGTAACTTAATGTCAAATTTCTTGAGTATATAAAACATAACGTCTCATTTAACCATAACATAAATATCTAAATGGGATATAATTATTAGCATTTTATTCGTGAGGTAGTACAGATAGTACTTGAAAGTAAACAGATAGTAATTGAAGGACATATCAATTTATAAGCTTATTTTTGTACATCACAAATAATTTCATTAGTATAACTACAGCAGTAATAACATTTTGGAAAAACCAAAGTGAACATTTCTTGAAACGAAATATTATCCTACAAGAGAACATGGCTATTGTTCAAATAGCCAGTAGATTTCTTACATCGTTTACTTGACATCCTTCTACATTGAATATTAAAGTAAAATTTTCAAATATTAAACAGGAAAATACTCTTATTTTTCTGACAAACATCATAAACAGCGAAGAAAATGTTGTTTTAAGGTGATTAATAACTAAGATGTACGATAATTACATTTATTAAACTCTAAACGAAAGATTTCAATTTTGAATTATCTTTTACATTTTTGGTTATTTATAGAATTATTATACTGGGAATTTTATAAGGCGTCTTAGTATATAATGAGATCATTTTCCTTCCCCTTTGTCAAATAACATATATACGAATTTTTTTCTGAGTGAGTGTTATCATTTTCCTGCACATTATTATTCCTCTTACATCTCATATACGTCAATAAACAATTTAAACTGTTCCTTTATAAAATTAATTTTATCTCAGTGGATTCGCTCAAAAAAATTCTAAGTCAATGTAAACAATGAAAAAAAATCTGGAGTGGCCTACACTCTACTTTACTATAAGTAACTCAATGTCAAATTTCTTGAGTATATAAAACATAACGTATCATTTAAACATAACATAAATATCTAAATGGGATATAATTATTAGCATTGCATTCGTGAGGTAGTACAGATAGTGATTGAAGGACATATCAATTTATAAGCTTATTTTTGTACATCACATTAATTTATTATTTGCAAATAATTTCATTAGTATAACTACAGCAGTAATAATTTTTGAATAACCAGTGTGAACATTTCTTGAAACGAAATATTATCCTACAAGAGAACATGGCTATTGTTCAAATAGCCAGTAGATTTCTTACATCGTTTACTTGACATCCTTCTACATTGAATATTAATGTAAAATTTTCAAATTTGAAAAAGTAAAAAACCCTTTTTTTCTCTGAAAAACATCTTAAACAGCGAAGAAAATGTTGTTTTAAGGTGATTTGTTAATTAAAGATGTACGATAATTACAGTTATTAATCTCTAAACGAAAGATTTATATTTTGAATTATCTTTTACATTTTTGGTTTTTAACAGAATTATTATACTGGGAATTTTATGGCTTCTTAGTATTTAATAAGATCTTTTTCCTTCCCCTTTGTCAAATAACATATATTCGAATTTTTTTTTAATGAGTGTTATCATTTACCTGCACAATATTATTCCTCTTACATCTCTTATAAGTCAATAATATATTTTCATTTTTCCATTAGAAACATCAATTTTATCTCAGTGGATTCGCTAAAAATTTCTAAGTCAATGTAAACAATGTAAAAAAATACAAAAAATTCGACAAGTATAGCAGGTGATCTCTTAGTCTAGGGTAAACAAAGAGTTTTTATATCGTTATTACTCTTTCCCGTAATTGAAACTTCATGATTTTTTTTTTATGAATTGCTAATTTTTTGTTCATTTTTGGTCAAATTTTCATTATTTTTTAACGAGCCGTTTAGCGTCAAAAAAGCATTTTCTGAAAACACAAATTGTACTGTAATGCCCCTTTAGCGAATGTAATTTTGAAAAAAAATATCTCAACTCATTCGCCATATAATGTTCTATTTGTAGGCATAGTTTCATTTTTGTCCGTCAAACAGTATGGCTTGTATCGCTCTCACAAGGTTTGAGATTGAATTATAAGTCAAAATTTTTACATTTTATTAGAAAAAAAATATTTCCTGTTGTTTTAAAATTCTGAATATATTTTTCGTTTGTTGCATTTGTAATCTCAAAGATAATGTCAAAATTTCAAAACTCTAGGGTTATCAGTTTAGGAGAAATAAATGTTTTAAAAAAAACGGTTTTTGGCAAAAAAAGTGACTTTCCCATCATGCATAATTCTTCCCAAACAATAGGGATCTTCGTCTAAATGGGGCCCATTTTTGTGTAAAATATCTACTTGATCCATCAAAGATTCTGGACCGTAGCGTGGTAACAAGCAATGCTAACACACTCACCCACCCACCCTCCCACCCACCCACCCACCCACCCACCCACCCACCCACCCACACACACACAGACATCATCGTAAAAACCTCATACAACGACTTCTGGGACCTCAAAACATGTAATTCCGTCAAAATCTCGAGATCGAATTTTTTCACGATCACTATACTTTACTTATAGTAAAGTAAAAATTCGATCTCGAGATTTTGACGGAATTACATGTTTTGAGGTCCCAGAAGTAGCTTTATGATGTTTTCTCGATGATGATGTGTGTGTGTGTGTGTGTGTGTGTGTATGTGTGTGTGTGTGTGTGTGTGTGGTGTGTGTGTGTGTATGTGTATGTGTGTGGGTGGTTGGGTGAGTGTGTTAGCATTGCTTCTTACCATGCTTACGGTGCAGAATCTGTGATGGATCAAGTTGATATTTTACACAAAAATGAGCCCCTTGTGTAGATGATCCCTACTGTTTAGGAAGAATTATGCATGACGAGAAAGTCACTTTTATTGTCAAAAATGGGTTTTTAGAAAATATTTTTTTTTCCTAAACTGTTAACTCTAGAGTTTTCAAATTTTGGCATTATCATATTTACAAAGTTACAAAAGCAATAAACAAAAAATATATTCAGAATTTCAAAGCAACGGGAAATATATTTTTTTAATAAAATGTAGAAATTTTGACTTACAATTCAATCCCAAAATATGTGAGAGCAATACAAGCCATATCGTTTGACGGATGAAAATGAAACTATGTTTAGCGATAGAACATTATGCGGAGAATGAGTTGAGATAATATTTTTTTAAATTACATTCTTCTAAGGGCGTTACAGTACGATTTCTGTTTTCAAAAAATGTTTTTTTTACGCTAAACGCTCATTAAAAAATCATGAAAATTTCACCAAAAATGGAACAAAAAATAAGCAATTTATAAAAAAATTCATGAAATATTTTAATCAGAGCAAACAGCAATAAAGCTATCAAAACTGTTTGTTTATCCTGGACTAAGGGATCACCTGCTATACTTGTTGAATTTTTGATATTTCTTTACATTGTTTACATTGACTTCGACATTTTTTGAGCAAATCCACTGAGATAAAAATGATGTTTATAATGAAAGAATGTAAATAATTGATTGACTTATCTTAGATATAAGAGGAATAATATTATTACTATTATTATAGTACTAAATAATATTGTAGTACATAAAGCTTCCAAATCAGGTAATATTTTTTAAAAAAAAAAGGTATACATTTTTCTAGGTAGATCTATTTATCAAAATTATTCTTTTATATTTAGCCGTGTACCTTAAAAAGAAAAAAAAATAATCTGCAAGCATAAAATGTAACATAACATCATTTTTTGTCCAAGTCATTTCGACAAAAAAGTATTCAGCTATTATATCAAAGTGTGGTAAATATTAGTGGCATCAAAGTGGATTCTTTGTACCACATGCGTCAAAGTATGCCACTGCTTTTTAACCACAAGTGAATTGAGTTACTTGATTATATTTAGGTAATAATAACAGACTAGTACATACTTGGTAATTGAAAAATAATTGATGCAGACAGTTGATAATTATTTAATTACATTTAAAACATTACTCGGTTGTTTTTCAGCATGCTCTAGCAGTAAAATTATATTCCAATGATAAGGTATTTAAAATTACTAAATTTTAAAAATCTAGCTTCTTCCTTTTTGTCGGACAAACTTCCCTTTTTCCAGTTAAAATATTAAACGTAAACAAATTATTCACAATCAGTTTGAGGTAGCATATATGCCATTTAATTTAAAATTTTGTGACCATATTTTCTTATTGTAATTTTATTATCTGTTTATTAAATGATAGTATAACGTTATTCCACAAATGTGACCAGACTGTTGGTTGCAGACCTCTAAATTACAAACCATCAAATCGTTGTTTATGAAAAAATTAAATAATTTACCTGCATATATTCCACCAATATTGTATAATGTTGTAGGCTTTTTTTATAAGGACTTGTACACCAATTAGCAATCGAAAAAAATATGAAAATTAAAATACATTTTATTGTAAGTACAACTTCTATACTTAAAAAAAAGTTATTACACATAGAAGTAATGTTTTTCAGTGTAAATATATGTATTTAAATCATGTGATCATCTGTCATAATGAATGGACTTCTGACTGATAGCTATCACTAAGTTCAAGAGTCTGACAACTGATTCTGTCTTGTGTCAACAGATTTCACTTATCACTGAGTCATTTGAATCTTCAGGTCTGACGATGAGAGTACTATTTATACAACTTTTTATCACACCAGAAACAACACAGTTTCCTAGTTCGTACGATTCTGGTTAAAAACTGAAAGACACTATGTTCAGACTATCTTAAGTAACATATTAAACTATCATAAACATTATAAAAATATCATTAGTCGTATTTGTTTTACTTCATAATAGAAAGTCAGTTTAATGTTAGTTAAACTGTAGTGTCAAGAATTCTAGACAGTTTTAAAATTGTACGCGATGCTAGTTGGTTGTCTGCCAAGATGTCTTTCAGATTAATACCTATGACCTCGCGACTGTGAAGAGTCACAACACGTAGATGACTTCCTCGTTATTTGTAATGTAACCCTGAAACGTCAAAAAGAGGTCAGTTCTAAGTTTACGTTAGCCAGAGAAACCTTTTCATTAACACCAGAATACTCTCTTTGGCTATAATGTTAAAAGATTGAACAACAACCTTATGTAGTCATAAGAGTTCTTTATCATTGTGTTTTAATCAAGTATTAATCAAGTATAGAGATATGCATATACCTGGTGATGGCCAGAGAGAATCTTAACTGCATTCTCAATTGAGAATATTGCAAACAATATGAAACTCATTTAGATTATATTATGATCTCTTTGACACTAATATAAATCAGTATAATTCATCACACTTTTTTACTCAACTGACACCTCGTGTCACAATGTTTAAGATTATTTAACAAGATTTTACCATAGATATGTGAAATTAAAATCAACCTCCAAACCACAGTAAAAAATCAGAAAAAAGACTAAAATCTTTTGAGCGTAACAAGTGATCTTCGTCAGTCAAATCTCGACTGAGATTTCAAGCGGTTGAAGACTGCTTGTTACGATTTAAGCTTGTTAAATTTAATGGAAATACGAAAGTACGTTTGTCCATTTTTATTCTTCCCATCCATGAAATGTAAAAATTTCTGTTCTTAGAAATATGTTTTTGATGGTGTTAAGAGTTTTCTCCCCTGAATTTCTGAATGATGACATTAATAACATTAGGTCAATTGCCCTATCATTAAAACACCCCTCTTCCTATATCGACTTAGCTTTGAAGGGTGCTAAAAAAAGCTTCTCTAATATTTCAATAGAGCCCCATTCACTGTCAAATTCTATAGTTTCCCCGTATCATGAATCATTGGCATATATCTTCCAAAGCTTGCCTACGTAAACTTCATTTTAATGTAGTGTTTTCACGTAGGCAATATGTTTATTAAAGTAGGCAATATGTTAATAAAAAAAACTCTCCCAGGTAACTGGAGTCCGGTAGTATTTATGAAATCACGTGCAAAAATTGCCATAAAATTTATACTGGTAAAACTGGTAAATCTTTAAAGACACGTGTAAAACAACACCAATGCAACGTAAGTAGACAAGAAAAAATTAGCTCCTTATTCTTGCATATAAATAATGAAGATCATCATATTGATTGGACAGGAGATAAATTTATTACCTATGAAAAATCGATGTTGTTAAGAAATATGATTGAGTCCTCGCTGATTAAATTTAATAGATCAAATATTATAAACAGTAATGGGTTGTTCCGGCTTGACTCAATGTTGGATATATAAAAAGTATATATATATATATATATATATCGCAGCATGAATCAAATTCATAAAAAACGCATGTTATGTAAAAAACTGCACATTTGGAAAACAATTTAGTGAATCTAATTTATAAAAGAAAATGAACAACACAAACATGTTGGTTTGCCTTGAAAATCATGTATTTTAAGATATTTCCTATGACAGAATTCTAATGAATCATATTTTCTACTACTTGTGAGTAGCACTTTTATTTTTTATTTAAAAGACGTATTTACCATTTGACTCTACTAATTTATATGAACATAAAATGATGCTTATCTTAAATAATATTTTATCAACATCCGACTATAATATTTCGTGTTTTGGTCTACTTAAACAATAGACGGCCTGTTTTTAGAGTAAAGGATGTATATTACATGTAGGTGCAGGCATCACTGGTATTAGGAATTTAAAGCGCACATCACACATCGTTGTGTGATGTACGACCAAGTTTAAGTAACTTGGTGGCACTGCCAGATGATGTTGCAGGAGCTATTTGATGCTATTTGCGAACGAATGTATTGGAAACGGGTGTGTATCCAAAAAAAATCCTTAGGACGCTGCAGTCCATAATCTTTGATGGATCAAATTAATATTTTACGCATAGATGGCCGTTATATGTAGGTGCCCCACTGTTTGAGGGTAATAATGCATGATGGCAAAGGTACTTTTTTTGCCATATTGTGTTTTTAGATAACATTTTTTTGCCCTAAATTACAAACTCTAGAGTCTTGAAAATTTGGCATTATAATGGAATCAACAAAAAAAATAACTGAAAAATTCCTCCGATTTTTAGAACAATTTAAATTTTTTTTTCAATAAACTGAAAAAATTTTGGCTTACAGTTCCATCTAAAAGGTTGTAATAAGGATACAGGTCATACCGTGTGTTTTATCACAATAAAATTAAATCCAAAAATGGAGCGTCATTTGAGGTATGAATGATGTTTTTTTTAAATTACATTGTCAAAAAGGATTACATAGTCCATTTGATACTTTAAGAAAATTCTTTTTAAAGCTAAATCTCTTGTTATGGACAATAAAATTTTGCCACACAATTAGACATAAAATCAACAACTTATAACACATTTTGATTACGGCAAAAGGCAAGCAATACACATATAAAACTGAAATTTATCTTTGAATAATGCATCACTTTTTGCACTTGTCGAGTTTGTTTACATTTGTGAGGGACGGACTGTTATGGCTTCTTTTATAATAGTATAGATTATTCCAATTATATATTATTCTAATATATTATTTATCACATTGTTATTAATATTAGGTGTTATTCTGGTATTATTACTACAACTATTACTCTACTATTAATAGATACTATTCTAATAAATATTAGAATAATAACCGTATGATTCTAAGAAAAAATCATATTGTATTTATATTTATTAACTAGCAAACGTACCCGTCTTTGACGGAATCAAAAATTCTATTATACTTGGTATTCCAAAATATCAATTATAGTATTATACTAATACTACAATTAGAAGTTATAGAATAGTAGAAAATAACATTATTAGTACAGTGCTAAACAAATGCCTCTGTATACAAAGATTAGATTTTAAGTTAGACATACACAAATCTACAATCAATGATTCAGCTTTTTATGTCTTATGGTAGCAATATTTTGTGGACAAACCGACAGACAGAAATTATTCTAAGGGTACATGTGGCTACTCTGAAGTATGAAACGTAAAGAAAACTTGAAATGAGTTAGTTCTAATTAACGTGCTCCCAGTCAAAAGCTAGCACGCAAGCCACTGGGCTACTCTGGTTCCATACCTTACTTTATTACCAGTGTTTATATTACGCAAATATTAAATTAAAAAAAAATATTTTTGTTGTATTTATTTATAATACATTTGCACTACTGTCATCGGCGAGCAAGCAAGCTACTGGCTACCCTGGCTAGATCCCTTTACTTTATTACCATTTTTTATATTATCCACATTTTAAATTCAAAAAAATATTTGTTTGTTACATTTATTTATAATACTTTTGCACTACTGTCATCGGCGATCACGCAAACCACTGGGCTACTCTGGTCCCGTACCTTACATTATTACCGGTGTATTTATTAAGCAAATATTAAATTAAAAAAAAGTTTACAGTTATATATAATACATAGCAAACGTACCCGTCTTTGACGGAATCAGAAGTTCCGTCATTTTTGGTATTCCAAAATGTCATTAGAAATTATAGAACAGTAGAAAATACCATTATTACTACAGTGTTAAACAAATGCCTCTAAATACACTACATTAGCTGTCTGTCCTTCAGGTTCATGGTAGAAGAAAGAGTTGAAACCTCTGACCCTTGAGCAAGTAAACTACAGTTGACCATGTGAGAAAAATTTGGTTTCACTACCTTGTATTCCTGCGTTAGATGAAGTCTCCCTTTGCGACTTAGTTAACGTCATTGCGAAATAGACTCTGACCGGACATTGCAATCATTTCAACGTAAACAGACAGTTGCTCGGAATCAATGGCATGTGTGGTATACACACAGACTCCCCAATACCACTCCAGTCATTATGTCCGCCTCTATGGCATATCTGTGTAGAGCACGAACTCAGAGTCGTGTCCCGTTGCACAGTTTTTGGGGCACTCATGTTTCGTAACATGAAATTTGTTACTGCTACTAAATTGCAGCATGATTGGTTCTCGTACTTTAAGTTTTTACTCATGAGCAGGCAGTCCAGGAGAAATAAATTCAGAGTCACGAAATTCAATTAGATAATGAACTGCTTCTTCATCACTAATCCAATCTCTTTACTGACTTGTAAGGTCTTTCCTCGGTATGATATAGCGTAAGAACTTGTTTGTTGATTTTTCCTGCCTGTTCGTATTAAGAGTTGAGAATTGCTCGTTTACAAAACTATTTATTCGTAATAGATAGTACATCCTCAACTCTGGGAAACACCTTTTCAAAGATGTCAAATACGCAATATATTCTTATTCTCCAATGAAATTAAAATCAACAATACCTACTTGCTTCACCTGTGTATTTTCAAAACAAACTTGTCTGTGAAGTTAGGAAAATACGCTTAAAGTCCTATAACTTCGTTTCTGTACTTAATTATGAATCTATTTAGAGCCCATATTTTAAGTTAGGCATACACAAATCCAGTGTCAAAGTTTCAGCTCGCCATGTCTTATGGTGGCTGAGTTTACTTGTGACAAACGTTTTTGCTTTAAACGTCTATAACTTCACTTCTACGTTGAATTTCCAATCAATTAAGAGCCTATATTTTAAGTTAGACCTACCCAAATCTACTGTAAAAGTTTCAGCTTTATATGTCTTATGCTAGCTGAGTTTACTTGTGACAAAGTTTTGCGGACAAACAGACAAACCGACAGAAATTTTTCTAAGGGTGGATTCAGTTTCTCCAATGTATGAAACGTAAAGAAAACTTGAATTGAGTCAGTTCTATGCAATGTACAGACAAAATCATTATTTTATTTATAAAGATAACATCTTCGTTAAAAACAGCTTGAATTTTAGATAAGTTACTTTGTATCAGTATTTGTTATTTGTAGGTTAGGTAGGTCTCAAGTGTATGCTTAAATCTTAATTTACCAGATTATATATATATATATATATATATATATATATATATATTCGTAAAATTTGGAAGGAGTCCTTCATTTAAGCATATTTTATTGAACAACTGACCGTATGTCAGTGAAATTTCACTGATGTCATTTTCTTCACCAGTTTTTCAAGGTTTCTGAATACCTTCTTCTTTCCTTCATCCAAACGTTGGAGAATGTTAATTAAGTGGGAACCGACATGTTTCGACTGGTTTCCAGTCATCTTCAGTCAAACATACATAAAAGTGCAATTAGTTACAATCAAAAAATTTCAATAGAAATTTTGATAATTGGTTAGTGAGAAACTTACAGAAGTATAAATTTTGATACAGAAAAACTAAGTATTACATTACAAATTATTTTACAAAGAAAAATAGTCTGTGGATTTCAACAACAACTGCAGTTTGAATGAATACGTGCACTGAACTGAAATAAACAAGCAAGTCAACCAAATCTCACAAGACAACTAAAAAGTCACTAACACATTTTTTCATCTGTTTATATAAATTGTATATTAGAAAGGACCAGTCATCCGTTGATTATAGAAGGACATTTCAAATTTAAATAATATTTATTCGGGTGTGTTAATATTGTTGACTAATTTCGTGTTGATGTATGCCATCTCCTGTTTGTACCATATGATCTTATTAGCATTTATAAACATGTTACGCATTATTAACGTAATATATGATGTGCTTGGACAATGTAATATATGATACATTGATAAAGATAAATATATTTTAGGAAAAAAAGATTTTTTCATAACATTTATTTAAAAATATAGATCCTAAAAAAGGTATATATTTTAGATATCACATAAAGATCCTAGTTTACAAAATGAAACACTCTTCTGTAACGGAAAGATTTTTATAATTACAAGTATATATAATACTAACGTTTTAATCTGTTATTTTTATAATAAATAATTTTAAAAGACGCTTTAAACATATAGTTTATAAGATTAGTGATTCAATCAATTAAGATTAAAAAATTAATCTTAGTTGATAAGATAGAACATTTAAACAACACAATTCACTTTGAATCTTTCATTTATTGGTTAAATTTAAAAACTACTTAAATCTGGCTTCCTAGAAAGCTTTTAAAAAAATTCGAGTTGAAAAAACAATCTTTATAAATAAAATAATGATTTTGTCTGTACATTGCTTAGAACTGACTCATTTCAAGTTTTCTTTACGTTTCATACATTGGAGAAACCGAATCCACACTTAGAAAAATTTCTGTCGGTTTGTCGGTTTGTCTGTTTGTCCGCAAAACTTTGTCACAAGTAAACTCAGCTACCATAAGACATATAAAGCTGAAACTTTTACAGTAGATTTGTGTAGGTCTAACTTAAAATATAGGCTCTAAATTGATTAGAAATTCAACGTAGAAGTGAAGTTATGGACGTTTAACGCAAAAATGTTTGTCACAAGTAAACTCAGCCACCATAAGACATAGCGAGCTGAAACATTGACACTGGATTTGTGTATGCCTAACTTAAAATATGGGCTCTAAATAGATTGATAATTTAGTACAGAAGCAAAGTTATGGGGCTTTTAGTTGTATTTTCCTAACTTCATAGACAAGTTTGTTTTGAAAATACACAGGTGTGGCAAGTAGGTATTGTTAGTTGATTTTAATTTCAATTGAGCATATGAATATATTGCGTATTTGACATCATTGAAATGGTGTTTCGCAGAGTTGAGGATGTACTATCTATTGAGAATAAATGTTTTGTAAACGAGCAATTCTCAACTCTTAATATGAACAGGCAGGAGAAATCAACAAACAGGTTCTTACGCTATATGAAGCCGAGGAAAGAACTTACAAGTCAATAAAGAGATTGGATTGGTGATGAAGAAGCAGTTCATTATCTAATTGAATTTCTTGACTCTGAATTTATTTCTCCTAGACTGCCTGCTCATGAGTAAGCACTCATGTAGGAGCACCAATGATGCTGCAATTTATAGCAGTAACAAATTTCATGTTACGAAACATGAGTGCCCCAAAAACTGTGCAACGGGACACGACTCTGAGTTCGTGCTCTACACAGATATGCCATAGAGGCGGACATAATGACTGGATGTGGTATTGGGGAGTCTGTGTGTATACCACGCATACCACTGATTCCGAGTCACTGTCTGTTTCCGTTCAAATGATTGCAAAGTCCCATCAGAGTCTATTTCGCAATGACGTTAACTAAGTCCAAAGGGAGATTTATCTAACTCAGGAATTCAAGTTATCGAAACCAAGTTTTTCTCACATGGTCAACTGTAGTTTACTTGCTCAATAGTCAGAGGTTTCAACTGATTGTTCTTCCATGAACCTGAAGGACAGACAGCTAATGTAGTGTATACAGAGGCATTTGTTTAACACTGTACTAATAATGGTGTTTTCTACTATTCTATAATTTCTAATTATAGTATTAGTAATATACTATAATTGATATTTTGGAATACCAAGTATAATAGAATTTTTGATTCCGTCAAAGACGGGTACATATGCTAGTCTATGATAAAAGAATTTGAAGACACCTGCTAACATGTAATGAAAATTCCAACCGGCCAGTTTAAATATGACATTGTTTAGTATGTTCATTAAGAAATTTGAGTTTTATATTTAAGTATTTAAAAATGTTCAATAGTTTTTAAGATGTTGTATATACGTGTTTTACCCTGTAGATGGTCGAAGTGGACCGAAACATCATAATGAATAAATGTATGGAAAACAAAACATATGGTGAGTTGATGTACGCAGTTTCTGGTGAATTTAAAAAACTCTTTACAGATTTGGAAAAGGTATCCAAGAAATTAATTAAAAAATCAATAGGCAAACAATTCAATCTCACATGTATTAACAAAGGACTGTTCCTCAAATAATGACAACTATATATATATATATATATATATATATATATATATATGATGCTAACGTTTTAATCTTTTATTTCTTCAATAAATAATTTCGTTACTATAGTTATATGACGATGTAATAATAAATTATCTTATTATATCCTCATAAGATTTTTCTTCTTATGATAGACACACAATTCATGGATATTACAAAAAAACACAACTTTGTAATAAAGTATAAAAAATAGATACATTAACAAAAAAAAATGTTCCCAAAGTGTTAAAATATTTTTTAAAAAATTACTATAGAGAAAATAACATAGTCGTTTCAATTTTTTCTTTATAACTTTTATTAGATTGATTTATCTCTGGGACGTTGTCAAAGATCCCGAAAAATTGAAAAAAGTTTCCTGTTTACTTTCATTACCATACTCTCCTGCCAGTAACGTGTATATCTTCAACACAGAACAAGTCCTGTGATATTACTTTGCTATAAGTAAAGTATAGTAGCCATGAAAACATTCAATCTCCAATTATGATGGATTAACATTTTTTTAGGCCCTCAAAGTTCTTTTTGACATTTTTATGTTAATGCTTGTATGTGTACACGTGTGAGTGGCTATAAAAATGTTTGTGAGTACTCTGCATGTCATACTGTTTGAAAGATCAATTCATATGTTACCAAATAAGTCTTGAAACTCTAAAAATGACAACTATTAGGTTTTATATATGTATTAGTATGAGAAGTTCTAAATAAACACTTTCATTAGGGATAACTTGCGTATCAAAAGAGCATATTAACAGTGCCAGCTCTAAAAACTTTGGTTGTCAAAATAGAAAACTTTATAAGTCTTAAAGGATTCATTTTGGGCTAATTCATAAATCTTGAAAGAACTTTTTATAACATACTTTGAAATTCAGCGAATGAAAACTAATACATAGAGGTTTCAACTCAAGAACTATAGAATGAATTAATCAATCTGAGAAAGAATATCTATCGTGACTATAGTACCTAACACAACTGGAATTGTGACTTAAGGATGTCGTAATTCTACTGGATATTCTAAGAAATCAATAATATCATAGGCAAGGGCATAACCTTGTGATCCTAAGAAGATCAATACTGGATGGTACTGTTTGCAGTTCATCCACCATACTATTTAAATTGTTAACAAAATTGTAAAAGAGAATGGCCTTGATATATGCTAAACAGATTTTATAGCTTTCTCAAGGAGAAAGCAAGTAGGTCTTACTGGCATTTTTATTACAAATACTCAAGTAAAACTTTCAGAGGCATGCAAGAACGACAGAATTTCTTTGGACGAATGGCTAAAGTTGAAAGCCATGTAACATATATTGTTTGAGGTTGCAAAAGCAATGTTCGGCTATGAGAGACTATTCGGTGGAAAATGGATTCTTAACCAAAAATTTACTTTTTTTTAAAAAAATTGTTATTACTGCTGTTATAAAACAAAATTCTATCAGATTGATTGATTGTAAAATAAAAAAGGTTCCCTTTCATAAAAATGAGTCGTAATAAACTACAATGACAAGCTTGTCTAATGATAACATGAGTAAAGACCACCTGCTATGTCTTCAGTTTAAAAAAATTGTTTAACGTCTCTCTCCCTTAGATACTTTTATCACGATGAGGAAATTTACAGTCTGTTGAGGATGGTACGAAAGGAAAATACCTTTGTGAGAAAAAAATTGTTTAATAATTTAATAGAACAATATACTAATAATTTGTCCAATATTACTAGTATACAGTGCGACTACATTGTATAGCTAGTAAATGTATTTATTTATGGGTGTAAATAAATAGTATATAGTATAGCTTTTGTACTGGCTATTGCCAGTATACTACAATTAGTATACAATGCTACTTATTTCAGGAAATGAACAACTGATCAAAAAAAGGTTTGAAATAACCTTTTGAATTAAATGCTTTATAATATTTAGAAAGAGGCTCTAGTTTGACTTTCAGTTGGGTGAAAAACTGTTAATAAACATGTAAATACAAGTTAACTCAAATATAGGTACCTGGATAGAGGAGAATAGACAAAGATAAGAAAGGATATAACTACAATAAAATTAACGAAATCGTTAAATTAATTATGTATGACTTTGAGGACTGGTTAATGTATGTCTACACATATTGCCCACATTAAAATATAACAAACGTCATGCGATGAGTTTGATATTATGCTTACTTAAAGTAAAGTTGAGTCTCAGGCACGCCAGATTTTTTTTAAGATTCATATATTGATACCATTTGTACTTTATTCTACTGGTGAAATTAAGAAAATAAATTTATAGTAACTGTTTCTAGTTTCTACTCGTACGAACTTGCGCCTTTAGTGCTATTTAAGACGACGGAAAGTCAGACTCATTGGTTGTCCCCATTGTAGTTATGGTTCAGACTAAACTAAATAACTGCATTAATTATGACCATTAAAAATTATTCTCTTCTAAATTCTTAACCAGCTTTTTATATCATTAGAATAAATAAAAGAAAGGTTTTGTCTGTAAAATACCCGTCTGTGAGTGTTAGTATAAACTTATTCGTTTTCATTTTGCATGTTAGTTTTAACAAATTCGAAGTCACTTAAAATTGAAATTTTTCTCAGATACTCTACAATACTGAAAAGTCAAAAAAAAATGCCAGAATTTATAAAGCAAAATCGTCAATGAAACAATTATTATGTTCGGAATAGGTAAAGCCGGATACTAGGATTCAATAGTTTTGTCTATACAACCAAAAATTAGTTAGAAGAGTGAAGAGATTTTTATATTTTAGGGAGTAGATTTCATCTGAAAGTTTATGCAACTCTACTCTGGTGAAGTTGAGTGAAACACGTCAGATCTGTTGTCAAAGTTGACAATGAGACAAGAAGTTGACCAATCTATTTCTTTCAACGAGTACGACTTTTGCCAACTCCGTCAACTAAATGTTAGCTTCACTATCTCAAGCTAGTAATATTAATGTGTTGATATTTTTAGTGAGAATGTCCTCATTTATTCTCCTATTCTTATGTTTCATACACTAGATTCATTATTTTATTGGTTGTGGAAACTTCTAAGTTTAGTATTTAAATTTTCACAAAAAAAAAACAAATAAGTTACAGTTTTAATAATTTTATTTTTTTTAAATAATTAATTATCAATGAAACAAAAAAAAGTGAAATAATTTTCATTATTTTTTATATTTATATCTTAAAAATAAATACTTTGTCATATTTAAATTTTAAATAGCATTTTTTCATATTGGTCAGCTTCTAAAGCACTATTTTATATATTCATTTAATATTACATATTAAAACTGTTAATAAACTTGTAAATACAAGTTAACTCAAATATAGGTACCTGGATAGAGGAGAATAGACAAAAATGAGAAAGGATATAACTACAATAAAATTAACGAAATCGTTAAATTAATAAACGATTAAGTAAGTAAAACAATTTGTACCTTAATCCTTCCTAAATTGTACCATTACCTGAAAGCTGTTTTGAATCTTCACAAAACATATTAAAACTTATCCTCCAATACCTGTGACAAGTGCATTGTTTCATTGATTTAATAAAATTTTATGAAATTGCTTAAACGTAAATTAGATTTTTTTAAAGCCATTATAATATATTGATAAGAATAATCAGTAGTAACGCGTCACATCCTCTTCGTCTTTTGGAAGTCATAAGATCTACTGTCCCATATGAAATCATAAATTTGTTAGATTGCTATTGGTCAAAACTTGCTTGCTAGTGGTAATGATATTAACGTGTAGGTCATACACAGTAATCTGAGTGAAACCTTTTCAGCATACATCTTACCATATGTGAATAGTGATAATAGGTAACAAAGACAAGCGATTACGATAAAAATATTTACAATATTTAATGTGCTGAACATGGTTCAAATTAAATGTGTGTGTAAAAATAATTCACAACAAAACTATGGTCAGCAAATATGACCGTAAAATATTTGAAGGATAATAATAAATGAAGAAATATTTATGATTTAATAACTAATAGTTATTGTTAATATAATAAATAGGTTCACCAAAATTTAAATAGTTTGTTTTGTGAAAAAAAATGAAATATTTGTGACCAAAAGGTGTTTGGAGATAAGTGACTGATATAAAATGGCATAGTATTGCCATGTAACGTTGATAAGGAGAACCAAATTCCCATGCAAGTCTTACCATGTTATCACTATTTAATCCTTTCCTCTATTGACTAAACCAAAGGTACTCGTTATAACGTAGAACGTCACGGGTCATGTCGTTGTTTTCTTGAAGAAATGCAATGCAGTATTCTTTATATTTTTCTAACTGGCAAAGTTTAATAAAACTATGCAGCACATCAAGAAAGACTTGTTGTTTATTAATAATTATGAAATTATTATCATTATTGATCTGAAGACTGAAGCCTTTACTGACTCGTAAGTAATTTTGGTGATTCCGTCAAATGTCCACTTGTGCTACCTTATCGTTACTGTAACAACTTTAAATTTCAATGTCTTTAATAAACTTAGTAACTATATTTGTAAAAGTATCTGTCACTTCTATTGGTTTTAAGTAGGATTTATCAAAAATCATTAATCTTTTAAAGGCTTTACGTTGCACTGACACAAAATTTGTACAGAGGGTTTATTCCTCTAAGTCCTATCTAAAGCACTAAGTGCACAACATTTTCGATCTCTCACATACCATTACTAGGACAGTAACCTATCGTACTTAAGGCAATCATAATAAACACTTGATCATATCTGACATCTAAAATAATATAATGATAAAACATTTCAAATGATCTGTTACTTTTATTATATAATTAAGAAAATATAAAAAGTGACTCTATTTGTTATTTCTCATATAATATTTTTTAGGTTAAAATATAATCACTCATATAATGTAAAATAAATATTAGGATTTTATATAAAAAATACAACCACTCTATCATTGTAAATTTTTTTTTTTTTGCTTAATATATAATTGAAGACAAGTCTTATCGTGATTCATAACCAGTCGTTCGAATTTTTGCATTCTCGAATTAATAAATTCTTTGAATTTTGAAATAGAATTGGGTTTTCCTGATAACGTAATTTAATGTTAAAAAAATGAATAAAATATAATAAGTTGAATGGAATGGTGAATAAGAGGGGTTTTTAATTAATTGGACTTTATTGGAGGTCAGAGTTGACAGTCCAGGTCAAGTTGAACAGGGACCAGATATTTAGCAACTTGACTGGTACATGCACAGCACAGCGAATGTGCCGCCCCTAGGACGCATGCTAGATATGCCAATTCTCAATACCGATTCTCCTTTTAGATTACTACTTTTTTTGGCTGTAATAATTACTTTTATTTATGATAAAAAGGACTAAAATTTTAAAATGAATGAAAAATTAAGGCAAAATTATCAAATGATTTATTTAAAGTAAAACAAATTAGTTAGCCGTTTTCTTTGATATGTGGTGACGTGATGTTGCTAAAAATGTTTTGAATCTCTTCCATTCATTGGTAGTTTGACAAAAGTAGGGTGATATAGAAAACCCATTGAGTATCATTTATTGAATGCGGAAAATATGTTAGATTTACGTATCACATTTCAGAATAACTAGTTGAGAGAACTGCGCTTATAATAATTGATATTTTCAGGGAGGAAATATGACGATGTTATTGAAATGGTTACAGTAACAATTTACCAACTGATATTTGTGTATAGGTTATAAATAGCTAATAGTAAATTAAATTATCAATTGAGACGTGATTTCAAAGGAATAACTTGGTATAATCTGTCATCATTAGAGCCTTTAAATCCTTACAAATTTTTATAAAACGCAAATATAGTTCATCATTCAAATAGAATGCTTCAAAATTACAGCTACATATATATAATTGAAGATGATTCTTTCCTTCGTGTCTAATAGCTTTTATCGAAATCTATATCATGATGAACGCTATTTGATATTAATCATTCTGATTTTTTGATTTTCTTGGAAATCAATATATTGATTAATGGTGCAGTCAGTTTCTATCCGTTTATTGTGATTATTTACAATAATTACGGGAATTAACATTTCTGTACAATATTTTTTCAAAATAAAGTTATTCAAACTTTGTTATTGACTATACCTAACTTTTGCACTAGCCATGGAGAAAAAATTAAATTCAATATCTTTGTTTGTTTATAACGCTGACACTGATAACCTCTGGGACTGATTACAGTCCTAATGACGGAATGCATGGCTCATTTGTTATTTGACACCCACCTTAGCCCTACACGCGCCACAAGACTGGATTGATGCTACATCTAGAGCCCTAAATTTTGCTCTAAATAAGCGTATTATAATACATATATCACTAACCTTTCAGGATAGAGTGGCTCTCGGAGGGTGGGTATTACAAATTGTCTATCTTCCGCATGGAAAAAAGTATGAATGTTTAGCAAAGTTAGAGAGCACGCTTTAAATTCTTAATAAATTTGGATTAAAATATAATCCAATGATGAAAACACCGTTTGATTTTATCTAATTTAGTAGTGATACATTGCTGTAGGAGGTACAAAAGTATACACATTTTCATGAAATTTTCGTATGATGAATTTTATAATAATATGTATAACAAGATGATAACATTTGTATTCACATCAACTTTATTTAACAAATATCAAAACTGAGTTTCAAATCTTCTTATAGGGTAACTGACACAAATCACAGCCGATTTATTTTTTATTAGTATATTGTTTAATTAATAAAACAAAACAACAAATATTGATGTTATTGACAGTTATTGAATGTGGTCTAATTTAAATTTAGTGGATATTAAGTTCTTATACATTCTTTATATTCAATTAAAATGTAGATCACATATTTAGTTCTAACGTAACATAATTATAGCATATTATAATAAATATTATTATTATATACTTATTATGCTATAATTATGTAATAAAAGTTATATATGATTTTTTTATCTATTTATTTTGCATGCACCATATATAGTATTACATGCTATGGAATCAGTTATATATGATTATATATATATATTATATATATATATTAATTATAATAATTTATAGTAAAATATATCACAAAATCTTTATAAATAAAATAATGATTTTGTCTGTACATTGCTTAGAACTGACTCATTTCAAGTTTTCTTTACGTTTCATACATTGGAGAAACCGAATCCACCCTTAGAAAAATTTCTGTCGGTTTGTCGGTTTGTCGGTTTGTCGGTTTGTCCGCAAAACTTTGTCACAGGTAAACTCAGCTACCATAAGACATATAAAGCTGAAACTTTTACAGTAGTTTTGTGTAGGTCCAACTTAAAATATAGGCTATGAATTGATTGGACATTCAACGTAGAAGTGAAGTTATGGACGTTTAACGCAAAAATGTTTGTCACAAGTAAACTCAGCCACCATAAGACATAGCGAGCTGAAACATTGACACTGGATTTGTGTGTGCCTAACTTAAAATATGGGCTCTAAATAGATTATTAATTCAGTACAGAAGCGAAGTTATGGGGCTTTTAGCTGTATTTTCCTAACTTCACAGACAAGTTTGTTTTGAAAATACACAGGTGTGGCAAGTAGGTATTGTTAGTTGATTTTAATTTTCAATTGAGCACATGAATATATTGCGTATTTGACATCATTGAAATGGTGTTTCACAGAGTTAAGGATGTACTATCTATTGAGAATAAATGTTTTGTAAACGAGCAATTCTCAGCCTTAATTTGAACAGGCATGAGAAATCAACAAAAAGTTCTTACGATATATGAAGCCGAGGAAAGAACTTACAAGTCAGTAAAGAGATTGGATTAGTGATGAAGAAGCAGTTCATTATCTAATTGAATTTCTTGACTCTGAATTTATTTCTTGGACTGCCTGCTCATGAGTAAAAACTTAAAGTAGAGCACCAATGATGCTGCAATTTATAGCAGTAACAAATTTCATGTTACGAAACATGAGTGACCCAAAAACTGTGCAACGGGACACGACTCTGAGTTCGTGCTTATCAGATATGCCATAGAGGCGGACATAATGACTGGATGTGGTATTGGGGAGTCTTCCGAAACCACTGTCTGTTTCCATTCAAATGATTGCAAGGTCCCCTCAGAGTCTATTTCGCAATGACGTTAACTAAGTCGCAAAGGGAGACTTTATCTAACGCAGGAATTCAAGTTAGCGAAACCAAGTTTTTCTCACATGGTCAACTGTAGTTTACTTGCTCATAGTCAGAGGTTTCAACTGATTGTCCTTCCATGAACCTGAAGGACAGATAGCTAATGTAGTGTATACAGAGGCATTTGTTTAACACTGTACTAATAATGGTGTTTTCTACTATTCTATAATTTCTAATTATAGTATTAGTATAATACTATAATTGATATGTTGGAATACCAAGTATAATAGAATTTTTGATTCCGTCAAAGACGGGTACATTTGCTAGTTTCTTTATAAATAAAATAATGATTTTGTCTGTACATTGCTTTAGAACTGACTCATTTCAAGTTTTCATTACGTTTCATACATTGGAGAAACCGAATCCCCCTTGAAAAATTTCTGTCGGTTTGTTGGGTTGGTTTGTCGGTTTGTCGGTTTGTCGGTTTGTCGGTTTGTCGGTTTGTCGGTTTGTCGGTTTGTCGGTTTGTCCGCAAAACTTTGTCACAGGTAAACTCAGCTACCATAAGACATATAAAGCTGAAACTTTTACAGTAGTTTTGTGTAGGTCCAACTTAAAATATAGGCTCTGAATTGATTGGAAATTCAACGTAGAAGTGAAGTTATGGACGTTTAACGCAAAAATGTTTGTCACAAGTAAACTCAGCCACCATAAGACATAGCGAGCTGAAACATTGACACTGGATTTGTGTGTGCCTAACTTAAAATATGGGCTCTAAATAGATTATTAATTCAGTACAGAAGCGAAGTTATGGGGCTTTTAGCTGTATTTTCCTAACTTCACAGACAAGTTTGTTTTGAAAATACACAGGTGTGGCAAGTAGGTATTGTTAGTTGATTTTAATTTCAATTGAGCACATGAATATATTGCGTATTTGACATCATTGAAATGGTGTTTCACAGAGTTAAGGATGTACTATCTATTGAGAATAAATGTTTTGTAAACGAGCAATTCTCAGCCTTAATATGAACAGGCATGAGAAATCAACAAACAAGTTCTTACGATATATGAAGCCGAGGAAAGAACTTACAAGTCAGTAAAGAGATTGGATTAGTGATGAAGAAGCAGTTCATTATCTAATTGAATTTCTTGACTCTGAATTTATTTCTCCTGGACTGCCTGCTCATGAGTAAAAATTAAAGAGAGCACCAATGATGCTGCAATTTATAGCAGTAACAAATTTCATGTTACGAAACATGAGTGACCCAAAAACTGTGCAACGGGACACGACTCTGAGTTCGTGCTTACTCAGAATGCCATAGAGGGGACATAATGACTGGATGTGGATTTTGGGGAGTCTTCCGAACCACTGTCTGTTTCCATTCAAATGATTGCAAGGTCCCCTCAGAGTCTATTTCGCAATGACGTTAACTAAGTCGCAAAGGGAGACTTTATCTAACGCAGGAATTCAAGTTAGCGAAACCAAGTTTTTCTCACATGGTCAACTGTAGTTTACTTGCTCAATAGTCAGAGGTTTCAACTGATTGTCCTTCCATGAACCTGAAGGACAGATAGCTAATGTAGTGTATACAGAGGCATTTGTTTAACACTGTACTAATAATGGTGTTTTCTACTATTCTATAATTTCTAATTATAGTATTAGTATAATACTATAATTGATATGTTGGAATACCAAGTATAATAGAATTTTTGATTCCGTCAAAGACGGGTACATTTGCTAGTCTTCTTTATAAATAAATAATGATTTTGTCTGTCATTGCTTAGAACTGATCATTTCAAGTTTTCATTACGTTTCATACATTGGAGAAACCGAAATCCACCCTTAGAAAAAATTTTTTTTTTCTTTGTCGGTTTGTCGGTTTGTCGGTTTTTTGGGGTCGGTTTGTCGGTTTGTCGGTTTGTCGGTTTGTCGGTTTGTCCGCAAAACTTTGTCACAGGTAAACTCAGCTACCATAAACATTAAAGCTGAAACTTTTACAGTAGTTTTGTGTAGGTCCACTTAAAATATAGGCTCTGAATTGATTGGAAATTCAACGTAGAAGTGAAGTTATGGACGTTTAACGCAAAAATGTTTGTCACAAGTAAACTCAGCCACCATAAGACATAGCGAGCTGAAACATTGACACTGGATTTGTGTGTGCCTAACTTAAAATATGGGCTCTAAATGATTATTAATTCAGTACAGAAGCGAAGTTAGGGGCTTTTAGCTGTTTTTCCTAACTTCACAGACAAGTTTGTTTTGAAAATACACAGGTGTGGCAAGTAGGTATTGTTAGTTGATTTTAATTTCAATTGAGCACATGAATATATTGCGTATTTGACATCATTGAAATGGTGTTTCACAGAGTTAAGGATGTACTATCTATTGAGAATAAATGTTTTGTAAACGAGCAATTCTCAGCCCTTAATATGAACAGGCATGAGAAATCAACAAACAAGTTCTTACGATATATGAAGCCGAGGAAAGAACTTACAAGTCAGTAAAGAGATTGGATTAGTGATGAAGAAGCAGTTCATTATCTAATTGAATTTCTTGACTCTGAATTTATTTCTCCTGGACTGCCTGCTCATGAGTAAAAACTTAAAGTAGAGCACCAATGATGCTGCAATTTATAGCAGTAACAAATTTCATGTTACGAAACATTAATGCCCCAAAACTGTGCAACGGGACACGACTCTGAGTTCATGCTCTACACAGATATGCCATAGAGGCGTACATAATGACTGGATGTGGTATTGGGGAGTCTGTGTGTATACCATATATACCATTGATTCCGAGCCACAGTCTGTTTACGTTGAAATGATTGCAAAGTCCTGTCAGAGTCTATTTCGCAATGACGTTAACTAAGTCGCAAAGGGAGACTTCATCTAACGCAGGAATACAAGGTAGAGAAACCAAGTTTTTCTCACATGGTCAAATGTAGTTTACTTGCTCAAGGGTCAGAGGTTTCAACTCTTTCTTCTACCATGAACCTGAAGGACAGACAGCTAATGTAGTGTATTTAGAGGCATTTGTTTAACACTGTAGTAATAATGGTATTTTCTACTGTTCTATAATTTCTAATAACATTTTGGAATGCCAAAAATGACGGAACTTCTGATTCCCTCAAAGACGGGTACGTTTGCTATGTATTATATATAACTGTAAACTTTGTTTTAATTTAACATTTGCTTAATAAATACACTGGTAATAATGTAAGGTATGGGACCAGAGTAGCCCAGTGGCTTGCGTGATCGCCGATGACAGTAGTGCAAATGTATTATAAATAAATGTAACAAACAAATATTTTTTTGAATTTAAAATGTGGATAATATAAAAAATGGTAATAAAGTAAAGGGATCTAGCCAGGGTAGCCAGTAGCTTGCTTGCTCGCCGATGACAGTAGTGCAAATGTATTATAAATAAATACAACAAAAAATATTTTTTTTTAATTTAATATTTGCATAATATAAACACTGGTAATAAAGTAAGGTATGGAATCAGAGTATCCCAGTGGCTTGCGCGCTAGCTGTTGACTGGGAGCACGTTAATTAGAACTAACTCATTTCAAGTTTTCTTTACGTTTCATACTTCAGAGTAGCCACATGTACCTTAGAATAATTTCTGTCTGTCGGTTTGTCCACAAAATATTGCCACCATAAGACATATAAAGCTGAAGCATTGATTGTAGATTTGTGTATGTCTAACTTAAAATCTAATCTTTGTATACAGAGGCATTTGTTTAGCACTGTACTAATAATGGTATTTTCTACTATTCTATAACTTCTAATTGTAGTATTAGTATAATACTATAATTGATATTTTGGAATACCAAGTATAATAGAATTTTTGATTCCGTCAAAGACGGGTACGTTTGCTAGTAATTATATAAAATTATAATTATAACATAGTAGTTCTGAAAGCATTCATACAAGCCTATGCACGTCGTGTCCAGTCAATTTTACAACACCAACTATGACCAAGTTTGCATATTCGAAGTGCACACACTGTCGACTTAGGCTTGTTATCAAAATTCGTAACGTTTTTCGTAATAGTAGGTCAGTAATGGTTTTTACTGGCACGAAAGGTAACTATGCACTGGGATACAAAGAACCGGAGTTACCCGCACTCAATTTACTACAATATAAATGCACAGTTAATTAATTTATCTTATTGAATTTGATTCAACCATAATCAGTCCACCAATCACAATGTAACGAATAGTTTGGGTCTTGCAACAATGTTCACAACTTGGAACTGAAAGACGCTCTCCCAAAGATAGCTGTAATGCTAAACCAAGGTCTTTAATGTCATTATTATAATCATGATGATAAAAGACCTTATTATAATCTCGTGATAGTTTATTTGCCACCTTAGCACAGCTGACGCAATTAAATACTGAAGTAATAGGTATAATTTACAATTATAATCAATGCCTTTGGAATTTTTTTTAATATATTAAACCAGGTATCCACAAATTCCTGGCCTCTTATGTACTTGCAAACCCTCATTCATCTGACCGGAAGAAAAACAGAATAAAGGTTAAAAATTAAGGAAAAATTAATAAAAAAAAATAAGTTACAAAAAATTTATGAAACTGTTTGAAATTAATTTAAAAGAGAGAAAAAATTTAATTACCTATTTGATAAAATAATTAACACAAATTTTAATGTAATAGCTAAAATATTAACATTGATGAAATATCTCGATGAAAAATAGTCTGACATACTCATCAAATTCTCAATTCGGGGTGTTTTCATGATAAGTAAAGAAATCATTCTAAATTCTTGGATGAACGAATGTGCTCTAAATATATCCCCAATATTTTTTGACATCCTTCTCGAACTATTATTTAATGTGAAATGGCATTTTAATTAGAAATTATTGATCATGTGCCAATCAGTAACGGTCTCCAACAAAGCATAAACAGAATTTCATCTTTAAACCATTAGGATGATTTTTACAGATAAAAGTTTATACGACCTACTTTGAAAGGTTTATTTGTCTTAAATATTATGTCTTCTATGAATTTATGAATATTTTTTTATATATTTGATTTAATCAATTTTGAATAAAAGTGGTTTGGCAGAATAACTTTTGAATTTAATTTATAAATAGTATCACAATATTAACAATCTGGAGTGGGAAACAGTCATATATATTTATATTATTAATATGGCAAACCGTCATACCTCGTACGATGACGTTGGAGTCGTTGGAGCGCTTTCGGACGTTGTCCATCTTCATCGATTAAAGATGGACAACGTCCGAAAGCGCCCCAACGACTCCAACATCATCGTACGAGGTATGACGGTTTGCCGTATTAATAACATAAATCATACTAACCTCAGTGGTAATAATAATATGCAGTCATATATATCATAAGCACGTGAATTTCAAACTTGTTGACAGTGAATTTAATATTATTTTAGGCTAAACAGCTAATAATTTCAAAAAAAGGAGACAAAAAACTAAACAGCTCATTTACACAATAAAAGCTATTTTTGGGTAAAAGATCAAAGTGATGTAATCATTTAGAAATAATCAAGTTTCATGTCGTTATCAATGATTGCATTTAAGCTAGTCTTCAATCTGCAAGTTGGAGTTTTTTCACATCAGATTTCTCATCCTTTCAACTGCATGAGTTTTAAATAAATGTATTAAATTTTTAGAAACATTTGTGAATAATTTGAGTTGGTAAGATGCTTTGTATCAGTCAGTCATAGATTGAAAAATGTATTCTTGATATTGAATCTTGCAATGACTGTATGTGGAAACATTAATAACAAAGGCAAGCCATTGAGGTCCAATACGAATAGTAATCTAATAAGCTGAATCATTTGGGAGCACAGATACCTGATAATATATCTTTACAATGATTTTCTTTCAGTTATCTTTGGCAGAGTCTTTGATTAGTTATATGAGGTATAACTTTTAATATTTTTTCAGATAGGCTCGTTAGCCACAGTGACGTGGGTGTGATTCTCTGAAGGTTTGGTCGTTTGTCTTGTCAAGTAATAATTGGTGTTGGCAAACCACTTTTGGCTGATGGCCCTCGTGTCAGGTCTTCGGTCTCCTCTCTCTCTACCGTTACAATACAGTTGAATAAAATATAAAAAGCAATAAAAAATGTACAACACATCACTACAGTAAACTGGGTAGTAAATGAAGAATGTGCAATTCAATTTATTATCATAAAAGAAAATGGAAATGTAAAACAAGACTAGTCACTCAAGCATGTGAGACCTCTGACGTACCACCACAGTGTAATACTTTTCTTTTGTGCTATTATATAATTAAGCAATTTTGTGACTGTCTAAACAGGTTAGAGAAGTTTATGTTAAAAAAAATTTACAGCAAACTATTTTTTCGCAACATATGCAATTACTATTATTATTGGAAGAAGCCTTCATAAAATATATATTGTTGGTTTGATGCAATATTCGAAAAACAGCTTTTTTCTTGGTGCGGAATAATTATTGTTTTTGTGTTATTAAAGAAGTACAAGAAGGAATACCAGTTATTCGATCTGAGATTGAAAGACCTGTGATAATCTAGTGATTGTAGACCCATTACTAAAGGTAATTTTCATATGTAAATGAGTGACCTTGAATGTGGAAAAACCAATTACAAACGTCTGAGGTAATTCTTATGTTTCATCAAAATTTCTTATTAGAATCATATTGGGATAATTTCATTATATTTTTCTTACATTTGATTTAGACTCTCAAATTGTCAATAAATCAAACAATTTAATAATTATATTAAATGATAAAGATTATTAAAAATAATAATATAAATGAATCAAACGGAAAAGTAGTGTCCTGTTCTAGATAAAAATATAAACAAAGTAAAAACAAAATACTAAATTAGGATTTTCAATTAAATAATTAAACAGCGTCTTTATTAGTATTAATAACTCTTCCTATAAAAGTATGGTTTACATGGTTTAGTTATCTCATGCGATTATAAATAAAGTCACTGCTTATCCTAGAACTTGAGTACAATGTCAATATAGAAATATACCAGAGAGAGGAAGACTCAACACATCTTTCATAGCTAGAATTACGGTGGTTTTCCCTGAAAAAGTATTTCACAGATATTTTTATGAAGGCCAGTCAAGCTTGTCAAATTAATTCTTGTAGCCTCCGCTTTTGCTTAAGCATATTTTGTAAAGCGTTTAGATAAGATATTTTAAACAAGTTTTGTGACGAAAATAAAGGTGATATTTTTATTTTATAACCCATAATACTAGAAAACGAGAGGTAGTTAGAAAAAAATTCTTTTGAAATAAAACATTTTATGTTTCAAAGTGGCTCTTATTATTCTTTTTTTTCTAATTAATGATATCGTTTACTGGTTTCTTATTGTTTTCATGTTATCATAAGTATATAAGACAATTAGTAATAGTTACACTACTTTATTAAAATTCATTGGTATTTAAAAGTGTCCTAGCTTCTGATAACTAGGATAGATAATTATCAAACCATTTATACCTCTTTCAACTGGTGTCAAAAGTTCTATTCTGCAAAATATGGTTACTCAATTTGTCGTTCGGAGAAATATATTTATACATGTACACAAATAGATAGATATTATTAACAGAATATGTATGTATTGCATATGATATGATAATGTTACATATATTTCCGGGCAAGCTTTTATCGTATGGACTACCTTATTTCTTCTGTATGTAAAAATTTTCTTTTATGACAAGTTTCTCTTTTTCAAATATTATTGTTATAGCTTATACAAAAATCTGGAATGGCCTACACTCAACTTTACTATAAGTAAATACAATATCAAACTTTTTGGATATATAATGTCCCATTTAGAAATAATATAAATGTCTATATGGGAGCTGTTTATCAGTGATTAGGGAGACCATACAGATAGTGTCAAGTTACTAATATACAAGCTTACTTTTATAAACACTTGATGCATATAATATCCTTGGTATTACCACAGTAGCAATAATACTTTTGTATAGCCAAATAAAAAAGGTGTTAGGAAATAATCTCTTACAGGACAACATTCCTTTTGTTTCCATAATCAGTGGATTTCATACATGGCCATCTGTAACATTACATGACCAGTCAATCAGTTACATGTAATGTCGTTTATCTGAGCTACATCTACATTCAAGATTTAAGCCAAAGCTTTTTCTTTAAGACTTCAGAATATTTCTATGTTGTCTGAAAATTGTTAAAAACGTATAAAAAAAATCTGGAGTGGCCTACAGTCAACATTACTGTAAGTAAATATAATATCAAACTCGTTAACCACCAACTAATCTTTTTTGTTGTATACAGTGTGATCTAGAGTTTTGTCCAGAGTGAATTTACAGTTTTTGAATCTTTATTCACTTTGCTATAATTGAAATTTGATGAATTTTTTTTTACAGATTGCTAATTATCTTGAATATTTTTTTTGCAAAATTTCTTATTTCTTTAAACATCCGCGTAAAGGGTGTTTAAATATAAAATTGACCCTAACGCCCTTTTAGTTAATGTAATTTTAAAAAAAAACTACATTGAATCATCCCCCACGTAATTTTCTATTCTTAGGTATAATTTCGTTTTGGTCCCTCAAACTGTCTTGCTTTTATCGTTCTCAAAAGCTTTCAGATTGAATAATAAGACACAATTTTTAAATTTTATTGAACAATAAAATTCTAGTGTTTTAAAACTGTTGATTTTTAAAAATAGAACCTTATGTGGAGGATAAGTTGAGGTATTTTTTTTACATTACATTAACCACAAGGGTGTTAGGGTTAATTTTATGTTTTCAGAAAATGATTTTTAACGCTGTTTCATAACAGAATTATGCTATTTGGCAAAAAAATTAGCAATTTATAAAAAAAACTCTTAAACTTTAAATTTCTGCAAAGAGCAATAAAATGACTTGTATGTTTCTGATTTTTTTCACTCCAAATAGGAATATTTTGACGTCTTAAAATGAAAACATAGACTTAAATATTTTATGCAGAAGGAGGATAAATAAACAAAATCAAATATAACAGTTTCACTGGTCTTTATCTGTATTTTACAGATAGTCATGTAAAAGATCTACTGGCTATAGGAACAGAAACCATGTTTTCCTGTAGACATTATTTCTGAGCATGAAATCTTTACTTTGGCTTTACAAAGGTTATTACTGCTGTAGTAATAAAAATAACATTATATTAATCAGTTTTGTGATATACCAAAATAGTTTTCTTAACCAAGATGTAAGTTAAATATCTTAATATTTATAAAATGTAAGGCAGAATCTGTCTGGAAGTTGCAGAACCTTTTATCGCATTCAATCTGACAGCGAGGCAATCACCTTGAAGAGAAAAAGTTTTTTGCAACAAAGGTGAAATTTAATTCTTTAAGAAAATTAAATTTAAAGAAAAATTATTGAATAAATAAATTAGGGTACAAAACCTATATTAAAAGGAAAAAGGGAACTAGAAAAGTCACATACGGCAGCACTACTCATAAGTTCAATGAGTCTCAGGCCCAATTGATCTCAGTAGGTCCCAATATTAGTGAATTGTCCGAAATTCCTAGATGTATGGTTTAAAATTTGTTCTAATTGACTAAATTTTTATAGCTACAATAAAACAAATGAAATCTTTAAATTGATTATCTAGAAGTCGATAATTTTTACCAGAATGTATGTTTTCATTCATAAAGATGGTTAAATAAAAATAAAACTGAAAATCAATTTGTTGTCAAGAAGTTTCATATTGCGTTTACTTATAGTAATGTTGAGTGTAGACCACTCCAGATTTTTTTATAAGTGAATTCATTTATGTATCAGTATTGAATACGTATCCTGAGTTCAATATTAAATTACTGTAGGTAAAAAAAACGAATATTCACATTACTTCTAGTCCAAATAATTTAAAACATTTTAATAAAGGATTTATGAAATGTAATAGATTAATTTAGAATCATAAAATGTTTTAAAAACTACACAAATCACTTCCATTATATTGATTTATAGAAAAGCATCATAGACAGCTACATGTTTGCTTTCAACACGTACAGGTGGATTCAACTAATTTCGTTGACCGCTTATCGTAATTACAGAGCAAAGCAAGGTTGTTCATTGACCCAAGGTGGGCTTTAATTGTTTGTGACTCTTCATTTAAACTACGCTTAAAATATATATCAAGTTATGATAAAATTAATTTAAACTTTTTCATTTCAAATGGATTTCTATCGTTTTTTCTACATAATAAGAAAATTATAAAATGACTGTATATTAAAATTCATGTTAGAAGAAGAAAGAGGTCCCATGTGACATGAGGTCAGACTGACAGGTCAAAGCCGACTTGTTTCTAATGCTACCTGCCATTTGATCAAATTCCACAGTCTTTTTTCCTTTCATGATGACGAAAATGTTGTTGGAAATACTACTTATAGTAATTGTTTTACTCTTATGTCATTTTAGTTACGTAGATCCCAATTGTCCACCCTTTTCGTACTTGGATTCATATATATATATATTATAGTTCAATATAGACAAAGAAACATAGAGAAATCAAAGAACACACTTAGAGTCTCTAATTTTCGGTTTGAACCGTCTTTAGGAGATATAAGAGAGGGAAACCAAGCGCACTGGTTCAGAGACGGTTGGAGACGAAAAAGTGTATATATATATATTGGTGTATGATGGCAGCAGATCTTCTTTCAAACAGGTATTATTAACGTTGGCAGCAGCTTCTGCGTTGACCAATTTCTTGCTGATGTTCTCTAGTTTCCTTACTAGTTTGCAGTAACTTTCGGGTATTTTCCATAGGAGTTCTTGTAACGACATGAAAAAAAATGAAGTAGAACGCTAAACACTTTAAAACTCTAAAACTATAACTTAAAACATAATCTAAAACAAAAGCTTTCAGCTCACATTAGCCAACATCAGGTAAAAAAAAAGATTATATATATATTTTAACAATAAATATATATATTTATCAAATTATCAAATTTTGTCAACATTATATATATATATATATATATATATATATATATATAATATATATATATTTGGTGTATACTGGCAGTAAGTCTTCTTTTAAACAGGTGTTGTTAAAAAGCACAGCGGCTTCAGCATTAATAATCTGTTTAGAAAGATGTTCTATTTGCCTTATTGTTTTCTTGTAATTCACTGGTAGCTCAAAAATTAATCAACCTAATTCCATAACAAGAATAGGAAAAACAATCTTGAAGAAAACTAATGAAACAAACTATATTTGACACTACACAAACACAAACTGGGTTAAAAAAACTAAAGGGAAACAAGCTTTCGGCCACATTGGCCATCATCAGGTAAACAGTAAACAATAAAACGAAACAATTAAAACATAAACCAAAAATTAACAACAAACTAAATTAGCACAGTTCAAATAGTGGCAGCGTGTAACTGTCAAAGCAGCGCTACATACGCGCATCCACGCGTTAGACAGTTTAATCACTCCAGCACTTCTCGCCTTCGACAGGTCACAACATGGGAGAGTTCCGAACAAATTTTATATGAAGGTCGTCCCAAGATATTTGTGAATTTGTAATAATCTCCTTGGACCGTAGATTCCAACTTAATCAGTTGAAATATAAATTATAATAAACTTTCGTTACAAATATATGTATAATAAACTATCTGTAAATGTATGAAATGTAAGAAAAAATGTATCTGTAAATTTAATCGATAAATATTGTGTCCCAGACGAAATAATTCGCCGGGCTGTGTCTAAGAGGAATCGGAAAATTGAATTTCCTTCGTTACTACCTTTCCCTGGTATCTATAATCTTATCACTGCTTTCAAATAGTATTTTCCTATACTCTCTTCCACCTCTTCTATTATAGGTAGGTTTCCTTCTATGTATTACCAAAGAACTTCCAATCTCAAGTGTAATTTTTCATATTTGTCCAAAGTTGCATTTTCTAAAGAGACATGAAACAGTGTATATGACGTAGCTATGAAACACTTGTTTGACTCACCAATCCCTCTCATTATTGCAATTTCATCCTTAATATCTTATTTTCAATTCCTTTTCAAACTTTTTGCATTTCTCATAACTGCATCCTTACTCGCCATAATTGTATTACACTCACGGTGATACTCTTTATGTTACTTTGGTTTCCATTATCCCTTGGATGGATGTCACAGGGAATCCCTCGGCAAGTGTAACATTCTCCCCATTGCTAACCTGTTTTGATTCATAAGCATGCCCCCTGACCTTTCGGCCAATAACATGACAACCCATTCCTAACCACGCTGATCCCTATAGATTTGATTTGAAGCCCTGTTTCCATGTCCAATCTCAAAAATATCCCTCACAGTATACAATCATTTGTTGCCTTAAAGCCTTTCTAAAACCATAAAATCTCGGTTATTCAATATGCAGTATTAGTTTTTTTGCTTTCTAGTATTGTATGGTTTTCTAATTCCTATTGCTATTATTATAATGTTGTTTTATTTTCTTTTATTTTGATATTTGTTTAATGAACTTCGTTTTCTATTTACGAGTATGCTCATACTGTAGCTGAGTACTCGTCAGTGAGGTATGTAGTCTTAGTCTACTAAGGTTTATGATATTAATAATCATTAGAAGGAAAATTGATGAATGACTAAAATAACAGTAACAAGTAATGATTATTAACTAATTACCAATAGTGATTTGAGGCACATTATTAAATGTCAATAATTGTAGTGACAACTACACAGTTGTTACTCGACAGTAGCCTTTCAGCTTCTTACTGCTGACTCTTTGTAACTGACTTAAACTGCACACCACAGTTCATACCAGGAGAATTTCGACTTAGTTATTATAGTCATCTTCTGTCTTGAATCAAATTTTGGCACTAAGAAGCAAGTATACAATGGGCTTAGTTTGATATAACAGAAATGAATTCTACGGAGGATGTTTTTCAAATCAATTGTTTTTTAAAATGTTTACACTTTTGCGCATATTTTGTCATATTGATTGTTGAAAAAAATAGTAGATCTTTAATTTTCTTTTTGTAAATTATTCAATATGAAATAATTTTTAAATGATAATAATTATCACAAATTAATATGTAGATGATAAAATTCGAAATCATAACAAGGAAAACAGAACTCACAACTGTTTTAATACATTTTCCCTGTCAAGGCTGTTTTTTTATGTAGCATTGTGACATTTACCAACAGAAATAGGTTGTTTATTACTACGTGATAGATATTATTCATCTTATTTACAGTTTAAGTTTTTGAAGTATTCAAAAACTTAAACTATGGGTTAGGGCCTTCCATTTTAACACTGCTTGGTAATACAGAAAGTAACATTATTGCTAAATTATTACTCATAAACTGAGAACTCAAAAAACGAAACTTACAAACCTACTGAAACAATTTAGCACTGAGAACACTTATTTCTCCTGAAGTTATCTAATTCCAGTTGATATTCAAAATTGAAACATTTTTCATATTTTCGAGATGAGATATAATAACTAGCATAATATTTTAAATTTGGAGTAGAACAATTCTAAAGATAATAACCGTTAAGGATACCTTGTTTTGTTTAGCCAACAGAACAAACTACCTCGAGCTCCTGGGATTTATTAGTTGATGAATAATTTTTATCACGTATATCACACTTTTGTTTATACTAGTTCTTTTAAGATGTTGTATGAAAATGGTTTGTGGACATTATAAAAATAACATCACAACAATTCAAACAAGTAGAATTAGGTTTTACTAAGAAAGAATGCGGACAGCTCAATTGGCTCCTTCCTTCAGTACGGACAAACATGAACTAGAATCTGCACCGCCTTGCCATATAAATAGTCCTTATGACTTTTTAATATCAGGAGAGCTAATTATTCTTTTCTTTCATCAGTTAGGCTCTGTCTTTTAGCAAGAACCCTATTATTATTAAATTTACAATATTCTACCAAGTGATGTAACTTTAGAACGGTTCAGAAAAAAAGTGGAATTATTAATTCTTTTTGGAGCTTATAGATCAGTGATGAAAACATGAAACACGAATGTTATACTCTTTTCATATATTATCTTATCAACGCACAAATTATTCCATAAATTCAAAATCGAATACACCAAACTATTTTATTTATTCTTGGGAGAAATTCTTACTTACTTTTTTAAGAATTGCTTTTAGTATAAAGTTCTAAATTTAACCTCACTTAATCTTATTAGAATAAGAATACTAATGGGTCACGCTTATTGTACAGGCTTAGTAGCATCGTATTTACATCTTCTCCGAAAAGCAATGTTCAAATAAGAATTCAGCTGTAAGATAACAAATGTTACTATTCACAACGGTAAAGACCTTAACTACAGCATTTGACTCCACAAAAGTAATTACAAGAACTGAAAATATAACAATTTATTTTTTTTTTGTTAATCGCACAATTTCAAAAAATTTGATTGTTATTCCTAATCAGTTGGTTGCAGTTTCTGTCAAATTAATTCTCAGTTTAATAATTGACAAAACCAATAATATTTATGGGTTTTCAAAAATATTTGCTTTCTTGTTTATGTAAATAAATTATCGAAATAAAATAATATATATGAATATATTATTAATTTATGAATTACTCGTTTTGATCCTAGATTTTCTGCTATACATCTGATATATTCTAATCTTATAAGTGTTCTGAAATGTTTGTTTACGAAAAATATCCCAATAAATTCTACATTCTTTCAGCCGATGTTACTGTAAAAAGTTTGAAAAGCGAAACAAAGAATTATTGGTCTTGGGACTACTTTTATTATAAGATTTTAGTTTAGGTCTGATGAATAAAGTGGATTTAGACAATTTCAAGTCCAAGTTGTAATAACTTCTTACTAGAAACCAAAGTTACATGAAGTATGACATTATAGTATGGGAACGCTAATCCTTTCCTGTTTGATCTTGGTAAACTTAACCTATTAAATTAACATCAGTTCACTTTCAAAGCAATAAACAGTTGTTATATAGAGCACAAAAAATGATTCCCTTATAAAAAAGAAATCATCACTGTATGCCTTCCACCTGTAGAGCACCAACTTTTTTGTACATCGACTTTAGATATGGTTTGGACAAAACTCTTTCTTTTTAATATTTCATTGTTTTTCCTTCAGATGTTAATAAAAAATTCATGTTTTACTTACCAGTTATCATTCACTTCAAAGATGGATAATTTTCTTGATATCCGAGAAGTATATCACTAAAGAAGTCCTTTCGCAAATCAAAATTTAGAAAATTGCTAATTTTAATTGATTTTATATATTATATATATTAACTATACTTAATATTAATGTATATATCTATATATTAAAAATATTTAATATTATGAAATTAAACCACAAGGAAAAAAAGAATACAATGGAAAAAATGCTCTGATGACATAAATTGAAAGGCTTCAGAGCATTTTTTCTATTGTATTCTTTTTTTCCCTTGTGGTTTAATTGTGTTTTTTATTGTGATTTTTCTGCACACTTAATATTATATATCAGGGCATAATATAACACCCCCAAAGTTGTTAAAATTCATTTTGAAAAATACTGACTTATAACCAAAACTACAAATTATATATTTTTCTTCATTATCTAGTTTTCTTTATCTCCAGACTAATAAAGAAAACTGAAAAAAAGAAATTTAATATTTGTAATTAATTTGTGCAGAAAACAATTTATAATTCAAAATAATTAGATATATAAAAATAATATTAGTCGTTCAAAGATATAAAAAAAAACTCAAGAAAAAAGTATATTGTTACTAAATTTTACTTATGCAAACGGTTACTGCAGATTTTCACACTATATAGAGCCTCGTATTTCCCAAGCATCGTATTCATAACTCTGTAGAAAACTTGAGTATCTACTCGTATCTCTCTTTACAATGAGCGTTTTCACAGCTAGATCGGCTAGATGTAAAATTCGTAAACACTAATCCTTGATATACCTACAATTGATCATAACTCGTATACTATAGCTCAATATAAACTCACGAATCACTTTGAGGAATATCACATTAATTAATTCATCCTATCCGTCGATACCTTAAATTATATTCCTTGCGTTAACAAGAATAATTTAGAATTAATTTATACACAGACATAAATTTAAAAAGATATTCAAAACAAAACGGCGCATACAAGTCTTTTATATATAAAAAAAATATTATGCAATACCTTTTAGTGCACAAATATCTTTAATTAATGCCTATCATTTTAAAAAACTAATAACTACTTGTATTTAAAATTTCCATTATTCACAACCATTATGATATTTATAATGATCTTTTGTTTCCCCAAACATCCCTCTTGTTTGGGATGCAAAGGACATGTGTCCTTTCCTGCACTTTCACCCTTTTAAAATACCACTCTTCTCTTCCATTCTTCTCAACTCCTCAGCAGATCTCTCTGCATCTAGTGTTTCAGTTGTGTTTTTGACTCTGAAGAAGACCGCTTGTTACTGTTGAAAGATCTTAGTCTTTTTTCCCCTTTCCATATTGTGGTTTGGTCACTGATTGTTATTTCACATGTTTATGTGAAATCTTGTTTCGCATAATGATATATATTATTATATTGTGAATAATTAAATCATTAAACAATACCGTTGTTTTGAGTGAAGTATGTCTTGAAGAATACTGTTCCCTAATTTTACAAATGTATATAAAAAGATTTCACGATACAAAAGTGCAACAAAAATCAATCTAGACCACAGTAAGGAAGCCAGTAATATGACTCTAAGATCTTTCAGCAAGAACAAGTTGTCTTTGCCAGTATCAGTCAGACTCTCAGGAGGATCACTTGTTTTATTTTATTATTTTTTTTTTGAACGACCTTAGTATTTTGTGATTCTCTTACTGTGCTTTCGACTTGGATATATATATATCAATGCAATAAGAAATGGGAAAACAAAACTAAGATCTTTCAACAGTAACAAGCGCTCTTCGTCAGAGTCAAAAACCCAACTCAACCCAACCCAACACAATTGGGTTTTTGACTCTGATGAAGACCGCTTGTTACGGTTGAAAGATCTTAGTCTTGTTTTCCCATTTCTTATTGTGGTTTAATCATTGATTGTTATTTCACACACACACATATATATATATATATATATATATATATATATATATATATATATATGTATGTATATATAACTGTATATATACAAGAAAATATATATAAAAACACAGTTATAACTCATTAACATTTAATGCCAATAAATATATTTTAAAAAAAATTTCATAAAAGATTAGCATTTATAAACATTGAAATTAAAAAAAAAGTTAAAAGAACTATTTGAAATAGTTGTATATGTAAATACCAATAAATAATGATTATATATCACATTTTTTTATGAAAGCACTGCACACTATATTTAAGGACACTGAGGGTCAAAGGAGAGCTGTTTCAGTAGCAAATTTGCTTCGGGCGTAGCAACTCCCACCTTTATGTAGTACATATATGTTCTATATGTGTATGAACTTATGTAGTTGTGTAAATAACATTTTTTGCTCTCACTATGAAAACATGTTTTAATATAAAATAATACAGGAAAACTCTAAGCGACAATCAGTATGGTATTGAAGAATAGATTACTGTATCATCAATTCTGTTTATTTACAACTTGTATAGTTTATGGACCAATAATAAATGGTATGTATTTGACAGGGGAGTTCGGTCGATACCAAGGCTGCCAGTTTTTTCTGCACATGCTCGGAGCTTTCACGGCCGGTATCCACATGTTGTCCCTGGTCACTGTAGCTTCCGTCCCACCACACAGGTAACCATTTCACCATACCACTTACTGAAAGAAAATGAATACTTTCACATTCTTTACATACTGGTTATAGTGCAGTTAGCTGTTTAGTTTGAGCATCTTCTACAGCAGAGTTTCTCAATCTTTCTTTCCTTGTGAACCCTCTGAGAGCTATTTTACCATCTATGGACCTCCTCTCCTCCTCCTCATCACCACTCCCGCATAATTATGCGCTGGAAACATAACTTAGTTTTCATTCAAAAAAATATGAAGAAAATAGTTAGAAGAAATATTTTACAATCTTACATAAAAAACCAGCTGTAATGATTGTAATCATACTAGTTGTAGAGATATAAATATTTAAGTGTAAAATGTGCATATTTGACTATGCATGTTTTCGTTGATCGTGGGAAGCACTAAAGAATGTGGGTTTCATTGAAGCATTACATCAAGGTATCTCAAGAAAACAAGAAATATTTCTTTGAATTTAGCGAATGTATCTGGTAAATCACTTTGTAGGTGTTTATTTACCTAGAAGTCATACTTTAACCATTGTTATTAGTTGATGATTAAATTGCAGTGACTACGTATCGATTAGAAAGCAGTTGTATAGTAGATGAGAAGTACTCTATTCACAAACACAAGAAAGAGGAAGGTACTCCTATTATATACAGATACTTGCGAAATTTTCTTCTTTGGCCTCTGAGGATTGTGTATCTTTATATCTTGGGCTGACGTTAGCAATGATTGCACGAAATTCAACTGTAAAGAAAAACTCCTTTGTTGTAATACCAACCTAAATATGTTATGCTATGGCTAACAACTACCATTTTTGTTATGCATTATAATATGAAATATTATTTTGATGAATAACCATAGTGGCATAAGATGGTTTACATCGATTCTTTCCGTGATTCATCAATTCCTTGGCAATTCAGTTCTTGAAAAGGCTTTCGTCCAACAAAATATAGTATTTCCTTTTTTCTGATTCGTCATAAGAGTGCTGTTATGTTTTCTAATATTAATGATTAAGCAGTAATTGTACTTTATAATCTTTTTGTCTACAGAGAACATTTTCACTTAACTAGTGATGATTTTGAACTCAAAAAATGTATCTGTTATTTGGCAACAACAGTGTGATATGATAAATAAAATTGTTTAAACCTTAGGCTCTTAGAAGAGATAGTATAAGGTAAAAAGGACCATTAGTTATGTGGAATAATGACCTGGTTGTACTTACCCTTCATATTGCTTAAACCTTATTTAAAGAGCCAAAGATATCCAATGAATTGTATCGCGATTAGCATAATTCATCTACCACTATTCAAATTAAATGAATTGATTAGCTTTTATCGTATATCTATGATCTATATAATATACATATACCCTTCAAAGTAAAAAAAACCCAAAAACCATTTTTTAGTACCTTAGAGCGTGTTTCTCAAGTATTGAGATGTGCTGCACACACAATTTGTTTTCAATGTTTGATGTACTGAGAATCAAAACTTTTGATTCCAGCTTGAACATCTTGAACATTCGGAGTCTTAACTCGAAATTATTTTCAGTTATACCCTAGTTTGAGATAATTTTTGGCACCATCATACAAAATATGGGGACATTTATTCAATTAAGGCTATTTTGACACAAAGGTCTCCTCAATCATTTAATTATATGATTCCCAGAAAAATTTTTTTTTTTATCTACAGTGGTGTCAATACATTTCAAAGATAAAGAAGTAAAAACTGCTCATTTTTTTTAATTGTTATTGATGTCATTGTAATTAAATATTTATTAATAATTTGTTTGTCGTACTATGTTCAAAAATAATTTAAAACTAATCACTTGTTGATAAAAATAAATAAATATACGCATAAGATCCTTGTTATAAAAAAGTAACTGTTTGTCACTAGTTCGGAGATTCTGAGCTCACAGTTTAATCTGGTTGTAAATTTATCAATGGAAAGACAACTGTTTCGTTGGTATGAATGTAGAAACAGATTGAACAGTTTGAAACAGACCTGAGAACATCAAAATACATGATTTCTGAAGGCCTTCCCTAATGCCCTCCTACTCCTACTCTCGAGTACCAGCAGCCAAAAACCGATTTACTGACCACGCTTAGAGTAGCACTTCTATAGTTCAAATGTAATTTAAAATAAGCCCACTACTCGATTTTTTCTCTACTTTAAACTTTTCAACGTTTACTCTGACATCGTTTTGTCAGAAGTCTTCAGTATATTCTTCGCTCACTATAATGGCGTTTAGGTAAAATAAATACGACCTAATCCATATATTTTAAAATACTGTTATAATAAAGCACTTACTCTTACAAGAGTACAAAAATATAGCCAAATAAGTTATTATAAAAACATGAAAATTTTCTATTGTTCATCAAATATCAATTGCTTTGGTTTCTTTTTTATTAATTTCTGTTAACTCTACTAGGTTAAAAAACTTAATTTACTGATACTTTGATGAGAAGTATTAATCATTAATCTATTAGAAGTATTTGATTCTTCTTTTATAGGTGGCATTATCTTTTGTATGCCAGTTCTAGTGCTGCGAATAGACCTATCATAAGGATTTCTATTCACTGATAAAAAGACGATCTAGTATGTTAGCTTTTGATTTTTACCGTATGATTAATGTAGACAGCATGTCTGAAGTTATGTTCTTTAATGACAGGTGTTTCATCCCTAATTTTGACAATTCTACTCTTTCAACGGATCTGTTTTCTGACCCGTATATCACTGCACACATCCCTAAGCTGGAGGATGGTTCGTTTGACAGCTGCCACGTCATCCAGGATAACATTACCACATCCTGTGACAAGTGGGTTTTTGACTCAACCTTCTACTCGTCTTCGAGAGGAATGCAGGTAAATCAATTATTCCCTCCTTTTCCCGATACAAGAACCATGTTTATTTTGTATTCAAAGAAATTACTCCTTATATAAAACTCAATTCCTTATGAAAGTTAAAACAGTTATTGGGGGATAGATCAATAATATCATATGGATCTGAAGAAGATTTTAACAATCCCTCAAGTAAAGAGAGGCAGACCAGCTCACTGGCAACGTGCACACCTCTGGACTGATAAGAATATGGGGTTCAAAACCTACTCTGATCCTCGATTTTTCACGTAGGATGTGAATAAATCTAAGCACATCGTCCCTCGGAGAGGGCGTTAAGCCTTGAGTATCGAGGCTGTAGGTTGTTAGGTACTTGTTAAAGATCTCTACTCTAAATCGACTTCAGTTTGGCAAAATTTAGGGCTCCCAATGTAGAATGTTCATTGTATGGTATCAGAAAAGGTAATGATCGACTATTTGTGTTACTTTTGTAGTAATGTCACCGTAATCTAGCCTAACCTAACATCCCTCAAGACATAAGTACCTCTCAAATGACTGAAGGACGAACAGAAATCCACAATCCAATGAAGAATTCCAACTTCAAAATGCTAGAAAGTAATTAGTAAGTAACACTAACAGATTAGAAAGTAATTAGAAACAGTAATAATTAGTAAGTAGTAGTAGTAGTAATTAGTAGTAAACAGTAATTAGAAAGTAACAGTATTAATTATCGAAGTAAATATGACTTGACGTAGATAATATTTTTTTCTTTGTACTATTTGATGTATTATACTACAATATATAGTATCCTTGAAAATATAGTATTTTTTTCTAAAAGAAACAACTGGCAAAAAAATATTTCAAGTAAAATATTATCTGCACGCTACGAATAATTATTCCTTGTTCAACAAAATAAATACCAAACTTATTGTAATTACTAAAGAAACTAAACTTGGCCAAACTGACAATATTTTGCCAACTTCTTTAATACAAATTTAAAAGTTTTCAATTTTCATCTTAAAATAAAAATGATCTTCATCTTGGAATAGATGAACATCCACATTTTCAGTATATGTCATCTATTGAGTGGTTAACATAAACTGAGGAAATGGTATCTCCCTCTCACTTTTTGAGATAGTTTCAGTATCATTTATACCAGTAAGGCTCGACTCTCCATGAATCTTGAAAAAGTTATTGCAACAAATTGAAAGTAACTAACATTATTTTTCAGTTTTTTTACGAATATATTTTTGAAAATGTTTCTAATTACATAATTATTTAGTGAGAATATTATATTAATAATATATGAAATATAATATTAAAAAAAATGTATTGCACTAATACTTCACTGTCTCGTAGATTTTATGTAATTTTGAAATCATTCAAAAGTTTTAGGCTTTGCCAAACAGTAATATCTTCTGTATAATCTAAAATACAATGTAGATTAAAGATTGTTTTATTTTATTTTAAATAAGTGGTTCCCATTTAAGAAAAGTCTATGCATCTCTGATTTACTGTACTCTGTAGGAAGTAAACTACAGGTTAAGTAACATAAATAAATATTAATTGTATTACATGTACCACTATTTTAATTGTAACATTTTCGAACTTATATCACTAATTCGAAATAAGAACAGTGAGGTCAGTCCAGTCTATATAAATACTGCACTGTAATACTGTAATATGAATATTTTTCATATTATTATACAAATCTCTCACACCTCGTGAATCGTTGTTTTAAACGTCCGAACGATTTTGCACGTAGCACATCTTCAAGTAGTCCTATGCATTACGTGCGAAATCTACCGCACGTTAGCAACAACGATTCACGAGGTAAGTACAGATACGTACAATAATATGATATTTACTAATCTCTGTTGTACTAACAATATACATATATGCATAATCCTGTTAATATAGAGTTGTTAATTACCATTTCGATGAAGAACTCGGTAATACAAGTAACTGTTAGAGAAATGACTCATATAGTCAATGTTATTCATACATGTTAAAATTGATGGTTAATTATTATTATTTCAAGAAATCATCATTTTTATTTTTGAATAACTTTACTTATATCTATATATAGTCACCTAATGTAATTTATTAATTTCATTTGAGTGCAATAATAAATAATATTCTGCACATAGAAACCCTTTCAGGGTGTTTCGGAATTTTATTCTGTACTAGAAGTTATATGTTTACTAAAATGGACTTGACGAATTCCGGTATATCAAGTTCTACTGAGTAGTTAATATTCACCTGTTTTCATCCCTTCGAAGAATTCAGACCAAAACTGTCTACTTGAGTTTTAAATAAAATCAATTCAGATTTTAAGAGTGGTTTAGTCAGAGACTGACCAAAAAAAAATTGTATTTTCAATTTAAAATGGATCCCTTCCTAATCCTCGTTAATGATATCCATATTATTAAACGTAATTAGAAGAATAATAAATATTGAAGATATCTTTAATGTAAGCCTTATGAATTCAAGAATAAATCCAAGCTTGAACATTTCCTTATTGCCACTATTTTTTCTTTTTTTTTTTTTTTAGTGTTAACTGCAATAAAAACTTTGTAATGTTATTCGCCTGGACTAATAAAAAATAAATGTCACGTTTAAGGAAAAGAAATCTGGGTCAGGGTTGCCTAGTAATAAGCGTCCTTCCTGCATGTTTGAATAACCCGAGATCTTTGATACCTCTAGTTCAAATATTTATACGCCGGTATTAGAAAAACTTGAACGTTCCTTTGAAAAAGACTTCAGGCTTTTGGTTGCCAGCCAGTACTTGTTGAAAATGTCTGTCTAAATAACCTTTCGTTTGCCGAGTCAGCATAATATTGCAGCCGCATTATGAACAAAGTTTTGCCTATTAAAAAATGAGGCACACATTTCGCCCTTAGAACAGTGCTAAAGATAAAGCTTTTAAGTAAAGATGTATATTTCATAATAGTCTATACGATGGGAGTTTTGGTCTTTGAATTATAAAGTTTCGGTTATGTGGATCATTGGCCTAGAGTCTAGAGGAACCTAGTTTGATGTAGAGGCTTTCTCCTTAAGGCAAAAAATATGAGTTACTCCCTAAAAATTACTATTATAGTAATCTTGAAAATTATTTGTATTCTTGATTCAGAGTTGATCTATATCGAGTTTAATGTGCAATGACCTGTTACAAATATTAATGACTACCTATTAACTAAGATTAGTTAACAAATAAAATGAGTTAACCAAGTTACAAAAAGGCACGGTTCATAATCCTATAAAAACACTGAAGCCAGAAGTCTGTCTGAATGGGTTTGTTGCAAATTAAAAACATTGCAATATAAATTTCTTTACAATAAAGAAATATTGCAAAAAATATAATACTCCAATACTTGATGAAAGTCTAGTCCAAAAAAAATACTAACGGTTTATTATCTGTAAAGAAATCTAAAAACATCATGATCAAAAATAGTGTTGTTTACAATCAGTGAGTAAACAATAACAAACGGTAGTTACATAAGTGTGACCGTTTCAGTAGAATAAATAAATGAATTCTGAAAACAGTGTTTGGGTAAACTAATCATCTTAACTTACAATATAAATTCGCCAAATAAAGTTAAAAAAATTAATGTATATGATTACAAAAAATGTAGTTGGTGAACACTCAACTCTACTAAAAGTAAATGTATTTCCAAACTAATTCACAATCACATTGTTAAATTGTTTTATTTTTATCTGCTTATATATATTCTATCAATTATAATAAAATGCAATCCTTGTTATATCATAATTCTAAAAGTGGCTTTAGACAGAATTACTTTACCTGTTTTACATTCAAATATCTGAAACTTTCTTCAAGCAATATTCAAATTAATATAATAATTAAATAAATTTTAAATTTCCTGGAATCATCAGAAAACGGGCTAATGTTAGCGCACCCGTTTTAAATTTAAAAAGAATAAACTACTATAGAATGAGTACTTTTGAAGAAAATAAATAGTACTTACCTAAAATTACAAAAATGAATGTAAAGTAGACTACTTATGAGGAAATATTACAGAAAAACTATTCAGTTCATCTACAATATCAGATTTATTTTTGGGTATAATACCAAAATGATCTATCAAATGTTTCATGACTTGCCATGCGTCTACACACTTAAGGGTCTCTGTATAGATATCACAGATAAATCAAAAAGTTGTTGGGAGGCCTCAAGTGTGAGTTAAACAAAATCTCAAAATCGATTTTTTTCATTAATTATAATATCGAAGTAATGGTTTAATTTATATTTTTAATATAAATTAAAAAAAGTATGGATGAAACAAAATCTTAGCATGTTCATGATTATGGAATTATAAAGTTTTTTCATTATATTTCGTTAAACCAGTGAGTTTGAAAACATCTAGATATCATGCATTCTGGATTACTTTGTTGCCTTAATATAAAAGTGTTTTCCAGCATGATGATTCAAAAATTAAATGAAATCGAACTCTTCGCGAATCAATTGAGTAGCTTATAATCTATTCTAAAAATAAATAATAATTTTAATTAAAACAAACATTTTGCTAATGGACATGTTTATGTCATGCGATACTCTCGATTTATAAAACATGTTTCCCCGAAAATCATAATAACTCATTCAAATTCAAAAATTAGTTAATGTAATAAGTACCATAAGCATATTAGTAATATTAAACAGTCATTATGTAATACGCTAAGATTTTTGTTCATTTTGATGCACATCTGCGGAAAATTTGTTTCAATATTAAACGATTGAATGAAATGAGAACTCCTCTGAGTCGATTGTAATTATTTAGATCAAAGAATTGTGATAATTGGCTAGTACAATTAATGAGCGGAATATTTAGACGTTATGGAAAAATACTGTCATATTTGAACAAAGGCATTTAAAATGTTACACATAATGAAGCAAGGTTGTTTGAAAATGCTAAACATAATTTTAATTACGCTAGAAGAGCTAATGGTCTGTTGTTTCTGTGTTTGCACAAGAGATGCTTTTTTCCTTTTTACTAATTTACATTTGGAGACAAAACCTGTTTATTCTTACCTGTTGCATTGCGATAGTGACTCCTGTTTTCTAAATATGAAGGTCAATATATATGAACTGCAAATGTTATGTATAAATCAGTATTACTTATAATTGCTGCATTACTAGTTAAATCGTGTTACTTAAATTACTAAATCATGGAAATAAAGTAGTTTATTTTTTTCCAACGCCCAATTCACGGATTAATAAATCAAGGGCTAGAGTGGACAGGGTCTACCTCTCCAGAGGATAGCGCGTTGCCACTGTGCTAACCTGGCCCCCCAGGAATAATGTTGTGGTCAAATATAAAGAAAAAAAAATTTAAATTATAATGTCTGATCAAATGTAGCTAGTTTAATGAGAAAGTTATATTATTTCAGTGGCAATTTGTTTGTTCCAATGGATGGAAACTTGCTGTCTCAAAATCGATATTCATGTTTGGAGTATTCCTTGGGGCCATAACTCTAGGGATACTGGCCGACAAGTAGGTGATACATCCACCTTATATTGTAGATTTGTTGTATCTTCCGTTAACCAAAGTTTTATTTTAAGGATTGGAAGGAAGAAAGTGTTCATGTTTTCCGCTGTGCTCCAGCTCATTGTTGCTGTGGGTATTGCCTTCATCAACGAGTTTTATTTTTTCCTGGCTGCCTGTTGTTTGTATGGCATATTTGGTTGCGCTGGAGCCTACACTTCAGGATTCGTACTTAGTAAGTAAACATATTTTTACCCATTTAATGAAGTGTTACCTAAAGGTCTGGGAATTTGAATTATACTGATGTCCTAATTATTATTATTATCAGGAAGTGATGCTTATCAGATAGCTGTGATGGGCTGCATTACTATGGAGACTCGGCGGCCAAGAATTCACAGCTTTCTGTCAGTGTCACAGTCAACGATTTTCGTAACAGTGCTGCTCGAAGAGGAAAATGTTTTTGTTTACTTTTGTCTTGAACTCAAAGGAACAAAAACTGAAAAATAGGAATACTGATTAATATTATTGTTATAGAGTTTTATTCAAATCTGCGACTTTTGAGTTGTTGGGTGAAAAAGTTAATGAATTTTTTCACATATATCAGTTTAACGATATAAAAAACGCGTTTCGAACACGTAGTGTTCTTCTTCAGTCATAAAACAAAAAAAAATAATATCAGAATGTTATCTATAGTATAAAATAAATTGTACAAAATAAAATAAAGCAACACACCCAAGAGATTTACATACCCATAGATGAGTGTCTGTGTTACAACTGATTGAGATAGGATGGTCGGGGGGGGGGGGGGGGGGGGGATGGAGTGTACTTCTTTTTCATATTGGAAAGCAGGTACATTTCTTTGTTAGTTTTTTTCTCTAACGGTTAGGCAAACACCTTAACTTTACTTTAGAGCAAATTTAAAGACCTTTCATGGAGGCCAACTTTAAAGACGGTTTCATGTTTGGCAGTAAGTTGAAAACGTTGCATTAATGAAAACTGTGACACTTTGAAAGAAATAATGACTTTTTCTACATCGGGAATTAAAATTTTGTTTCTAATAATGCCCAGTGCTTTTCAGTAGCTTTTCGTAAGTAACATTTGAAACTATTATAGCTACATTTAATTTTTGAAAATGATCAAAATTTAAATTAAGTATTGTTTCGTAGGACAATTTCATTTGAAATGAAATAAGTATGATTGAACATTTTTTGTGGTACATATATAGTTCCACATTCAATGATCAAAGCACAATAAGGAATGGGAAAAAGAAAGACTAAGATCTTTCAACCGTAACAAACGGTCTTCATCAGAGTTAAAAACCCAGTTGGGTTTTTGACTCTGACGAAGACCGCTTGTTATGGTTGAATGATTTTAGTCTTAATTTTCCCTTTTCTTACTGTGGTTTGATCAATGATTGTTATTTCACGTGTTTATTGTGAAATATTGTCATATTTCATCATAAATGATAGATGATATTAAAGAATATTTTTAACTATTGCAACTTATACTACATTTATTTAAATAAAGAATTTGTAAAAATATCAATATGAAGTTATATCTAATGTTGTAGGTGTATATTTTTTTTTATTTTAACAAAAAAGTAATAAAATGTTCTTAAATTTGAATGTGATTACAAGGAAATAGCTAATTAAGTGATTTGATAGCAATGGAACTGGCGGACAAGAGGTTCAGGACAGTGCTGGGCATGATTAACAGCTCGGCCTTCGCCATCGGAGTCATCCTGGTGGCACTCTGGGCAGACATCATCAAGGACATGACCGTCCTCCAGGTCGTCTATGGCCTCCACAGCCTCGTCCTTCTGCCCCATTTCTAGTCAGTACTTTGACCTTTACACACCTATAACACTTGTTATCACAAACTCTCATTCTATGATTTCCCATTTCTCTCCCTGTCTAATCAAAATATCTACAGAAAACCAAGAACGGATGTAAATTAGGCTTAAATGTAATTATCAATAATAACTTCTTGAATGAGTTATTTAAAGATCAAAAATGAAGAAACAACTTATTCTAAAGAGGTCAATACCGAAAATATGTATTACACCAGGAGAATAAAAGAGAGTCTGAATACTAGTGTTATTTTCAATTAAATATATAAATCAAATGAAACGGTCCAAAAGACTTAAGATAAAAATGATAACAAAAGTATCACAATTATAGACATAGAAATGACTAATGTCTATATTTCATCACACTGATGACGTCGATTGTCAAAATATAGAAGTCGGTTATGTCTTTGTCTATATGTGCGTTACTTTTGTTTTAATTTATAAATAAATATAATAATAGTGACATATTTCTATTTTAAATTTGTTTTTCTGGCAAACAAAAATGATTCCTCTATATTTATTTGTTCAAATCTAATAACATGTAATGAGATAAAATGTTATTATAAATATTTTTTTCAAATAACAGTTTATATACATGTCTAATAGCTATTCTCATGAAACATAACTTTTAAACACTAATCGTTTGTTTTATAAGACTAAGAAACTTCATGAACTAGTAAAGGCGGTAATTTAACTTAATTTTTCTATCATTCACAATTTATATGAAATATCTAGAATTGAAACTATTGTATTTTGGTTTCAGAATATATCAGAAACAAAAAATATCTATTGTATATGGACTTCCTTATTTAAGTTTTTGTTATCCCTATGAAGAAATACTAAGCTCGGCACCAAAATTATCCCTATTTCAGAGAGTATTTTATATACAGTATTTATTTTTTGATTTACTAAAAACTATCCACGATTATGTTTTTTACGCCTTTGTTTCTGGATTTTTATTGTGATTCAATTATTTCCATTTATTTTTTAATTTGTAAAACGTTTAAGCGGTTGTCTGCGCTGATGATGTATTAAACAGAAGATATCGTAGTAGCATATACACATTAATATTAAATGAAAACCAAAACTATTAAAATGAGGAAGGAAGAGAAATCAGAGGAAGAAAAGTTGTTTTGAAAATAATAACTCCCGAAAGCGTCAGCAGTATTACCCTGATACAACTACCACTGTTCAACAAATCCGCTACCGTTTATAATTAAATAAATAAACATTATCTGCTGTTTCACAGCAAATTTTTTTTAGTAATTATTTTGTTGTATTAGGAATTCCACAAATCAAAAGTTAATATTATTAATTCATTAATATTAATTAATTTAATTATTAATAAAAAAAATCTGGAGTGGCCTACACTCTACTTTACTATAAGTAACTCAATGTCAAATTTCTTGAGTATATAAAACATAACGTATCATTTAAGCATAACATAAATATCTAAATGGGATATAATTATTAGCATTGCATTCGTGAGGTAGTACAGATAGTGATTGAAGGACATATCAATTTATAAGCTTATTTTTGTACATCACAAATAATTTATTATTTGCAAACAATTTCATTAGTATAACTACAGCAGTAATATCATTTTTGAAAAACCAATGTGAACATTTCTTGAAACGAAATATTATCCTACAAGAGAACATGGCTATTGTTCAAATAGCCAGTAGATTTCTTACATCGTTTACTTAACATCCTTCTACATTGAATATTAATGTAAAAATTTCAAATTTAAAACGGTAAAATACCCTTTTTTTCTCTGAAAAACATCTTAAACAGCGAAGAAAATGTTGTTTTAAGGTGATTTGTTAATTAAAGATGTACGATAATTACAGTTATTAATCTCTAAACGAAAGATTTATATTTTGAATTATCTTTTACATTTTTGGTTTTTAACAGAATTATTATACTGGCAATTTTATGGCTTCTTAGTATTTAATAAGATCATTTTCCTTCCCCTTTGTCAAATAACATATATACGATTTTTTTTTAAATGAGTGTTATCATTTACCTGCACAATATTATTACTCTTACATCTCTTATAAGTCAATAATATATTTTCATTTTTCCATTAGAAACATAAATTTTATCTCAGTGGATTCGCTCAAAAAATTTCTAAGTCAATGTAAACAATGTAAAAAAATACAAAAAATTCGACAAGTATAGCAGGTGATCTCTTAGTCTAGGATAAACAAAGAGTTTTTATATCGTTATTGCTCTTTTCCGTAATTGAAACTTCATAATTTTTTTTTTATGAATTGCTAATTTTTTGTTTCATTTTTGGTCAAATTTTCATAATTTTTTAACGAGCCGTTTAGCGTCAAAAAAACATTTTCTGAAAACACAAATCGTACTCTAACGCCCCTTTAGCGAATGTAATTTTAGAAAAAAATATCTCTACTCATTGTCCATATAATGTTCTATTTATAGGCATAGTTTCATTCTTGTCCGTCAAACAGTATGGCTTGTATCGCTCTCACAAGGTTTGAGATTGAATTATAAGTCAAAATTTTTACATTTTATTGAAAAAAAAATATTTCCTGTTGTTTTAAAATTCTGAATATATTTTTCGTTTGTTCCATTTGTAACCTCAAAGATAATGTCAAAATCTCAAAACTCTAGGGTTAGTAGTTTGGGAGAAATAAATGTTTTAAAAAAAACGGTTTTTGGCAAAAAAAGTGACTTTCCCATCATGCATAATTCTTCCCAAACAATAGGGATCTTCGTCTAAATGGGGCCCATTTTTGTGTAAAATATCAACTTGATCCATCAAAGATTCTGGACCGTAGCGTGGTAACAAGCAATGCTAACACACGCACCCACCCACGCACCCACCCACCCACCCACCCACACACACACAGACATCATCGTAAAAACTTCATAAAACGACTTCTGGGACCTCAAAACATGTAATTCCGTCAAAATCTCGAGATCGAATTTTTTCACGATCACTATACTTTACTTATAGTAAAGTAATAATTTATTTATTAATTATTAATTAACATTAATAATTGTATGCTGTTGTGGTTTAAAGGTTATATACGTTTATTTCAGAATTGATAATTTTGCTATGTAATTACATTTTTAGTTTCAAACTGTGCTGTATGAATTAGCATACCGTGAGGAAATTTCTTAATAAATTGCATTAATAAATTATTAATATTTATTATTATTATTTATTCATTAATAAATGTTTCTTTGAAACATTTCGTTATTCAAAAAAAAAATTGTAAAATTCATTTGTGGAACTGATTCTTAGTTATTTTATTTTGGGAACACTGAGTACACTTTTTCATAAGGAAAATTAGCTAATCGCTGATAGGAGGATATTGAAATGTAAACAATATGCAAATTGGAACGAATGAGAAATATACAGAGAAAATATGCCATTTTTCTTTTTGCTAAAGATTTATCAATACGACCTTGGCTAAAAATACTGTGACTAGTTTTTACGTTCCCATTTAATATACTCGTATAAAGCTCAATATGGATAAACAATAAAAAACCACACTTAGAGTCTTTAATTTTTGGTTCGAAACATCATCGGGATAAGAGAGGGAAATTAAGCACTGCTTGGTTTCCATCTCTTATCTCTCCAGATGATGGCTCATATCAAAAATTAAAGACTTTAAGTGTCTTTTTTATTTAGTATTGTTTCTTTATCTGTATTAAACTTTATTTGTCCGTTTCGGATCGTTTTTTCATCTTAAAAGTATATATATACTGAAAATAAACTGTGACACATAGAAAGAAACGTAACCATTATCAGTCCTTTTGAATGTCATTTCGTTTATCACATTAAATATATATATATGATTGGCTATTTTGACCAATTTGTTTTTTTTTCTTTTCCTCCTCGGTTTTCTTAACGTTTCCGGCTCTAATAGAAACCACTCACTCGCTGCATCTCTTCCATGAAGTCACTTCCACCAGCATGACAGATATTTGAGGGCTCACAATCCTGGGATGTCAGCTTCCTCACTTGGAGGTCCCCCAGTGCGGTCCTGATCAGTGCCGAAGTTCTGTAGCTGTGGCCTTGTGGAGACTGGAAACTAAACAATGAAGCTGCTGTCTTCATGGCAGGAAGAGAAAAGGGTTCACAGTCCCTTTGTAAATAAGAGTACTGGCAATCGACATGAGCCACACTGCGTTGCACAGTCTCTTTTTTTTATTGGTTTTGTTTTTTGGTGGGTGGTTGATCGTTGGAGGGTGGTCTGCTATTGACGAGATGCTGGTGTAGAGATGTTAGAATATCAGTTTTACGTTTTACGTAAAGTCCTTTTCCGAGGGACTGTGAGCCTTGCAATATCTGTCATGCCGGTGGAAGTGACTTCATGGAATCGATGCACCGCTTCTATTAGAGCCAGATGCGTTAAGAAAATCGAGAGGAAAAGAAAAAATAAATTGGTCAAAATAGCCAATCATATTTCAGATCCGTACCACTAATCTGAATTCAATATATATATACAGCACACCCTCGAATTGCGGACTCCGATTGACCGGATTTTCGAATGACCGGACAAAATCCATGGTCCGGTACGATTGTCCGAAGCACGGACTTGTCCGGGGTAGTTTAGTATTAGTCCGGTAGATGGCAACATCTATACAGACTGTATGTACTATACAGTATAATACAGTACTGTACAGTACATTTACATGACATTATATTGCATTGAGTTCCTTTTATATCTTTGCATAAATGTTCTGTATTATGTGTGACAGGTCAAAATATCATAAATGTAATAGGTCTTTCACTATCAGCCCAGAAATAATGCCTTCCATTCAACTTTGGTTATATTAGCGACCGGTCAGGCAATATTTTCCATGACCGGACTTTTACCATGACCGGACCGGTCATCCCCCAATTATTCTGCAGTTTCGGGGGTCTGCTGTATATATATATATATATATATATATATATACTTTTTTTCGTTGGAAATACAATCCAAAACGGACAAATATAGTTCAATATAAACAAAGAAACATAGAGAAATCAGAAGAACACACTTACAGTCTCTAATTTTCGGTTTGAACCGTCTCAGGAGAGATAAGAGAGGGAAACCAAGCGCACTGGATCAGAGACGTTGGAGTCTCCAACCGTCTCTGATCCAGTGCGCTTGGTTTCCCTCTCTTATCTCTCCTGAAGACGGTTCAAACCGAAAATTAAGACTGTAAGTGTGTTCTTCTGATTTCTCTATGTTTCTTTGCTTATATTGAACTATATATATATATATATATATATATATGTGTGTGTGTGTGTGTGTGTGTGTGTGTGTTGCAATACGGACAGAAATTATAGTTTAGGCTTAAAATTTCAACAATTAAAAAAAACGAAATTGCAAGGTATTCTTTTGATATTTAGTGGGTTAAGATTCTTTATGAAATTTTATTTTACAGTTATTTATGGGTAACAAAGATAAATTTTATTTCAGAATTGATGTTATTCAGTACATTTTTGTTAGTGAGATATCCCTCTCTCTTGCTCCACTAGATCCACCCTTTCTGTTCAATTAGAGAATTATGAAAGGATGTATTATGTAATATCCCCATGGGGAGTAACATGAGGATGGAAAGGAGAAAGTGTGTTGGTTTTGTTTTTTGGTGGTTGGTTGATCGTTGGAGGGCGGTGAGGATGCATATTCTAATGAATTTACCCACATGTCTCTTAAATAAATGTAATGGATTAACTAGGAACGGTAAAATTGGAAAAATAACACGTATGATTATAACAATATGTTTATTATTAGAGGTGATATTGAGTCAATAAGATCAATCAATCACAACGAGACAAAGTTCTTCGTTGTTTCTAAAGTGTTTACTTCAAATATTGATCGTTTGTTTTTATTATTTTACTTTTTTTTTAAGTCTGCGGTCTCATTTTTTTTGTATAATACTTCATTTAAAGATTTACATTACAATTCTACTCTATAATTGTAGTTAAATAAGTACTTCCTCTATACCATTACAATGTAAAAGTTATCTTATTATTAGTATTAGTAAGTGTTGGTTATACTTACAATTATTCAATTCGATTCTACTTTAAATTTCCTCTTTCATGACATATTTACTGGCTCACATATTCTCCAAAGCTTAAAGTTATCGAACTCAACTTAAACGTAATCTAAGTCTAGATCATCCAGTCTAGAGTCTATAAATCTCTAAGGTAAGATGAGCCATTTCTGATATAACTATTTCTAACATCAACTTCAAAATCAAAAATGAGTTCATTATTATTCAGAATATATATTTTCCTCTCGCTGAGTAAAAAACCATATATTTCAAGTCTGTGAAGTAATAAATTTCGCTTATTTTGATAATAAAAATTGTTCATTATTAAAGAAACAAAAACAAAACATATATTAATTTTAGAAAAAAATTTAATAGACAATTAACTAATTTTCTAGCAGTAGAGTATCATAAATATAGAATATTCGAATTGATATAAGTGTACGAAGAACCTACGATTGTTTGAATTAGGCATTCAGTAATAACAATTTTCAATAAAGTTAGAAAACAATTGAAAGGTACAATTTAACATTTAGTGGGTGTTAATATTCTAATTTTTTAAAAACATAGACAACTAAACTATCCTCATTCATTAGTTATTCGAGCAGCTCAGCTGGGTGAATGTTGATCGGCAAAATTGAAGGCTCTCTGCTTATTCCCTTGCATATTATAGAAAAATAATACCATATTAAGAATTGCAGTGCCCTTAGTAACTTCTGAACAAACAATATTAAAATATCATCTTAATATCCTTACACAATTTTATTGTCGATTTTATATATTCAAAATTTACTAATCATTGATCCTGTATGCATATATTTCTGAAAATTTCACAACCATCCAGCTTAATGATAATTAATGATCAGGTCATTACGTACTTGCGTACGTAGTTCGTAACTTACTATGATGTTACTACTGTACTTGACAATGAAAGTGTTCCCGAAAGAACTTTTCTTTTTCTCAATCTGGGGGTGCTGAATTTCTAGTTTGAACTCCCGACTCCTGTATTATCATCAATAGATCCCATTCTATCTTCTGTTTTGAAATGTTTGAAGTATTAATACAAAGTTCTGTAATTTTTGAATCTCAAAGCAGGAGTGACCTCAAGTTTTAAATAATCGATGTCTTTCTCATTTCTATAAACATGTTAAAAGCTACAAAATCACACCTTACTTCTAATATTATGAAATATTTAAGACTATATATGAAGTAATTTGAAGGTTCAAAACCAAATATAAGAATTAGCTTAGTTAATTGTCAGAAGAAATCAGTTATTGAGGAGTTTGTAATAATGTTATGCAATATTAAAGTCCCGCAAGTTGTAGTCTATTTGAAGGTCACTGCAAATGTCAAATGTATCTTTTATTTTACCTCATGCAAGTCATGACATTGATGTCACTTTAGTTTAAGAAGTTTTGAGCACTCTTTTGATAGTAGGTTAAACAAACTATGACATTAGAGATCTCCGCAGATTCTAAATCTGATCATCTTAACATTTCGACTACTTCTGATCTGACTTATCTAACCTTTAGTGCACTCCTGAACCAACTCATCTTGTGATAAATATATTCCGACTCCTATTCCACATTCATGCTTGGACTGATTGAATATTGAATGTCAAAAATGTTTATCGAATCTTAAATCTATCAAATAAATAAAAAGAAGAGAAGGTCTTGGTTAAAAGTTAGGGGTGACATTGAATGAGGGCACACGCAGAGTTTGTGATTTCGAAGATTACTGTATAAATGGCCATCAATAAAATTGATTAAATTATTATAAATGAGGCCAGTGATTCTAGGGATAAGACACTGCATGCAAACAGATCTCTGATAAAAGTCCTAACTTTCAAACAAAATTTAATGAGTGCTTCGTTATTTTTATTATAAATGATTTTTACCTGAAAAATCAAATAAAAAAAAACTAAATATTAAATTAGATTTGAATAAACTCCTATCTAAGTAGTTAAGTGCATGACAGTTTAGGTGAAAAAGTATACGTTGCGCTAGGTAAAAAAATACACCTTGAAATGATTAATTGTATGTTTATAATTTAAGTTTATAAAAAGAAATCAAAAAAGACCATCAATGAAGAAATTTTCGTTTTATAAATAAACGGGTTACTTGCCGTTGCGTCTACAACGTGCTTGGTTTCTCTTTTCTCCTGAAGAAGGATTACCCGAAAATTTGAGTCTGTAAGTGTGCTTCCTTACTCTGTGTGTTACTCTTCTTGAATTTTGAACTCATTTTGTCTTCAGTTTGGATCATGTTTTGTTTTATAAAGTGAAATATATATATATATCAAGGTTTCACATAAACTTGTGAAATAACAATCAGTGATCAAACCACTCTTATGAAATGTTTAAAAGACTAAGATCTTTCAACCTCAGCAAGAGGTCTTTGTCAGAGTCAAAACCCAACTGAAGGTTTTGACTCTGACGTTTTGACTTTGACGAAGACCGTTTTTTTGTGATTGAAATATCTTAGTCTTTTTTTTCCCATTTCATATTGTGTTTTTATTATATATATATATATATATATATAAAATCAGTTGGGTTTTTGACTCTGACGAAGACCGCTTGTTACAATTGAAAGATCTTAGTCTTGTTTTCCCATTTTCTTATTGTGGTTTGATCATTGATATATACATATATACATATATATATATATATATATAAATTATATTAATATAATATACATAATATGATAATATAATTAATAGATATACAATTTAAATTCACAAGAAGAACACACATAAAAGAGGTCACAGAAACTGTGTACTATATTTTGATCACATCGTGATCAGGTGGAGAGATAGTGAGTCCCTCTATAAACAGTGGTTATATGTGTACAAATATATGGTTTGGTGGTTGAGTGTGTATTATGCTACTTCTTCCGTTTCAAATAAGTATGAGTATTATTTGCATTTATACATCACTGAAGTAGATTATGGTGGTATAGTTGTTGTTTTGGTTGCTCTTTCCCACTTCTTTAGAAGTCCTGAGTTTTTGATTAGATTTTTTCATGAGGAAGTTATAGAAATGTACACGTCATTCATTTGAGGAGAATGGACTTACATATATCCATTGGTCTATGGCCTGTCTGATGTCAGGTTTCATTTACGATACTTTCTTAAAATAACCATAAGAAAGCAAAATATAAAATTGCAATGTAAAATCTAGAATCAAATCGGTAATATAAACGGTGGATTATCCCAAGCCTGTGAGTTTTCAAAATGTATATAAACATGAGTAAACTGAAATAATTTACGACTGATGACGTAAAACTGCTGTCATTTCCTAAAAGTTAAAAATACTTTGGTTTAGGGCTTTATAAAATAAGTTTACTGGAATCTGTTGGAAAATTTAATAAATTTACAGTTTAAACTCAAGTAAATTCTTGAACAAATTTTGTGGTTAGTTTATTATTTTTTTAATTATTTGTTTCTTTTTTTACGTTCTTTTTTTTTAACTTGTGAGATAACAGGATTCAGTGATGCAACAGAAATCTCCAAGAGCCCGTATCATTCATTGTTATCTTACTTATGTAAACTTTTTTTTCAATTTTTTTATGTATTGTGAATGAAACAAAAGAACTAACCTAACTAAACAGCATTTACTACCATTGATCAGTTCATTGTACTACTTTGTGATAAAGTTATTTTATGGGATACAAATAAATATTTGAAACTGCAAAATTTTATATTTTCATTTATAATACACAAGCTATAGTTATTAATATATATATCATTTTTTTTAAATATATTTTCAATTCAGCATGTACATTTCGTACATACATCAGTTACATAATATGAACCGTAATTGTTATTGTATTATAATTAAATTTATAATAAAACAGTTATTATATTTCAGATATTAAAAAAAGTGCCTTATATTTCTTTTCAAGTAATATAAAATTAATTACATAATATATGGAGCAACCATAAATATTTTTAAGGCTTAAAGCTGTGCAATGTTTAATCAGATTCTTTGTACTACTGCTTCGAAATTAACAATGAATATTTAGTAGACTAACGTCTCCACAAAGTAAGGTGCTTTTCGAATAAAAGGCAATGTTTATGAATTTATATTAGAAATAGGTAAAACCGTCATACCTCGTAAGATGATCATGGAGTTGGAGCGCTTTCGGACGGTGTCCATCTTCTATCGCAACAAACCTACTCATGTAGGTATTGTATTAACAATATGCATGTAATTAATCTGTATGAATCTCTCCTTCGCGCAATCATACACCAAATGTCTCCGCATTGCGTGTATATGATGGACTATAACTATTTTGAATTGAATAAGTAACTTCTATTTAAATGGCAAAGTGACCAGTCTTATAATATAATAGTTACATTTAAACTATTTCTATTTTAATATTATTAAGATAATTAAAACATGAATGGAATAATAATAGTTTTTTTTTATTTCACTAGAGTTTTGAAACTTATTCCTATATACATATTGATTTGTTATTGTATGTTAATCTGAGTATGTATTAGTATCTATGTTGATTTTATAGTAGTTATCAAATTTTCAGCTTCATGGACGAGAGTCCGCGATGGTTGTGGTCACAGAACAGGAAAGAAGAGTCTGTAGATATAGTAGCCAAGGGCGTCAAATGGAACGGTGGCAGTCTAGATAAGTCCAAGTTCCTGAAAGCGACAGCCTCTTCACCGGAAAAGACTAAGGTTCCTACCTATGGTGTTAAGCATTTGTTCGCCACACCTCGTCTTAGAATGCGTTCATTAAACGTGGCATTCTGCTGGTAACTCTTTTATTATAAATAATCATAAAAAATCTATTTTCTTTAAATATTCATATATTTTGAAATCCCTCTAACACATTGTTAAATATTTTTTATTAATCTCTGTTTGTAGAGATGAATAGGTGTTCATCGAAATTTTTTTAACATGTTTGACGATTATAGTGAAATTTGACTTTACGATTTTCTTAATTAGAGTAGCTATACAGTTTTTTGACTATGTCAAACCCCAGAAACAGTGGTTTGTGTCAATATAGAAATAAATTTTAAACGAAATTGAAATTTTGTCTTAAAAAAGTATTTGCAGTATGAAATTATGATAATTTTTCTTCTCTTAAAAAACATCATACGAAGCTCAAAAAAGCCCAATATTAAAGGTCCAACTGTGTAACTTATCTAATGGCTTAAGTTTGTACTATTAAAATTGTGAGAAACATAAAGAATAGTAATGGTAAAGTGAGAAAGAATAGTAATATAAAGTGAGATACAGATGAAATATTTACTGCATATAAATTTCCAAGATAAGTATTATCCATATAATAAGCATACAACTGTTCCAAGCTCGAAATTTCAGACATTATTGAAAAGGATTTGTTCAGCATATTTACATACTAAATTGTGCAATAATTCCGTCCATATTATAATTATACAACAATTCTTACAGAATTAATTAATTAAAATGATTATGTATTAGATTTTTTATGAATTTTGAGCATGTTTATGAGTTTGAATGAGCACGTGACACTGAACTTTCCACTGAACAGTTCAGTGTCACATGTTCATTCAAACTACAGTTGTTGTTGAAATCCACAGACTATTTTTATTTGAAAATAATTTGTAATGTAATACTTAGTTTTTCTGTTTCAAAATTTATACTTTTGCCTATGAAAAAGGTTTTAAATAAAAACTGAATTGTTGGTAAATGAGAGTTTAATTTGAGCCTGAAGAACTGACCAAGTCGTATATATTATGATTTAATGCAGAGATACATGCACTTATTGGGAGATTTCTGAATTTTATAAAACAGTTAGTAACTAAAGTATATGTTGCAGGTTTGCCAACAGTTTAACATACTACAGCTTATCGCTAAACACAGACAAGCTGTTCCCTCCTGACATGAACCCCTTCTTGGCGCTGTTCTTGGCAGAAGTGGTGGAGATCTTAAGTTACACAGGAGTAGCCGTCATTCTTGACCGAACAGGCAGGCGTTCCCTCACCTCCTCACTCATGTTGGTGGCTGGCTTCGCCTGCCTTGCATTACCATTTCTCGATGGAGGTGATTTCATGTTTATTTAATCAAAAACAATATAATTGAAACCATTTTAGAAGAATATTGAACAAAAAATACTCTGCTTTTGAATTACTATTGAAAAACAAAGATTTAAAAAACTACCCTGAATGCTGGTATCGTAAATCTCTCAAACAACAACCATAGAATTAAGAAAAATTAAATGAATAAATTATCAAAATTTATTAAAAGATAAAGTTTAAGCAAACTATATATAAAAAAAACTCACCAGTTTATTGTCTCTGTTGTATTTGAGAGGAAGAAGAGAGAAGGATCAGATGGACTCTAATTAGAAGTGACTCATTAAAATGCCAAATACTTATTTACATGTATAGATATTAATCGAAAACCATTCAGCAAACTAAATAATCTAAAATCACAGAGATAGAACACATAATTTATATTTGTTACGTTATCATAATGTAGTATAATTTATACTTTAGTTAAAACTATAATAAACAATTTTCAGTAAGTTATTCTGTAGTGATACAAATTTTTCATTAATTTGTTTTCAAATAATTTCTTATTAATGTGAAGTTCACTTGTAACCCATAATACTATAATTGTACGTTAATTTAAAAAGTTAACTATTAACAAGATAGTTTTTTATATAAAAAATCGGTGTAAAATGTGTATATAGAATATTTATGTTTTAATATAAATGTGGTGATTTAATATGTAACATTACGTTGTACGGGAGACATTTGGTTTCTATATTTCAATATTGGTATATTTATTTCTGAGATCACACAAAGTTTATAATACTTGTTGCCACTGACACATATACAAAGACTACTCTTTATAATTATAACAGATTTGAGTTCATAAATCGTGCAGAAGTAGCAAGAACCATAATGTAGAAATACTTGGAGATAGATATAGATTTTTATAGTTGTCTCTGTTTGTAAACTTTTAACTTAGTTAAGATTTAGTTTGTGTTACCAGTTTCTTGTATACAAGGAGTGACCTCGACATCAATAAATATGGAGTGTTTGTTTGTTTCCAATGCCCACACTTATAGACTTTCATCTTTTACTATTGTTCTAGGAGTGGGCAGTGGCTATTTATTATTCGTTCTATTTTAGTTATGGGCGAGCCACATACCGGCTTGATTCTACATTGGAACCCCTAAATTTTTCCTAACTCAACTGTACTTAGAGAAGGGGTCTTTAACGAGTACCAGACATCGAATAGGTTGGGTACAGCCGGCTAACATCCTCTTTGAGGGATGACGTGCTCAATTTTTTTTACCTGGTGTGAAAAAAATCGAGACTAGAATGAGAATTGAACCCGGTATCTATCAGTCCAAAGGCAAGTAAACAAGCTACTGGGCCACAAACACTGAGTGTCATTACATTTTTAAAATTATAAACAAGTTTTCATACACTGAATTAACTTGTATATTCAAATATTTTAACTAAAATGCTATATCATACACTTGAATCAATGGATTGATCTATTAGTCCTAAAGGATATACATATATGTAAAGTAGATTAATAAATCATTAATAAAAAATCATTTGTTTCATAATAATGTTGCGTTTGTTGCAGAGAATCCATCAATGAAAATTGCAGGAATAGTGGTGGTGTTGCTAGGGAAGTTTGCAATATCCGGTTCTTTCGGGATCGTATGCAACTACACTACAGAGCTCTACCCCACCGTGGTAAGGAACACCTCCCAGGGCTTCAACACAATGTGGGCTAGATTCAGCTCCGCCCTCACGCCTCTTCTGATACTAATGGTATGACGCAGGCACAGTATGCGGGAGAAAAAAAAATTGTCTTTTCCCGAGAGGAAATTGTACTATCAATTAAGTGATAATAAACATC